>CM022542.1:15738702-15897018 GCA_012273795.1 Dendrolimus punctatus | reverse complement strand
ACCCAGCGCCAATATGACGCCGAAGTACCGGCGGACATGTTAAAATAGATTAATTACCACAGTTAACATTTAATGTTGGTAAATGTTGGCAGTCCACATATAATGAAGTGTTCTCTATAGGTTCATCGAGGTGACCGTATACTTTACGATACATCAGGGTTTAAATCTCTACGTAATCCTAACATCCTAAAGCTTCTAAGAAACGACGACCCCCTTAAAAGTATCTAGGAAGTACTAGAATCATAATATTAGTATAGATTTTAATGGCCATTACATACAAGTTATATCAAAGCAATTGAAGTATTTTACTGTAATATTGTAATTATAATTCGCAACGCCTGCCAAATTAAGGCCTTGCCTCCGCCAGGGGTAATCAACAAGCTTTATAAATGATTAACTATGTACGGTTCAACGTACAGCGTTTTGCTGACGCTGCGGCCTACTTTGGGCTACTTTAATATAATAACATTAGTATGAATATCATATAAAGTCCATAGGTCGCTGGTTCAAATCCGGCTCGAAGGACCATTAAATGTACAGTTTGTACATTTGTTCTTGCTTGTGGTGGTGGATACTGGCACTTGTTGGTGGAGTGCTGGTGCTTTCTTGTAGTAGGGTGAAGAAAATACACCTTGTCGCTTACAAGGATTTATTCTTGTAGTAGTTTAGCTTGGATGCTGATCCCTGGTCGCAGCTCAATAGCGACTCGGTAGCGACTTAGTAGCAACTCACCCACAATATATTTGTGAGCGTTATTTATACTAATGTTATTATATTAAAGTAGCCTAAAGTAGGCCGCAGCGTCAGCAAAACGCTGTATGTTGACCGTACAAACTACGTTAATTCTTTAATTGATCTAAAATTAGACGCACTTTATCCATTGGCTTTTCTCATAAGTCCCCGCAACGCATCTGTTACTTAGAGCGTATACAATTTTCGCTCTAACTTTTTGCGTTGAGGCGCAGTTTTTTGTTATAATAACCATAATAACCAGTATGCGATGTGTCCCGCAAATTAATGTCAAATAGCTGCTGTGAGATGAGCATGCCTATCAATATGCAATTCCAATTTTTAAAAATAAACATAAAATGTATATTCATGGACGCACTTGGCTGATTTTATTGAATTAAATTTAATAATATTTACATATTATAAAAGAAATCGCTTTTGGCGTCTGTCTGTATATCCACTAACTCCTACTGAACTATGAGAGGGATTTTTAAACGGTTTTTAACATAATTATTTTTTAAGGCAGGTTTATAATATTACTCCGCGGCTTCACTCGCGATATATAAAAACCTAAACAAGTTTTATGTAAGTAAAATAGACCTACTCAATATGGTTAGATCCGTGGCGTAGCCACGAGGAAAATTAGTCTACTTGTAACTATTAGGCAGGAAATAGGTATAGAAGAGATATTTCATAGCGTAGCAACAATTTATAAATTAAATTTCATGATAAACAATATTTTCCGTATTCCAGTCAATTAACGGCTAATGACATCCGCTTTATATTTTTTAAGTATTAAAAAATAGAAAATTTAACTATGATTTTATTTCAGATACATTATTTTAGTAAGAGTAAGTAAGAATATATTTTTTAATTTGAAGTAACGCATTTATTGTTGATTTTATTAAAATGTATTTATTTGTTTTAAGGTCGTGGTAGCGTAAGCCATTAACATTAGCCGAAAACATTGTTTCAATATTTTCGTCGATCGTCTGTATGTGTGTGATATCAGCATAATCTAATCAGTATCTATAATTGGAGAGAATCAGCTACAGAAGTCTTCCTAATTTAGTAGTACCATTAGCATGCTTCACTTTAAGCTGATTATAAAACACAATACATCTTTGGACCACATGTCACATTCAAATTAAATGTATAAATATTAATTACATTAATAAGAACAACGGAAACAATGGACTTGCTTACTGTTGGTAGCGAATGGAATTTTAACGAGTAAGACTTAAAGTCTACTTTTGATTAAAAGTTTAAAGAGTATTACGTAATTACACGGCAAGTATACTGGTTTGGTAATAGCACAGAGTAAATATTTACAGAAGGTATTACTCGCAGCAAATTTTTACTATAGATGCGCGCGTATAAAACCCACCATAAGCAGATTCGGTGGTGTTACGCTGCGTCTAAATCTCTATTATTATATCGTTATAAGCCTTTGTCTGCCTAGTTCATTGAAATACAGAGGTCCCGGATTCGAGTCCTGACATGGGAAGATGTGTAGTCTTGATCTTGTGGCTCTTACTTCTGGGGAGACGGAGAACACAGAGGTTTCTTTTATTTTTTTTATTGCGTTCAGCAGACAGGCAGGTCACCATCACCTATGGACATTTGTAATACTAAAGATGCTACAAATGCGCTGCTGCTCTCTCAAGGGAGACTAGGGCCTGCGGTAAGTGATTATGATAGATTGAAAATTTAAGAATTTTACCTATATTTTTATAATATACATATTATGTGTTTTATCCAATTGGAATCTATAATAGTATATAATTTTGAATATACATATGTCAGTACACTAAGAACACAATGCATTTTTATGAATTCCTCTGTCTGTTTTTTCGCTAATCGATAACAAATTTTATGTTATAAAATGTGTGTGATATTTTTCATCCCGGGAATCCCGCGGGAATGTTCCCGGGAGTGGTTTGTAATTCTTCTGGTGCATAAAATTAGCTTATTTAGCTAGAAAAAAAAAGGAAAAGTATAGGCAAATATCAACCACTATTTAGAAGAAACCCTATACGTTACTGAATATAACCGTAAACAAAGTACTATATAAAATAAAGTATGAATAAACATCATTAAATATGATAAACTTAATAGCGGGGTCAATTTTAAAACAATAACGAGAATAACTCAATATTATATTGGTTCCAGTGAAAATGGATTAATTTAACAATGCTCATAATGCAAGTGATGATATCCTAGTGTCAGAAAGTAGAATAAAGTGTTATTTATGTGTTACAGATGACAGAAGAAATAATGCGCTCGATACATAACCGCCTAGACAGTTAGTTGATAACCTGCACACGCTCCACCTTCGTCCGGCCCTTTATAAGAATGGTACGCCTTACTAAACTACTAGTTCAACAGCGGTAGTATTATATCACACAAGTTGAATAGATCTGCATCATAAAATGAAGCCAGTAGACGGAATAGACAACGAGATAAAATCATCAGCCTTAGGCTTGATAGGAAACACTCCTATCGTCGCCCTGGATAGACTTCATCCTGGACCTGGAAGAATACTAGCAAAATGTGAATTCATGAATCCTGGAGCTTCAATTAAATGTCGTTCATCATTGTACATGATACAGAGCGCAATAGAATCAGGAGAACTGAAACCAGGAAGACCTGTCGTCGAGGTATCATCTGGAAACCAGGGATGTGGACTAGCCGTCGTATGCGCTGTCTTAGGACATCACTTAACTGTTACTATGTCGAAAGGGAACAGTGTTCAAAGGTGTATTCATATGGAAGCTTTAGGCGCGAAATGTATCAGAGTTCCACAAATAGAGGGAACATACGGGAATGTTACTGTGAATGATGTAAAAGCTGCTGAAGAAGTTGGTTTAAAGATTGTTGAAGAAACCAGTGCGTACTATGTGAATCAGTTTAACAACGACGCAAATTCGCAATCCCATTATTGTACAACTGGGCCTGAGATTTGGAGGCAGACAGGTCAACGTGTGGATGCTTTTGTGGCTACTGTTGGAACCGCCGGAACATTCACGGGCGTTTCTAAATACCTTAAGGAAAAAGACCCGAATATAAAGACGTATGTTGTTGAGCCGGTTGGTGCTGAGGCTATCAAAGGAGAACCGATCACAAAGCCACTACATTTGCTGCAAGGTTCTGGGTATGGCTGTGTTCCAAATTTGTTCCACTTTGAATACATGGATGACACTCTTTCTGTGACGGATGAGGAGGTAATCGAATACAAGAAACTGATAGGGGAAAAGGAAGGGTTATATGTAGGTTATACAAGTGCGGCCAATGTCGCTGCGGCCGTGAAATTATTACAATCAGGTAAGTTGGCCGAAGATGCATGGGTAGTGACCGTTCTTTACGATACCGGTTTGAAATATACGCCTGTTCCACAAAAGCTAACTTCATAGATTTATCTGATAATATTTCCACTTGAAAACTTTGTTTATTTACAATAATAAATAAATAATTCAGATTAATATGTACGTTTATATTATAATTTAGTAACATTTTCCTTTATATTTACATATATTATATCAATTGCATACCTACCCCCATCCACACCGAGTTTCTGTGCATCCAAAGGTTGTATGGAAGAAATCGCTCCCAGCGATAAGACCGCCCATTGTATTTATAATTACGATTGTATGTACGAATTTATTTTGTAACATTGTGTGCAATAAAGTATATTCTATTCTATTCTATTCTAATCCCTATTATCCCTATTAATATTATAAATGCGAAAGTAACTCTGTCTGTCTGTCTGTCTGTTTGTTCCGTTTTCACGTAAAAACTACTGGACCGATTTGGCTGAAACTCAGTATATATATATATTTTCGATACCGAGGATGAACATAGGATACTTTTTATCCCGAAAAATGGGATAGTTTCCGGGATAAAATGATATTTGTCTGTTTGTTTGTTATGCTTTTACGAAAAAACTGCTGGACCGATTTGGCTGAAATTCGGCACGTATGTAAATTAAATACTGAGGATGGACAAGGGATAATTTTCATTTTGGCCTTTTTGGTAATTTTGGCCTTTTTGATCATTTTAGCCTATTTGCTCATTTTGGCCTATTTGGTCATTTTGGCCTATTTGGTCATTTTGGCCTATTTGGTCATTTTGGCCTATTTGGTCATTTTGGCCTCTGGTCATTTTGGCCTGTTTGGTCATTTTGGCCTATTTGGTAATTTTGGCCTTATTGATCATTTTGACCTTTTTGGTCATTTTCGCCTCTGGTCATTTTGATTATTTTGGCCTTTTTGATCGTTTTTGCCTATTCCGTCATTTTAGCCATGTCGGTCACTGTGGTCTTTTGGTCATTTAGACCATTTTGGTCAAGTTTTGTAATTTATTTTGTTGACAGATAGACGGGGGATGGTATATATAATTAGCGATATAAAATGAAGTGAATCTTCCGTGGGCAAATACATAAAAATGTAATATAATATAACCTGTAGCACTTGCTCTTTAAACAAGAGACACGCACCAGAGGTTAACCCGCGGCATAGCCGCGGGGTAAACTCTAGTAGTAGTATATAAAAATGACCTTTTGTGTGTCACGATAACAAGACCAAATGTCTCATTGATTACAGTTTTGTATGTCGCGAAGACTTGCTAGTATCATAACGCTTTAACCTTTTTATCATGTATTATGTAATGTTATAGAAAATACAATATTTAATTTTAAAAATCTTATCTTCTATTTATTAAGCAAGTTCATCCTGCCTTTTGTTACTATGAACATTGATTGCGTATGTCTCATTACATAATTGTCTGGTAACCCGCGGGAATTTTGCCGAGACGTTGTTCGGGGCAAAAAAGTAAGCTTACTCTGACACAGTTTTCACTAAAACGATAACTTACCTCCTTTTCTAATGATGCGGTACTTCATGTCCAGAGTATCCCGTGGGAATTTCAAGTCAAGCGTGGACAAAGTCGCAGGCATGTCTTAATAATTAATAATATCTACGACGAATGCTAATATTTTTTTATAATTATGAATTTAAAATACATTAAGGGCCGCTTGCATAACGATCGCCTTTAAATAAAATTAGTTAATAATATTAAACTGCCTAAATACGTTCTACACAAAAGGTATTGACAGTTTTTTAAACACATTTAGCGGCAAACTTTGTGTATTTAAGGGCGTTAAATACGTTTTGTGTTTCTTAAATAGATTTAAGCAACGTTATGCAAGCGGCCCTTAATGAATAAAAACAACATTACATATACTACGATGTATTTGACACACACGCATAATACTCTTGTTTATTGTTAAAGTCAAATTAAGAGTGTAGCCTTGGCGAAATCGGTGATTATAGAAGTATAGGCTTTGACAACAAATTATTATGGTCGAATTTCGACCACTGATGACTCCAAGTCTATATGAATACTTATTAGCGAAAACTCGCGAAATGTTTAAAATTGTTGGTTACTTTTGAATATTCATTTCGGATATTGCCATTTCAAACTAAAAATTTTTTTACAGACGTTACCGTTTATTAAATTACAAAGAATTTTTACTAGCAACATCTAAGGAAGTTAGTGAATGAGGAAGTGAAACTAACAACCAACGCAACACCGTCACACATTCTCGCGAGAAAACGGGAAAAGCGCGAGAAACGAGAGTGTAGAACGGGTTTCGTTATGTTATCGTGGTGTTCTCGAAATGACCCTTTAAAGTACTGAAGCTCAATTCGGTTTCGGATTTCGGTATTCTGTTAATTCCAATGATGTTTCCGCGGCACGCCACTCTAACTATATTATTAATACGTCAAGCATAAACCTTGTACCCCTGTTTACGAAAATTGCGCGGATGGAGGAGTATGTAATTTCGCACACTTATAGTTTATTTAGGGAAGAAGCGACGAATCCTAAGAGGTTTTTTTCAATTATGCATAAAAAATACATAAAATCAATAAACAATATCTTTGGCGTAACAAGATAAAAATCATTTCAAAAATTATATGTTTCGCCTCATTCTGCGTTTGTAGAAAAAATAACACTAACAATAGAAAAACTAAAATGTTGATTTTACTCTCATCATTTTTCCCAAACGCGCCAAAAGAAATATAAATTCAAAAACATTGTACGCCTAACCGGCAATTAATATGTCTTCAGTATAAAATAACAAGACGTATTTGTACAACGATGTATTTATGCAATATATTATTAGATTTGATTTGAAAGAAGTCCCACAGACGCGGCTCTATGATCGCACAGCGGAATGATAGAGAGATAAAAATAGTTTTGGAAAGATTCCGATTTGAATTCACTTCAATTCAAATTCAAAAGTTTTCATTCAAAGTAAGTTACAATCCAGATTTTTTACTTCGTATTCTATGTACGCCACTTCTTAACGTATTAGAAGTAGCGGCAAGAAACTCCTCAGCGGCACGTCAAGCTTACTAGTATTATTAAATAGAATAATAATTAATAATATAATGCAACATTTACACTAAAACATTTCATAATAAGAACATTATAACGTGTTGATAAAAACAACATAAGTCATGGTAGCGTAATGGCTAGAGCATGCGTCCTAAACTCAAAGGACGCGGATTCGACCTGGCCGTAACTCATGCGCCATTTAGTCAGTTTTCTTACTTATGTACATATTGTTACAATTACCACGTGCTAACATAACGATGAAGGCAAACATCACGATGAAACCTTCACATCGAGATAACCATGTGTCAAACCTGCCAAACCACTTTGGACAAGCGTAGCGGGTATACGGTCCATTCCCCTATAGTGGGAGGTCCGAGCCCAGCAGTGGGACGTTCTGGGCAACGTGTCTGGACTGGGATTAGTTCCATTGCTGCGGGACTTTCTTCTTGAGACCTACAATTTTATTATTATACTAGCTGTCCCGACAGACGACGTCCTTTTTTTTTTTTTTATTGCAGGAGTTCAGCAGACAGGCAGACGGCCCACTTGATGGATAGCGGTTACCTTCGCCTATGGACATTTGTAACACCAAAGGTACTACTAATGCGCTGCTGCTCGCTTGAAGGAGACTGGAGCCTGGTCACTAATGCCGGAACACAACTAAGGGTTGTTATGGCGACATACTTTAGACCAGGGGTGGTAGCCATCCAGTCGGGCAAATGCCCTACCACCTGGCTGTGGGTTGTTTTGTCGCCTCTTACGACAGGCCGCCCGGCTGCAGGAATTTGTATTCTTTCTCCGTTCCTGCACGGATAGTCCTGTCCGCTAAAAAAAAAAATAGGGTCTACCCTTAACATTTAGGGGGATGAAAATAGATGTTGTCCGATTCTCAGACCTACCTAATATGCACACAAAATTTCATGAATCGGTCAAGCCGTTTTGGAGGAGTATGGTAACTAACATTGTGACACGAGAATTTTATATATAATATTATTATACGAGTAATTGCACATCCTGTTTTTAACCTTTAATTGTCGTCAGTGTGATACACAGGTCAAAGCGATATAAAGGTTAGTGCGATATTTCATTTTAGCTGAGATAAATACCTACTAATATGTATGTAATCTCTACCGAGAAAATTGTTGTAAACATATCGGTTAAAGGTCATTCCGTATTTTGAAAAAAAATATCCAGTGAGTTACGTAGGCTAAGCCCTTAGATTAATTAGTAGTATAAAGTTCCAATATAGTTTGTAAGTAATTCATGTAACAGTTAGTTCACTATACGCCTAGAACGAATACAGTTGTCTTTTTTAAAAGCTCCACCCCGTCCCCACCCAGTTAACTAGTATTTAAAAAAAACCGGAGAATTCGAGTAACGAATATTAAAGAAAAACATAGAACTTCCTCCTTTTTAAAGTTGGTTAATAAGTGGTTAAATTAAAATGGAAACTGCCACTATGAAAAACTATGGTTCGTATGGGTGTCCGGCCGCTCAAGTCCTCCTGGACCAGTAGACATGTAGCATTAGCGCTACATGAATATAAAAGAATGGGAACTAACTATTATATTTGATTAGTTAATTCAATTTACCTACAGGAGGCTTATGCGCTTGGAATAGCGGCTAACCACCATGACGGCTAAGCAGGATATCGAACCGTGTCAAGCGATAAGACCGCTCAAAGGCGCAGTAGGTGCTATCTGTACAGCACTAGAAAAATAATAATTATTCTGAATTCATCCATTAAATCCTAAAATTACCGATGCGCGGCGGCTTGCAAGAAATAAGACGACTGTTGTCCAGTGCATATATATACATTAGAGATGCGAAGAAAATTCGGCTGTTATTCGGTATTTGTCATTCGGCCGAGTAGTATATAGTGTATATAATAAATAATAACAAAGCTGAATACCAAATGTATATATTTCAATGACAAATTATAGATAAGAGTTAAATTACATTTCAACAATGTAAAACTAACTTATCAACTCTGTTCGCTTAGTGACCTAAAGGGAGTCTTGGCCTCCGAAACGAGAGCATGCTACTGTCTTCTGTCCTGCCCAGTGTCTTGGTAGTTGAAGGCTTGTAGTGTGGTCAGGTCAGCTTCCATTTTATCCTTCCAGAGATACTTGAAACGCCCAACCGATCGCCGACCGACTGGTCGTCCCGAAAATGCTTTCTTCACTCGCCGATCCTCCTTCAACCACTCTACATGACCGAGCCAGCGAAGACGGTGAGATTTTGTCTCCCCAACTATGTTGGGCTCGGCTATGAGGTCTTCTATTTCGGAGTTGGTTCTGGATATGTTTTACTTTAATCTTACGTTTTGGCCAGTTTTTAATGTCAGCCGAATATTTGGCTCTTCGGCCGAGAGTGTAGCTGAATATTCGGCGAAAACACAATTTTAGCATCTCTAATATAGACAATATCTAACCGAGAAACGGTCATTGCCCTCCATTAAACTGCCACGGTTGAAATGTAGTGTTTATATTGCTTAATATTCTGCGGTTGTATATAAAAAAAGCGGCTAGCCGGGCAGTTGGCCGGCCCCGCGATTCATCGATAGTGCGTATGGGGGGCCTCAAAATTTGTTAGTCGGAAAGTCAGTCTCGAATTGGCTCCCAAACGGCTCAACGGATTACAATTTAAATATCAAGAGCAAGACAGGCACTTTGTCGTGAATTTTCGTTTTTCATTTTCATCTAATAGGGGAGCTCTTCACTTACATACTCACATGCCTGTCTAGACATAAGTAAAGGAGTGAAATTACTCGCGCGTGTATGACCCGCTAAGTGGCTTTAAAAATATTTCAACGAAAACTGATTTTAAACCAACTGATGTTGTTTCATAGGACAATTTATTCACAAAACAATTATAAAATCGCTACTTAATATTATAAATGCGAATGTAAGTTTGTTTGTTACGCTTTCACGCGAAAACTACTCAACCGATCATCATGAAACTTTGTACACATATTCTTGGAGGTATTAGAAGTAACATAGGATACTTTGATTTTGAAAAATTGAAGAGTTCCCGTGGGATATTTAAAAGAACTTTCCACGCGGACGAAGTCGCGGGCAAAAACTAGTTACATATAATCGAATACAGTAAAAGAAAACTTAACTTATTTGTATTGCATTCTACCCATAGTCCCTTAAGCTAATAATACTGAGCCCAGATCACCGTCTTCTATGGGTAAGGTGCCCAGAAAGCTACCTACGTTTCCTCGCTGGATGGCCTGATCCATTGGCCGAGGTAAGCAACAGCCCTCTGATCATCTGAAGAGTCAAAGAGTCGTTTTGATGTCAGTGCGCCAGGCCGATCTTATTCACGATACCAGTACTATATGATGGTGCGCATGTGGGTATGCTCGTTATATCCTGACTGTGCTACTAATGTCGTTTGTTAAATGCTGTATTGTTTATTTAAGTTGTTTATTATATTGAGGCTTGGGTAAAAACGTATTTCCGTTTCGAAGGATTGGTTGTAAATTAACTGTTTGCGTTTTGAAAGGTCTACTTTGCCGGAGGCTTTGAAGGAGGCCCTTAATGTAGATAATAGGTACCAATGTCAATTTATGTAAATAATGAGTATTTAATCCTTTAATATATAGGTAACGTTATTATAACTTCAATAAATATTGTAAAATAAATGTAAGTATTTCATAAGGAATATCTTAGCAAACTACTAATGGGGGATTCTGAGCGGCGAACCTGTTCGCGACTTATACGGGCAGTAAGTATACCCGCCTACGTTTTAAAAATTATCTTTGAAAACCTGTTATTGATCCACTATAACATTTCCGATGTCATTTATGCCGTCATTTTATGTTTATATGGGTTTTTCAAAAAGGCAACAGGAAAACACTGACTTAATTTTTTGTATCCCCCATTATCTCGTGTACAGTCTCGGTATGTGGAAAAATTGTTCAAGCTAGCTACGCTGCTAGCTTTGCGAGCTAGCAAAAACTTGAGGAAAATATGCTTGAAACTTGTCTAGTGCATATAGTTATGATTTTGCATGGTGCAATCAATAACAATTTTAATAAAACTACGTTTTAACGGTTTTAAGCGCGGTAATTTATTTTATTTAGGTTTATCCGACGTTTCGGCCGCTTTTCAGTTGCCGTGGTCACGGAAGACAAAGACGAAACAAACCAACTTGACTGATAATTTCTTTTATTTTTTCCTTCCACTCATTTTAATATTATATAAAAATTTTTTAGAACTAGGCATGTTTGCTGAAGAGTTTCTTGCGCCGCTTCTTCTCTTCAAGCCACAACATGTTGTGAAGCGGTGGTAAATTAGATTAGGCTCCCATAGAGTAAATAATATCCATAAACAAAATTAAAGTTAAATAATTAAAATGAACAAGTTGGCGGTAGGCTGAATAAAAACTTTGACAATACACGTTCGACAAATGTCATCTTTGTCTTCCGTGACCACGGCAACTGAAAAGCGGCCGAAACGTCGGATAAACCTAAATAAAATAAATTACCGCGCTTAAAACCGTTAAAACGTAGTTTTATTATGTGTACAAGTCGCGAAAACTTAAGAAAATAACAATTTTATAATTTATACATCTATACATACATATAAATAAAACTGGAGTGTCTGTTTGTAATATTGAAATAACCGTTTTTTACTACATGCATATGAATATATATACCTACTAGGGTGGGTCAAAAAAACTTTTATTTTTTTAAAGTAAAACAATAAAAATTACTATATTTTGAAAATTACTAAGCACTGACTTTAAGATGTTTTAGATAATATATATTAATAATAATAGATTTAGAAATAAGTTATTTTATACATTTTAGTTTTTTAGTTTTTGAAGTCGGTTTTTCAAATTAAATTTATGCTTTTACATAAATATTTTATTAGGGATGTTGGCAGACGAACAATTTACACATACGGTTTAGAATTTTATATATGCTCGGCCTTCGTAGAGATTTCGCATCTCTGCATATTCTACCGACTACACAATGGGGAGTGTTCCGAAAAACTGTTCAGGATGGTGCCTTCGTCTTCTTTTTACCACTGCACCGCACGCCATCGGCTGGACATTCCTCCGCACTTCCTTGAGTCGCTTCGCTCTTGTACGCAACGGTTCTCTAGCACATCGTGGGGAGTTGAAATGAAACCCCAGCCGTGGTTTCGCCACAGCGCTACAATATGGGTTTTTTAAAAAGGGTGTCGTAAAATTTCTTCGATGCCAGCAGGGCGTTATGAGTTCAGCGGATAGGCAGACGGCCCACTTGATGGAAAGCGGTTACCATCGCATATGGACATTTGCAACACCATGTGTTCCGGCATTAGTGACCAGGTTCCAGTTTTCCTTAAGAGAACAGCAGCGCATTTGTAGCACCTTTGGTGTTGCAAATGTTCATAGGCGATGGTAACCGTTTTTCATCAAATGGGCCGTCTGCCTGTCTGCTGAACTCCTGTAATAATTTTTTTTTAAAAGATCTATTGGTCGGTTACTATTCACTTGAATTACTATCTTAAAATTTGACATAAGCTTATAAGTGCACCTACCCACCTTATAAATATATGTCAAATTCAACTGATGGTTAAGGCAACTCAATGAATAGTCTTCTACTTCAAAACATGTAGTTATGAATGGCTAACGATTTATATAAAGTGTGACAAATAATATGTTATCTACTAATTCAAATATATGTTGCAGGAAATGGCTGATATAAAAGTATTATACACAGTTGATTTCGCAATTTGTGGCGAGAGATATAATGGGGCGTTCTTTGAACGTAACTATTTTTTTTATGACAACACTGGTGTCGGCCATTTTGGGCGGAACACCTATTGATATTCAGCGGACGTTTCAGCTGCCAAGTGTCAATACATAATTATTAATTACTCGGTGTAAAGGTGCGGTTTCATCTGGCATAATGTTACGGATATAGGCAGTTTCACGCATATATGGCGATATGTATTGTCATTTAATATGCTACCTTTGAACGAAGTAATTTATATAGATAGTATGTATATCAAAAGATGTACTAGAATTTAAGAAATGTAACAGATATAAAACAATGCATAAACAATGATATAAATGTCAAATGTAAATAAGTAGTTAGAGATCTGAAAAGAAAACAAAAGAAAAAGTAAATAAATAAAAATGACTCCCCCATTTGTAACCCTAAAGTAGTTTAAAAAAATAGGGTTTTAAAAGAGACAAGGAAAACAAAATCTCTGTCTTGCCAGATGACGGAGGAGAAAGCGATAATTTAAAAAAATGTTACCTTGGGAAATGGATAATTATGGCAATTAACCGAGGAAACGTAGCCAGCCTTCTGGACACCTTACCCGAAGAAGAAGTGATCTTCATTTATTTGTATGTCTTTCAAGACCACGGGCCATAAAAATGGCCCGGACTTTTGGAGGGCTTGCATGGGGCCATGGGGAGGCCAACACGTAGAGGCCCCTTGACAAATTTAATGTAAATATGTGGCGTGACACTGACCGGCGATTATCCCTCTCTACACCATATAATAATGCACCCAGGGACAAGCCCCGGCCAGTGTAGGACTATTGTGGGAAATGAGGACAAAAAGTACCGGGCTATTGGGGTGAACTGTTAGTGGTACTAGCGGTCTGGGAATATGTGGACTATGGCGTCTGCCCGTCGCAATGTTCAGGGAACATGGAAAAATGGGCAGACAATGACTCGCCACTCTTTGCATGGGCCCCTAAAAATGCCATAAAAGGCAGGGGTAACATGGGTGTGAGTGGCTAAAGGGTGTAGAGAGGTGGGCTGCAGGTTCACCGAAGCTACTTCCGACGTTAGGCCATTTATCACTTCCACCCCTGGAGCTTGAGTCTTAGCTCTAGCGATCTCCACTCATTTATTAATTATTATTATTTTATATTATACGGCCCATCCTGATGTACGCTTGTGAAGCTTGGACGCTTACCCGAAAGGAAGGGAACCAGCTGTTAATGGCTGAACGAAAGGTTCTCCGCAAGATTTTGAGTCGAACGAGGAGAGACGATGACGGCTGGAGGGTCTGGACCAAAGTCGAAATTGAAAACTTCGTGGCCAAGCCTAACATACTAGGAGAAACAAAATATCACCGCCTCCGTTGGCTCGGTCACGTGGAACGGATGGGAGAGGATCGAAGCGTGAAGAGGGCCTATTTGGGACGATCGGATGGGCGACGTCCGGTCGGTTGCCCCAAGTACCGGTGGAGGGACAGAGTGGACCTGTGTGAGCTTCAAGCCCTTAACTGGCAAGAAATCACACAGGCCAGGAATAGGTGGCGTGTTCTCGTATCGGAGGCCAAGACACATTTTGAGTCGCTGAGCCAACGGAGTTAGTTAGTTATTTAACAAAATTGGAGTTTTGGTCTTACGCTAAATGGAAGGTTTGCACTGAAAATAATTCCGGCACAGCGACATGCTGATTGCAAACCTTGTTTGCTGAAAATGCGGCGTACAAATTCTCAAAATACTCTCGGTGTATAATAATGTATTTAATGTAATTACGTAAAGTATTTATTCTTTAAATAAAGTTTTTCTCTTTCTTTTTTTATTTGGTCTAGGCTTAGTATTAGTAAGTCTTGAAGGACTATGAGTGGAATGCAATATAAATAAGTTAAGTTTTATTGTATTAGATTAGGTATTTGTTATAAAAAGCAATTATTTACAAACTCAAAATAAATACTACATGTGTTATGTAAGATGTGACATTGTTAATGACGTTAAATATTGACGGATACGGATACGTGTAATAAATAATGTGGCTATCCGTTAACGACATTATTTTTAATTCTACAAATATTATTATTTATTTAGGTTTATGGCTTGGCAGGTAGGCCTTTAATTCAGATCTTAGATTACAATACAGTTTCTTAAATTTATTAAGCCTATGTAGGTTATCTATCAACTGATGCCATTCAACATTATTTTTAATTCTACAAATATTATTATTTATTTAGGTTTATGGCTTGACAGCTAGGCCTTAATTCAGATCTTAGATTACGATATAGTTTCTTCAAGTTATTAAGCCTATATAGGTTATCAACTGATGCCATTCGATATTATTTTTAATTCTACAAATATTATTATTAATTTAGGTTTATGGCTTGGCAGCTAGGCCTTTAATTCAGATCTTAGATTAGTAATATAGTTTCTTCAATTTACTAAGCCTATGTAGGTTATCAACTGACGCTATTCAACGGAGTTCTTGTGACAACTCAAAAGGCCATATTTGACTATACATTTCACATTTCTCACAAAAACACATATTTACTACTCAAAAACTATCAATAACCTACAACTACTGTTCATTTTAGAGTAATTTTTAGCATTTCCTTTTAGTTCTCGCCAAAAAATCCAATTTTATAAATAACTTACATTTGTCCACAGTAAATAACTTTACAATTATCGCAGGTGTGGCTCAGGCCTAACAAGAAACTAAACTAAAATAAACAACTTTAACCTAAAAAGTAATTATTTGATCGAATGTAGCAAACATCAACGCATTCACAATCTCCATACATACATACATAGTTTTAGCAAACATAAAACGTATCCAAAACATCCGTTTGTTAACAAGCATCAATTCACCATGTGAAATATTTTAAGCACAATTAACGCTTCCAGATACCGGTTTGTTCAGTGTTGCCAGAGGATCATGTAAATTTACCCCCATTTTTCCGAAAATCCCGAAAAATACGCTCTTTGAAAAAACCTCCAAAACAGTTTTTGCTTATTTTAAAGGAGAAATAAAAAGCCTTCGTGGCTAAAAGTAACTAATGACGATATCATTTTCGCACACGCAGTGCTTACAACGACCCGTGTCGATAGGTGGGTCGAATAAGCGTTCCACTTGAGTTTACGATTGTGACGCCGGCAAACAAGTGGAACGGGTAAAATCGCGGTTGTGAACGTGGTCGTTGTGAGTCTCTAATAGAACCTATAGAATACAATATGTACGAGTAGAGACGGCATAATAAATATTTATTAAAATGAACGATTTAATTGAAGTATGACTCACTAGTAGTATATAATTCTAAGGTAAACTACTACTGGTAGTATCTTAGATATAGTAATTGTAGTGATGTTAACTGTGTTTGTGGATGAATTAATGGTACTTAAAAAAAAACTTCAAAATTTCTATCGATTTAATTTCGCCCCCCGAAACTCCCTCAAAGAATCCTTACCCCGAATTTCCCTCCCAAAGTCGAAAAAATCCCGAATTTGCAGGCAATCCTCTCCCATCTGGCAACACTCGGTTTTGGTTTCTATAACCGGTTTCGCAATTTTTTACGCATATCGATGCCACGCCACGCCATAGAAGTGAAAAAGAATACGTTAATAAATAATTAAAATTGTATATTATCAATAGCGTGCCCGTTGTCCTGTTCTGAAAATTAATAATCCATTTCCCGATTGCAGTGCCACCTACTGGGTCCAATTGTGGTTTTTAATCACCGAGGGACGCCCTCAAATAAACATAAACAACCCTTACAATCCTGGAATGCGATTCCAGCGCCACCTACTGTATCCAAATAGAATATTTGGACCAACTAGAATTTTTGAAAACCATTTTCAAATCCATTTCTACACACACAAAAAAAATATCAAAATCGGTCCAACCGTTCAGATGTTGAGTGACATACGCATGAACACGAGAATTTTATGTATAAAGGTATGCCTTGTTAAATCACACAGTAATCAAATTAAAATTTAACAATAAAATACTTGGGTTTTAACAAAATATAATGGATGCCTGCATGCATGGAAAACATGCCTGAT
Source organism: Dendrolimus punctatus (assembly GCA_012273795.1). Classification (NCBI taxonomy): domain Eukaryota; kingdom Metazoa; phylum Arthropoda; class Insecta; order Lepidoptera; family Lasiocampidae; genus Dendrolimus; species Dendrolimus punctatus. The sequence goes on along the minus strand of CM022542.1, from coordinate 15,880,108 downwards.
ATATACGTAACAGAATCTATATAATCATATTTTTCTCCTTGAACGCACTGAAAAACATTATGACTTACAAATAAAAACAATTTTTTATTATTATATTCAAATGAGATAGCTATTACGGTTTTTCTACCTTATATTTATTTCTACGGCATACCTAAGTATATTCAACGTAAGCATTTTTTATGCACATATTTATTTACTTTATATTAAATATTTTTACTATTTAAAATGTACATTTTATTGGAATTTTATTGGATGTATAAATACATGATAAAAATATCTACAGTAGAAAAAGAATCAAATACCTACATAGGTAGATGCGAACGTAAGATCGTAAATTACAACAGTATTTATAAGAAAGTTTAGAGTTAAAAATATTGATTATTTACTTTTAAAAATAGATTCAGATAAATTTACATCAATAAAAAAAGTACTCACAAGTTAGTTTATTGGAGAGATAACTGAAACACGTGTCTCACTACCAGCGTCTTGGAACGGACTGAATACAAAATACAATATACATATACGTGAAACGCTTCGCATAGGTCAATATCAAGTTTGAACATCGCAAAACGGGAAACATGGGCAAATGGCCGGCAATGGATTTATTATCTACAGCCACATGCTTATGTATACTGTATATATATCTTGTTTTTACTTACAAGATACATTATTGGATAAAATTATAGTTCAATTGTGCCTTTAGATGATTAAGGCTCCGATCCCTGCAAAATGGGGCGCAAACGAAACAACTTTTCGTTGAGTCAATAATTTAACAACAAAATTGTCACCAATTTTCACGGCGTGATGTGGTTTTTTCTATGGTTATTTCAAGTTAAGAAAAAAAACACGAAATCACCTCCAAATTATTGACATGAAACCATTTTACTACTCTATTTTTTTATCAAAACAGATAAAAAGTGTCTACATCTTTATGAAATTATTTTGAATATAACACATGAAGGAAGATTGAAATCGGTTCAAAAGCAAACATGTTGAATGAAATACCTCATAAAGTACATACATAACTTCACGCCAGGTCCCTTGCGGGGTAGGTACGAACAACAGAGCGCCACACAGCCCATTCTTACACACCTCACTTGCTTCTTTGACATTCATAGCTCTTGTCATGCACGCTCGTCTGTTCTTAAGGCTCCTAACATCACCTAAACCTCATAAAGTAAACGTTTTAAAATCATTTTAGAGAGTTTTTTTTTATATACTATTTTTTGTGATACATCATTAAAAAATACATACAACCCTAAATTTTCAACCCTTTGCGATTAACCCCTATTTTTTAATAGCGATATTAGTATTGTTTATAATTTTCTACTGGAATTATTTAGATTTTAATTTGAATGATTCTCATGAAATTTTGTGTGCATATTGGGTAGGTCTGAGAATCGGACAACATTTATTATTCATCACCCTAAATGTTAAGGGTAGTCCACCCCTAAATATATTTTTTTATTTTTAAATATATATTTTTTTTTATGATACAGCATTAACAAATACATACAACCCTAAATTTTCAACCCTTTACGATTAACCCCTATTTTTTAATAGCGATTTTAGTATTTTTATAATTTTCTATTGGGATGATTTAGATTTAAATTTGAAACAGGTATATGGCGCTGCAAGCGGGTAACAGAATTTAGGTGTTGTTTTGGTGGTTTTATGTGTTAAACTTTGTTCCGGAATGGTTTAAATTCACGATTGGGCCCAGTAGGTGGCGCCGCGATATTCCTCCTAAACGCTGGGCCGGATTTTGATAAATTTTTGTGTTTGTGTTTGAGTGAGTCCCGGTATGGTTTAGATCCACAATTGGAACCGGTAGGTGGCGCTGAGATCGGGTTCTGGAATACTCCTAATCACCGGGAGCGATTTTGTTTTTGTGTCATGAAGCAGTCTTAGAATAGAATAGAATAGAATATACTTTATTGCATAATATTCAGATACAATTTAAGAATTTTAACTACAGAAGACAATAGGCGGTCTTATCACTAAAAGCAATTTCTTCCAGACAACCTTAGGATGGATAAGAGAAAATTGTGTGACATGTGGGTTTTGCAATATAAATAGAATGAAAAAGTATATATATAAGATTTTGAGATGGTAAGTATAAATAGACATGGAAATAAGACAAAAATATACATAAATAAATAATAAACATAGAAATAATGTAATAATGCTATGTAAGTAAATATGGGGGGGAATGAAGATGTTATTATAGACTAGACTATTAGAGCCCGAGGTAATGTTCCTTCACGAGTCCGTTGAACGCCTGAAGAGACTGAGCATTCCTGATTTTCACAGGTAGCGCATTCCATAGGCTCACTGCATTAACTGTAAAAGATTTATTATAAAATCGCGAGTGATTTACGGGTGTTTCTAGACGTATGTTTTCCGATGACCTGAGGTGATGACTATGGCTAAGGTGTAAATATTTAAAACGCTCCTTGAGATAAGAAGGCGCTGTAGGATTAAATAGTATGTTATATAGAAGGTACAGAATATGAGCATTCCGACGAAGACGGACAGGAAGCCACTTGAGTTTAACACGAAATTCTGAGACATGATCATACTTACGCAAACCAAATATGAATCGGATACAAAAGTTATGGAGTCGCTCAAGTTTATTAAGTTGGCTTTCGGTGAGGTCAAGATAGCTAACATCGGCGTAATCTAAGATGGGGAGTAGGAGGGCTTGTACAAGTTCAATTTTAGTGGTGTGAGGTAGGAAGTTTCGCAACCTCCTTAGTGAAGCCGCTGACGCAAACAACTTTCGACTGACTTCTTTTAGTTGAGGACCCCAGGATAGAAAGTTGTCAATGTAAATTCCCAGGTCTTTCACTTTTTCGCTGTAAGGAATGGGGACATCGTCAAAAAGAACCTGGAGTAAAGTGGGAAGCTCAACTTTAGAAATCATCCTGGAGCTACCCACAACAATGGTCTGAGTCTTAGATGGATTTACAGTCAGTCCAAATGCCTTACTCCAATCTAATATATGTCGTAAGTCTTGGTTTTATGAGGTCAACAGCTTCACCTATGTTGTCAATCGAAGCATGAGTATAAATTTGAAGGTCATCTGCATAAAGGTGGTAGGAGCTTTGAAGATTATGAGAGATAGAATTGATGAAAATGGCGAAGAGCAATGGAGATAAGACGCCACCCTGTGGTACACCAGCAGAAGTATTGCACCAGGTGGAGAAAGCATCCTCAGTACGTATACGTTGCTGGCGACCAAACAGGTAACTGCGAAACCACTCAACTGCCGTTGGAGATATGTTAAGACTGCTTAATAATGCAAGTAGTATATCAAAGTCTACGATGTTGAATGCATTACTGAAATCTAGTAAAGTCAGTACTGTAACTTTGCCTAGCTCCATAGCATGTCTGATATCATCGGTAACTTTAACTAAAGCAGTAGTAGTACTATGCCCTGGTCTAAAGCCATATTGGAGAGGATTAAAAAGAGAATGGGTGTTAAGAAATTTGGAAAGTTGGCTATTAATTAAACGTTCGAGAACTTTGGAGAGGAAGGGTAGGATGGATATAGGACGGAACTGTGAATAAGAGGCAGGATTTCTTGTTTTTGGAACTGTATTATTTCGGCTTCTTTCCAAGAATTAGGGAAACAGCCACAGGATAAGGAATGATTAAAAATGTGTGTTAGAATAGGAAGGATTATATCAAGGATGGGAAGGATCATATTACGGCTTATGCTGTCACTACCAACTGCTTTAGATGTTATGGCTAAAACACTCGTCTTAACATCACAATCAACGAGTTGAGTAAAAACAAATTGGGGATAGTCAGGGGCTGGGAGAGTTGAAAGATAATCTAATGTATTTGATTTTGTGGCTATATCAAAGCTAGCTGACGATGAGAAATGTTGATTAAGAGAATCTAAATTAAATTGTGTATCAAGAGAACAATTTTTTGTTTTCCCGACCCCTAAAATCTTAAGAAACTTCCACACTTTTTGTGGGTCATTGTTTTTATAGATTCATGAATATGACGTCTTTGAGCATCTCTACACACCTTATTGCAGTGATTTCGAAGCTGAATATACTTTTCCCGATTAAAAGAATCTGGGCGACGGGTATACTTAGTTTTTGCTGCAGCTTTCTTATTTAGCAAAAGTTTAATTTCTTTAGTTAGCCATGGCGCGGGTAAATGCTTAATCTTGACAGGTCTGACGGGGGCATGTGTGTCGTATAAAGTTATCAGATTGGAAGTAAATATGGAAACTTTCTCATCAAGTGAGTCACTTTCTAACAACAGTGTCCAGTCAAACTCACGTGCATCCCTTTGGAGATTGTCAACGTCCACACCACTAAAATTTCGCTGCAGAAGAGTTTTAGTCCTGGATTTAGGTATACGGATTTTATAAGAGAGGAATAACAGATCATGGTAAGAGAAAGCATCAGCAGGACATTGTCCATGCTTAGCAACGTGATTAGGAGAGGACACAAGGATACGATCAAGTAAGGAAAGCTTGGAATTAGGGAAATGATGCGTGGCACCTAGAGGAAGAATGGAGAGGTTACAGGATTCAGCAATTGATTTGAGGGAAAAAGAACGTGTATCATGTTTTAACAAGCAAGTGTTGAAGTCGCCCGTAACAATGGAGTGGGTGTAGGAAGGTAAAACATTTTCAAGAAAGGTCTCAAAAGACGAGAAAAAGTTAACATTCAAGGAAGGACTATAGTAAACACCCAATAAGAGTTTAATGTGCCTAATATCGACTTCAAGAAAAATATATTCACCGGTGTTTGGAGGAGTTGGGTGCGGCGATGTGTGAACTATCTTAAAAGGAATGTGTTCACGTAGGTATATAGCAACGCCACCACCGGCACCATAAACTCGATCGTTACGTATGAGTTTGAAATTAGGTAAATTATAAGAAATAGAAGGCAGGCAGGGTTTTAACCATGATTCGGATATCAGGATAGCATGGAGATTCTTACAGCCAAATGTCGCCATAATATCTGAGAAATGGGCCGGAATGCTTTGAGCGTTTATATGGACAGCATTAAAGTTCTCAGGGACATCGGAAAAATTCGCTTTGAGTACTTCAGCTGTGGAGGGGATACTACAAAAACTGCCCTCGAGTTCATTGGCCGATAAAAAGGAATCTGATTCAGAACAACTAACATCGTTAGACAACATTTTTAAATTATGTATATTTATACTGATAGCAATCACAGAATATATATACGTTAAAAAATAAAAATAATAATATTAAATATATATATAAAATTAAGATTTCAAAATCCACCTGCCAGTTGGCGTAATTGTCTAAAGTTATTTATAAAACACATAAATACCAATTATTCAAAGAAAAACTATTTTAATATTTAAATTTATAATAGTTATCCATATTGCGGTAAGCCGGGTAATTAAAGTATATTAAAAATTAATATTTAATATCTTAGGAAAGACAAACGACATTAAAGGAAAAAAAAACTTTCTAAAAATTATATATATAAATAAGATAGATAAAACACACTTTGCATTTAAAAAGTTGCTAAACAAGTTTCAAGCGAAATAATAGTGTCTTAGGCTGCGATCGAAGTGTAATAAAGTATATGTGTTAATTTTACACTAATCACAGGCTATATATAATTCAAGTTAAAAGATTATAAAGTTGCTTTATTAATTTTACCATACATTTCGAACCACAAACATAGTATAACAAGCCAATACTCATAATTACCCGGACAAACCTTTTAAGATAACTAAAAATAGAACATATGTTCAATTAGTTACTTCCTTGTAGTTTCCGCTCGTTTAGCCTTAGTAATTACGTTAGTGGTATCCTTAGGAGCCGTGGTGGGCTTTACTTCAATCTCAATTTGAGATATCTTATTAAAATGGCTGAGAGTAGAAATCCTGTGTCGCACATCAGCAGGCCCCAGAACAAAGATTTGGCCTTCTCTGGTCCAGCACTTGGAGACGCCAAATTTTTGGCGCGCAGCCATAAATATATCGTGACGCATTTTCGTTAAGAATTCAAACATAGTAATCTCAGATCCTTTCAGTTTTGTTTTTTGAAACCACAATTCGTCTCGAATTCTTACTTCTTTCAGTTTAACAAGTAAAGGCCTATGTCTTTTTAAGTTAGAATTCCTTCCTAATCGATGACATCTGCGGATATAATCGGTAGAGAACTCGGAGAGCTTTAAGTGCTTCTTGACCACATCAACAACTACTTTTGCAGAGTCCTCATTTTTTACTTCTGGTATACCATGTAATAGCAGTATTTTCCTTCGGCTGTGCATATCCAGCTGATCTTGGCTATGAGCTAGGAATTCATATTGCTGTTGGAGAGATTTTAATGCTTGTAAAACAAACACTTTAAAAGCAGCAAACTCGGTAGCCAAGGTTCCAGAGGTAGACGGCATGCTGGAGACCTTCTGCAACTCTTCTTCAAAGGCTGCCATCTTTTTATGGAACACTTCCGTGATTTCCATCAGAGGTTGTTTAACGGAATCCATTGTTATATTGCGAGTACTGTTTATGTGTTTTAATCTTAAATGATTGCCGAAATTAACACCAAAAGGCAGGTAACAAAATTAGTTACGGCTTTTAACCATGAAATATTGTTTAAATATTACACTAAAATAATTTTTTTCAGTCTTTTAGGAATTCAGAAAATATGGCAGGTCAAATAGGGAAAATAAGTTTACCGGGTCAGCTAGTTTAATAATAATTTATTCTAGTTTTACACAATGCACGGAAAAATTGCTCAACACGGCATCAGAATGGGAGAGCGGGGTAAAGGTTACAATTTTTAATCAACTATAAATATTGATAAAAAATGTAGTACTAAGCATTAGTGTTTTGTCGTCAATAAAAATTATGCATTATATGTACATACAAATGTTATATGTATACCTATATACGTGAAGCGAAAATGTTGTACCCGGACGGAGGAGTATGAAATTTCGCACACTTATAGTATATATAGAGAAAGAGTACAGAATGCCAATATTTTTTTACAATTATGCATAAAAAACACATTAAATCTATAAAAAAACATTACACACACTACCTTGTATTTGACACACACGGATATACTCTTTTGTTTATTGTTAAAGTCAAATTAGCCTTGACGAAATCTGTGATTATAGAAGTTATAGTCATTGATATTAATTATTATGGTTGAATTTCGACCACGGGCGACCACTAGTGTATTGGCATAGTTATTTAGTAGCATAGTTGTTATGTTTCTTTTAAAAGAGGTTCGGGATTCACGTTAAAACAACTGGGCCAATTTCGATGAAATAGAAAATTATAATAACTATAGTAGAATTTTTTTCTCCGTGCAGTTAGGTCATAAATAATCGGAGCGGTAAAGCGAGTATTTCGCTCTCTCTTCCGTTCACGGGCCATATGGGCAGACATAGTGATACGCATTATTGTTGTGGATAAGCGTTATCGATAGTGTATTTAGTTTTATCATTTTGCGGGGATAGTGATATAAATGAAAGAAAAAAATAGATAAAACAACGAATTTAAAAAATAAGAATAATAACGAATTAGGCATCTATGTTTTAAAAAACTATAAGTACAAAAGTTTAGAATGTAACAAGTTATATTAAAAAGAAATATAAATACTTATATCTAAGTTTAAAATTAACAGCAAAAAAGATAATAATGATTTTAATAAGAATGAGTTTTTATCGATATGTCGTTGCGCCCGCGCAACATGCTCACTGCCCTAGCCGGGCTGAGGCCGAGTTTGATTTATGACCCAAACTGCACGGAGAAATTTATTCTACTATAACCCAGTACTTGTTTGCTAAACTCGAAAACAGTTTTATTGTTTATTATTATTACAAAGTGTATTTCTAAAACATAAATCACACTTCGTGTCAAAAAAGTGATATAAACTTTTTTATTTTTCGCACTGGGATATGCCTGCGACTTTTCCCACGCTTAACTTGAAACTCCAGAGAGATTCCCGGGACATAGAGTACCATAGCATCCAAAAAGAATATAAACTATAGTTTTAATCAAAACTGTGTCGGAATAAGGTATTTTTTATGCCCCGAACACCTACAAACCGCTCCTGGGAAAATTCCCCCGGGATTCACGGGGTAAAAAATAACGCAAATATTTTCACAATATCTATTCTATGCCTGTTCTCTCCAATATTTAAAGGAGCTTTTTGGATTTCTCTATCAATCTCATTCCTGCAATTTGCGCTCAGATGAAAATCTATTATTAACAATATCTGCACACATTTCTTCCTTCGTAGGAAATTCTTTTGCCGTACAGGCTATACGCTTGTGGAATTCCCTCTCTTTACCAATCAGACAAGCTAAATCAATTTCTACATTTAAACGTATGGTCACTGGCCATTAAATGGTCCATTAAATAAAAATCGTTGCATTAAATTCATGTATCTATTGTTTGAATATATATATGTTAATCTACATGTGCATTTCCTTTGTTTTACATAATTTCCAGTATTTATCTCCGAATATAATAAATTGAGGGTTAGGCCGCTTTAGCGCTGACGGCCTCATACATTACACAAAATTTGCTATCGATCACTGAAAAAATCACATTGGAATCCGATTTTATTCATTTGGTCATTTTAAATATATAAATGATAACGCAGACTTTAAGTCTAAGAAATTGCTGTTGATCAGCGAAAATCGCATCAAAATCGGAATCCCGAACAACAGCTAAGAATTAAAAAAAATTGCATCACAACTTTGCTAAAGATCATTACATGATCAAATGTATAGTTTACGATTCTATAAAAGACATACAGACAAACATTCATGTTTATATATAAAGATTTCTGTTTTTTTTATAGCTTCAATATACAGACATGGCATGTTTAGAATTTTACAGTATCATAGATTAAAAGAAGATAATTATATAAGACCTTGCACCGCACTCCGTACATTCGTAAAGACCGCGAAAAATAAAGAAAGAATAACAAGAAACCAAGCAATTGGGATTGTTTACTTTTTTTCAATTTAGCTATTTGAAAAACCATTTCGAGGAATAATGTCCCTAATCATTTCTGTCTAGTTAAAATTCCAAAAAACGCACGATCTTCTTGTATTTTGTAAGAAATGCGTTTGACCTTTATTTGACCTTACTAAATCAATCAGACGGGCCGTCTGTCTGTTTGCCTGCTCCAGGTGTAAAAAAAATTTTAGCTGTACATTATTTGATTTAAGTTCTGTAACATGGATTTTCCCTAAAGACCACTTTACAAAAAATTAACGATAACTATAGAAAATAATAATGGTTGAACACGAAAAATTATAAGCCTAGCGACAAGAAACACTAAAATGATCACGATACGTAATGTTACTCATTACAGTGACATTTAAGTAGTAGCACAGATTACTATGATTATATATAGATAAAACTTCAGGTGATCAGAAGGCTGGTGCCTGCCTCGGCCAACGGATCAGTATGGCGATCCAACGAGGAAACGTAGCCAGCCTTCTGGGCACCTTACCCATAGAAGACGGTGATCTGGGCTCAGTATTCTACTTATAGTCTTGAGGTACTATGGGTAGAATACAATACAAATAAGTTAAGTTTTCTTACATTGTTTTCAATAGTATGTAATTTTATAATGGTTTTAGAAGATAAAACTTACTTTTATTATTTTTGTTTTCTAGGCAAAGAAATCAATGTAAACTTGTCCTTTATGACGTCATCGGAGGAATAATTTTAAAATCGGATTATAAAAAAACTAACGCTTAAAATACAAAAATATTCAAATTAGTATCTTAAAATACCCTATTCTACGTAATAAAAATATAAAATCAGAGGGGTATTTTTTTGTGAACAATCCCCATGGAGGAGTCTACACGAGTCCGACTGTATAAATACTGTATGAATAATTACAAAACAAGTCGGTCAATTGTTATACTAAAAATAACGACCGCAACAGTGGAAACAGGAAAAGGAATGTAATAAGTTGTGGGTAAATCCACACAAAAAGGATAAATAAGTTTGCGAATCTGGTTTGTGTGGGCTTCTAGCTATATTCTTAGTTTAATAAAAGTAAAGAATTTTGATGTAGGAGAAGCTATAATAATAATAACTAGTGGTTTCTCATGCTCGAAATTCGACATTAATAATTAATTTCAAAGACTACTTCTGTGATTCCAGATTTCGCCAAGGCTACACTGTTAATTTGACTTCAACAATAAACAAAAGATATATGCGTGGGTGTCGAATACATGGAAAGAAAGAAAGTAAAACTTTATTTGCAAAAATAGCGACATGGTAGTATGCGTAATGTTTTTTTTATTGATTTAATGTATTTATTATGCATAATTTAGAAAAAATATTTGCTTTCGTCGCTTCTTCTCTGTATGTCTTCTCTCTCATCATTTCGGTGTTTGAATAGTTACGACGACAACAAATCAGTCGGTGAAGCAAAGACTCAATTAAAGTATGTCTTCGAATTGTAGTTAGCGGTAAATTCCGTTTAAAAAGTTAAAAAACGAGCAACACACTATTTACCCCATTGATAGACTTCGCCACCTTGATTTTTTATTTTTTTATTGCAGGAGTTCAGCAGACAGGCAGCCGGTCCATTTGATGGAAAGCGGTTACCATTGGCTATGGACATTAGCTGAACAGCAAAGGTGCTACAAATACGCTGCTACTCTCTTAAGGGAGACTGGAACCTGGTCACTAATGCCGGAACACAACTCTAGGTTGTTATGTTATACTTTATACCAAGGGTGGTAGCCATCCAGTCGGGCATATACCCTACCACCTGGGTGTGGGTTGTTTTGTCGCCTCTTACGACAGGCCGCCCCAATTCAGGAAATTATGTTCTTTCTTCGTTCCTGCACGGATAGACTGACTATAAAACAAAATGAGATTTATAAAAACGACACAATGACATCATAGACATATTATAGATTAGTGGCTTGATAAAATGTTGAGGTCAACGCCTTCTCTGCCTCCATGCTCCCTTCGCAATTGACCTAACAAGCTACACATTACACATGGACATAAATGCAACATTAATAAAGTGCTATTAGCAATTTGGCCCTAAGAAGAGTAAAGGTATATAGCTTTGTCTTGTTCTTTTGAAATGAATGACAGCCTCTGTGTTTGAGCGGGCTAAGGGCGTCATGCATGACGTTCCTTAAATTTACCTACCGCTAACTTGTTCATTTAAACTTTACTAAAAGGTTAGGTATGCAGGGTGGAATTTTTTAAAGCCACCTGGAGGGAAAGTACCCTAATTAGAGAAATAGCCAATTTTACTCCAAAGAAACAATTCTTTATTTTTTTAAAGAAATAAAACTGCATTCAAAGATTTTCGAAGATTCTCTTGCTTCATCCGGGAATCGAACCGACTAAAATCCATGAAATTACATCTGTAATTTTATTGCATAGATCGTTAGGGTCAATCACAAGGATGAAATTTCTCTAACATACTTGGCACATTAAATGAAAGGAAAACCATGGGTACTTTGGGTTTGGGTTTGGGTAATTAGGTTCACAATTAGACCCGGTAGCTGGCGCTGGAATCGGGTTCTAGTTTTTTTTTCAGGGCAGGACAACGACTGCCAAAACCGCTAGATTCTAATATATTGGACTTAAACAATTTTGAAAAGTACACAATTTATAATTTTGAAATAATACAGTTTTAACTAGATCTAATATTTACATTCCATTGCTAGGTGGTAGGGCATTTGCCCGACTGGATGACCACCATCCCTGGTCTAAAGTATGTCGCCATAACAACCTTGACTTGTGTTACGGCATTAGTGACCAGGTTGCAGTCTTCCTTAAGAGAGCAGGAGCGCATCTGTAGCACCTTCAGTGTTGCAAATATCCATAGGCGATGATAACCGCTTTCCGTCTGCATGTCTGCTGACCTCCTGCAATAAAAAAATATCCTATGAATTTATATATTACTTGTAGTAAGGCGGATAGTAAGGGGGTAATGAAAGGTCGATAAGAATAGGACCCGGAAATAAGTGATGTCAAAATTCCACCTTTGGTTAGGCATGTAAATGAAATGGTAGGGTAAACGTATGTATGAACTGGCCGTCAGACGGATGATTGCCTCGAGTGGGGAATTTAGTATTCATAGGTACGAGTATATTGTGATTGTATAGAGGTTTAATGGTCGTTTTAATTAACCGCCATTGTTAATGCTATTCGGAACCTAACAGAGGTTAACGCCCTTGTTTGTTTAATTACAAACTCATCCCCTCTCCCTTATGCTATCGGTTTCACAAAGTTTGGAGATATTTGAGACACTAGCTATCCCATATTGATCCAAAATCCTAGACTTTATGTCGCCAAAAGATCTCAAAGACTGTTATTACAGAGAGGCATGGGTTTGTATTTTCTGCCTACAGTAAACCAGGTTTAATTGTTTATCGAAATAACATATTTCAGACTTATTTTATTTATACTAATGGGTGTAATATTTCGAAGCTTAACACATAAAAAGGACGATCCGATGTGCCTACTCTATGAATAATGGGGTGGAAATTTATGAAAAAATCAATTTGTGGGTAGAGTTCTAAAATTACTTTTTAAATTTTTCCTATGTAAATAATGAAAATGGTGAAGTGTATATTTTTTAGTGAATTATAATCACTTATAATAGCCGTAATTTACAATTTATAAATATTTATCAAAATCAAATTAAATCAAATGGTGCTGCAGTCGCGTTATTTTCAATTGGGATTGTTCACTTTTTTTTAAATCTAGCTATTTGAAAAACCATTTCAAGACAAAGTGTCCCTAATCATTTCTGTCCAGTTAAAATTCTAAAAAACGTACGATCTTCTTGTATTATGTGAGAAATGCGTTTGACCTTACTAAATCCAATCAGGTGGGCCGTCTGCCTGTTTGCCTGCTTCAGGTGTAAAAAAAATTTTAGCTGTACATTATTTGATTTAAGTTCTGTAACATGGATTTTTCCCTAAAGATCACTTTAAAAAATTTAACGATAACTATAGAAAATAATAATGGTTGAACACGAAAAATTATAAGCCTAGCGACAAAAAACACTAAAATGATCACGATACGACGTAATAAGTAATGACAGTGACATTTAATTAGTAGCACAGATTACTATGATTAGTAAGTTTTATTATTTTTGTTTTCTAGGCAAAGAAATCAATGCAAACTTGTCCCTTATGATGTCATCGGAGAAATAGTTTTAAAATCGAATTATAAAAAAACTAACGCTTAAAATACCATAATATTCAAATTAGTATCTTAAAATACCCTATTTTACATAATAAAAATATAATACCTACGTTGTCATAAACAACATGTCATTCATTGGATTACTCCAAATCAGGTTGGCTTCGACTCACCTGTATGTTTTGCTGCACAGCTGTGTCGAATGTATAGACATAGTTTCTTTGTAACTATTATATGTAAAAAACTGAATTAAATTGTATTTATGTAAAAAGAAGCTACTGTAGCTGCGGGGCTCTAGTACAGAAAAAAATGATAAAAATTCAGTCGTTTTCAAACATCAATTATTTTATATTTCATTTTATCTTTCGAACTTATGTGTACAGATTTGAATGCGAGTCTCTGTGAAGAACAGATTGGCAGAAGGTACTGAAAGGTATATATTTTAACTATTCTCCTTCTGTACATACGTTACCTTTGACGACTCCCATGGATTCTCAGTTCTTTAGATTCGGTGGTCCGATCTCTTACTGGCAGCTTCGAAGTGAACAAATTTAAACTGTAAGTTAAAATTATGTTACTTAAATATTATTAATTATTATATTGAATGGATTATTATTGGATTATTTATATAATCTTATTCACATATTTTATATACTCTAAAAAGACAATCATATCAATGATTGATTTAAAAAAATCATTCAATTATAATTAAAATGTGTAAAGTTATTTTTTAGAAATAAAACAATTTTTTCTTTATTTTATTACTAAAATGGATATTTATAAAAACATTTATCTTATTATTCGCCTTTTAATATAATTCTTCATAATTTTCAGTTCAGAATGGGTCTTCCGCAACTTGAAACATGTTGTTTTGTGTTGGATTTGAAGACTGGCAATATAGTCTTAGGATGCTTAAATGCAGTAAGTACCCACACTTGTTTGGTCAATTAAAGTCAATTTTATCAATCGATTCAGAAGTGGCGGCAATCCGTCATCAGGCTGACTAGGCTGAAGCCTAGGTCGGCAGAGTGTAAAATAAAATAAAAATTCGTTTAAAAAATCCGAGTTGAAAAACTAAAAAGTATAAAATAACATTTCTAAAGCTATTATTATGAATACATATTATCTTAAACATCTCTTTTATGTCTTACTTTGCACCGACTTCAAGATGTTTTATATAATATATATTAATAATAATAGCCTTAGAAATAAGTTATTATATACTTTTTAGTTTTTGAAGTTGGTTTTTTTAAACGAAGTTTTTTTATTTATTTGTTACTTTTTAGTGTCTAGCTATGGGTACGCCTACGAAAGGTGCTGCGCGGAATGGAAAAATTCCAAAAAAAATGAAAGCTACTGGGCCAAACTATCTAAAATTTTTAGGAGACCAAATAGCAGCTATCCCGCGTCGAACAAAAAAGAATCAAGTAAATCAGATCATAAATCTCGGAGTAATCGGTGAACATCAAAAAAAAAATTCCGACGAATTGAGAATCTCCTCCCTTTTTTGAAGTCGGTTAAGAAGTGATTGTGTAACATATTTGTGTATAAATAACATATTTCTCTTCCAGACAACCTTTTCTTTACTTACAAACAGTTTAAACACAAACTATTACTGAATCTAAATCATCGACGTAAAGTCGCTAGTTTCTCGATATTCTATAAGATACACTTCGAGGAGTGTGCCACAGAATTACGTGTATTGGTTCCTCTCTCACCATTTCACCACTGGACAAGCAGACGTGCGCGCTCACACCAGCGATATATGGTGGAAAAAGCAACAAAGCGGACGAAGCGCTATGCTTCCTAGGTGTTTTCAAGTCTCGCGTGAACAGGTATCTTCTAGGTAAGCGTGCACCACCTTAGACTGCATTTCCAGCAGATATCAGGCGCAATGTTGGTCAAGCGCGAACCTATACATTATAAAGAAAACATCTACAATTAATTTAAATAATCTGTTGCATTTGAATATAATTTCAGTTCTTCTCCTTTGTGCTCTTCGTGGTAATGATAGTAAATACTGTAGCTTTGGGTGTGATAGATAGCTCAGGACTTGATGTAGAGACACAAGCAGCGTTGACCGGAGCTTACGCAATGTGCATTATAATGGTGCTCATGTTTCTAGTGAAACTTTTGTTCGACATCGTGTTCATCTACGGTGTAGTTTCGGTGAGAATTTTTTTTTCTTATTACTAAATTGCTTTTTTGAAGTAATATTGTACCTACTATCAGTTCTGCACAATATCCTTTTCAATCCCTGTACTCCCCCATATTAAAAGGAACTTTTTAAGTTTCCTCTATCAATCTCATTCCGGTAATTTGCGCTCAAATGAAAATCTGCTAACAATACCTAAACACACTTCGTCCTTTGTAGGAAACTCTTTTGCCGTACAGGCTGTTCGCCTAACGCACCATTTTGGGAATTGCAAGCTATACTAATGGAACGCCCTATCGGTGTGAAATGTTTACCCTTGAGATAATCGTGTTTCTTACGAAGAGTGAGTTTCGACAGGCCATTTCTCCTTCCCGTTATCTTTCCACCCTCTCTCCCTATTACACTCTCCCATCCGTGCAGGAACGGAGAATAGGCGACAAAACTACCTACAGCCGGTGATAGATTTGCCCGTCTGGATGGCTACCGCCTCTGGTCTGGTGTATGCCGCCATAATAACCTTGAATTGTATTGCGGCATCAGTGGCCAGGATCCAGTCTCCCTTAGAGAGCGGCAGCACTTTTTTAGCAGCTATGGTGCCACAATGTCCATAGGTGATGGTAACCGTTTTCCATCAGGTGGATCGTCTGTCTATCTTCTGCTTATGGCCAATCTTAGAACAAAAAAATAAAAAAGCGTGACGTTCTAGAACCAAATCTCAGATCAATACCAGGCAAGATGATAGTCAAGCTCGAACATAAAATAAAGAAATTTGTAATGGAGAGGCCTCCGAGTCCATTGCATTGGGATCATATTGGGATGATAATGATTTGCTATTATTATATGGAGAAATTAAGCCTTACCGTAACCAACTTCTTGCACAAACATTATCTTCTTTTCTTGATAAAATATACCTAATACAATCTAATTAACAGGTCAATCCTCGTTGTCTTTGCAGGAGCGAGCTGGTATAGTGAAAGCCTACTTCATCATGTGGATTGTCTTCTTCATTCTGGTGATGTTCATTTTCTTCATCAACATATCCAACTTTACTGTGGGACATATTCTGACTCAAATGTTTTATGTTTGTAAGTAGTTTACTATTATTATGCTATGGAAAAACACTGCTATAATTATGATCATCACAATACGATGGTTAATTCCTAGATGTCGCTAGCAGTCGTATTGTTTCTATTTAAAATTATAGACTTAGTTCTAATACTTTATTTATACACGATGAAAAGATATATACAGCGACAAAATCAGTGGAAAGCTAGTAAAAACTTTAAATATTCCGAAATAGTGCAATCGTTTTTTCAAAATGCTAGCTGGTTATAGCTTTTTCTTATTTAGCTCTCATATAAAAAAAGAAATGACATATTGAAGTTACGTACTAAGGGCATAATTGTTACATTCTCTCAATGCCTTGTACGTAACTTTTAGAGTTACCGACTGTTAAATAATAAAATAAATACAATCATAATGTCGCTTTTGAACAGTAAGAAGTATTAATTTATGTCCATATAATTACAATTTGTATCTAATTCATAGGTCAAGTATAAGGTATTACCATAACTTACGTTCTACAGGATGTGTTATATCAAAAAAGAAAAAGCTATCGGGCAATTTTTTTATGATTTGTTCCTGTTTCCCGCCATCACAAATATGTCAAATCCAAACAACCGTTCTTGCATTGCCACCATGCAGGAATGGCCGGGCGGCCTAACGTAAGAGGCGACAAAACAACACACAGCCAGGTGGTAGGGTATTCGCCCGTCTGGATGACTACCACCCCCGGTTAAGAGTATGCCGCCATTGCAACCTTATGTTCCGGCATTACTGGGAGGTTCCAGTCTCTCTTTAGATAGTGGCAGCACATTGGTAGCTTTGGTGTTAACGATGTCTATAGGTGATGCTAACCGCTTTCCATCCGATGAGCCGTCCGCTAATTCCGCGTTCTGCTAATTGTTGCGGTGTGTGTACTTGTCAGTGTTAACTTTTATAATTTTGTTTAAAATGTGTGAGAAGAATGATACGTACGGACTAGCGCGTTTTAATTCTGCAGCAATAAATATTTCGTGATCAAAACGAACCAAGCTTTTGTCATACACTTGCTTTATTAGTCTCTTTTAGTCCCTTCTATCTACATGTTCAAACGACCTCTACATGCCTTTCTCAACAAGTGTTATTGCATCTTTATTCAATTCACAACTTTACACACTTAATATCACGATTACATACTTAATAGAACTATTTTTTACTTGTTTATTTTCGTTGTATATAAATTATTACTTACGTGTTAATCTTACTTACTTGCAATCTTTTATTTGACTTTCTCCATAATCAGGGGCACCACAATATCTATTTTCCCTGAATACTCCTCTGTTTTGGCATACGTCCTCTGCCACATCACTAATTATCATCATATCATCCTTCACCCAATCCATCTATCTCTTTTGTCGTCTACCTTTACATTTTGTACGCATTAATTTTCCAGTTTTACATTATTTTTGGAACTTGAGTTTTACCCCTCCTCAGTAAGTACTGAGCAAGTGCCCATAGCACCAATTTTTTATTTATTACTATTTATTACAAGCTAAATGTTTTACCTATGTAACATACGGAATGTTCGAACTTAGAAAGAAACTAGCGTACAGATACCCACACCTGGTCTTGCATAATAATGGATCAGTCCCTTCCATTATTCAGGTACATAATGGATTAGATAGATAGGGATTAGCAGGGGCTGATTCTGGGATAATGATAGTTTGCCTGTGTCATGAGATTGTAGCTATGTGTTTAATTAGTTCTATGTCGAGTTTCACTTAAATCCGTTTAGTAGGTTTCACTTCATGCTCTGACAGACAGAGTTTTCGGAATATATTGGTCTGAACTAGACCCCTTGAATTTTTAACTTTTAAAGAACTTTGTACAAACTTCTACTGATTTATTATATTGCACAACACCTACTCCTGCTTCGGATTTATAATATTGATATTAATATTTGTGTCTTATTGCTATTATATTTTTTCAGGCATCAACATTTATCAAATTCTGCTTACGCATAGTTTCTACAAGCAACTTAATAGTCGGGAAGAAGTTTAAGTTCAAGCTCACAGATTAGCTTAAATACCTACTTACTGCAGTAATATTAATACATCGAATTACATCTTATTACTTTATCAGTAGAACATTCCACTTCGTCTACGATGCAATTACTCTCCTACATTTTACGTCAGTCAGTTAGGTAAATAAATTACTGGTAATAATTATTGTGGCCAATTTTACTATAAATATTTAAAAATAGTTAATGTACATAAGTACTATAATTTGATATTAACTTTCTACTTGTGTCTTTTATACATTTTTTAGAAGACATAATTAGAGACTTGGCCATAATTTGCATATTATTTACAAACGTGATTATTATTAGAAAAGTATTTAGCAATTAACGTAATATATGTTAATTGTAGGTATACATTTGTAAAAGTGTATTAATTTCCTTAGGTTTTACGACTTTTATACATTATGACAATTAATTTTAATGCAATTTTGGTACCTAGACTTGTTATAAAATGGCTAGAGTGCAAGAAGAAAGATGAAATGCTATCAAGTACATCTTAAATCTTATGCATACATTTGTAATAAGTAGGTTAATAAATTGTTATTATAAAATAACCACCTTTCAAAATAGGTCTTACAATTAAAAATTGTTATTAAGACATGATACCTATATTCTGCCTGTTTTACATGTATTTAAAAAATATATTAAATTATTATTATATAGACTGAAGTTTGTAACTGAATATTTTATGTAGATACGTGTATAGATTTGTTGAAAATAAAACAAATAAATATTCACAACTTTTATTTTACATAAATTAGCCTCATGTTCAATACAACTATTATAATAAAAAGTAGCATCTACCTATATACGACATCTAACCCCCTTTTTTGAGCCACTTGATGGAAAGTCGTTGCTTGTGGACTTTTGCAACACCAAAGGTGCAGCAGTGTGCTGTTTGTCTCAAAAGGGAGACTGGAACCTGGCGGAATACCCTAAAAGGTGGTAGCCATCCAGACTAGCAAATGCCCTATCACCTGGCTGGCCCTTATTCATAACAGTTAGATGAGGTTTATAGGCTCGTTACAAAGGGTTCAAATAAGTGTTATTCATAGTCTCATTCTCAATACGATTATGGAAAACAACACATTTTCTTTAACCGACCCGGTCTAGAAAAGTGTAGATCTCGAGGTTAATGAAGGTTTAACTTTTCTTATACAAGTTACAAGTTCATCTCTCCGATACAGTTCACAATTTTGATTAACATAATTTTCAAATTCACCTGCTATATCTATATAAGAGAGAGGATGGTATTATCCCCGCAAATTGCTATTGCACCTGGCCGCCATTTTGGTGACGTAACCGTAGCCGAACACTCGGTGCTGTTGCATCACTAGCCGGTGAGTACGCGTAAATATCGAGTTGCGGTTGACGTCACGTGAATGTTAATTTGACAAGGTTCCAGCGCATTAGCAATTTGCGGGAATAATAGCTGGAGGATCCGAACCAACCTCGAAATTGAGAATCTCGAGGTCGAACTCACTGCCTCCGCTGGCTCGGTCAAGTAGAACGAATGGGAGAGGAACGCAGCGTGAGGAAAGCATATTTGGGACGGCCGGTAGGTTGGTGCCCGGTAGACCGTCCCAAATATCTCTGGAAGGACAGAGTGGAGGCTGACCTGTCGGAGCTAGGAGTCGATAATTGGCAAGAAACCGCACAGGACAGAGAAAAGTGGCATGCTCTCGTTTCGGAGGCCAAGACACACTTTAGGTCGCTGAGCCATCGGAGTAAGTATGTACCTGCTATAAGTGACTGTGTCACGCAGTGTAGCTAAGTGCTTAATGCATTATTTGTAATGTGACTTTCTTAATGACGTTAAACACTGACGGATAGCTCATGTATTACAGAATCATCATCATCATCTTCAGCCAAATTCAGTCCACTGCTGGACGTAGGCCTCCCCAAGTACGCGCCACATATCCCGGTCTCCTGTCTTCCGCATCCAGCCCCTGCCGGCGATCTTGCGCAGGTCGTCAGTTCACCGGGTTGGCGGGCGTCCTACGCTACGTTTACCGAGACGTGGTCTCCACTCCAGGACTCGTTTGCTCCATCGACCGTCGGTCCTGCGGCAGACGTGACCGGCCCACTGCCACTTCAACTTGCTAATTTTGCGAGCTATGTCGGTTACCTTAGTTCTCTTACGGATGTCCTCATTTCTGATTTTATCCATAAGAGAAACATCTAACATAGCTCGCTCCATAGCCCGTTGAGCGACTTTGAACTTGTGGACCAGTCCCGCGTATTACAGAATGAATTTTTCAATTGGACCTACTTATGCAAAATGAAACCGACCCACATACTGACAGTTTTGAGAAAAAACCGTTTTTATTAAAACTTTGCGTACGAATAATGTGTCTATATTTTGGAAAAATAATAAAATAAAATAATTTATACCACTTTTAGAAAGAAGTAGATATTCTATTTATTCTGTTTTGATAAAAATATAAGAAGTAAAATGATTTCACGTCAATAATATGGAGGTGATTTTTTTTTTCTTAACTTAAATAACTATAGAAAAATTACGTACAAACCACGTTATCTCTAATATAGTGAAGATTTATAACATATTTTTTGGTAAATTATTGATCAGTAAACACTAACAAAATGTTATTTCGTTTGCAACGCACTTTCAACCTTTGGCGGCAATAAGAGCCTTAAGATAAAGCTGGACATTTACGGCATTGTTTTTTAACGCTATGAGTTAATGCGTATTTGGACACAGTCATCAACACTAACATTATCTTAGGTGTAGCTGAGGAATTAGGTGCACATATGCATAAGACTGCTATAATAATAATAATAATAATGTCAGCCCATAAATGTCCCACTGCTTGGCTCGGGCCTCGCATTATAGGGGTAATGGACAGTATACCCGCCACGCTTGTCCAAGGCGGCTTCGCAGATTTGACACATCGGTTATCTCGATGTGCAGGTTGCATCATGATGTTTTCCTTCACCGTTGTTAGCACGTGGCAATTGTTACAATATGCACATTAGATCAGAAAATTGACTAAGTGGTGCATGCGATCCGGCCAGGATCGAACCCGCGCTCTTTTAGTTCTGGGGCACGTGCACTAACCATTACGCTACCACGATTTTTAAGACTGCTACATATATAACCATTTTTCTGACGTAGCCAGATTAAGAATAGACTTCTGCTTATATACTAAGAATAAAACCTAATTAGGGTAGTAACAGAAACCAGGCGGTATTTCGTCATTATCTTCTATGACACAGTAATGTACAGAATAAAACTACGTTTTCACGGTTTTCAGCGCAGTAGTTTATTTCGACGTTTCGGCCTCTTTTAAATTGCCGTGATCATGGAAGGCAAGATGTCAATTGTCAATGAGTATTGTATTGTGTTCCGATGCACACAGAACGAGCTAAAATAACATCCCATATCCCCATAGAATAAATATTAACCGTAAACAAAATTAAAACTAAACAATAACCAAATTAACTAAATTACAGCGCTTAAGCCCGTTAAAACGTAGTTTTGTTAATAAACCAAAACAATTAAAATGAACAAGTTGACGGTAGGCTAAATAAAACTTTAACAATACTCGTTGCCATCTTTGTCTTTCGTGATAACGGTCACTGAAAAGTGGCTGAAACGCCGGAATAATAAAAATCAAATAAATTACCGCGCTCAAAACCGTTAAAACGTAGTTTTACTATGTATACAATTCGCCAAAACTTAAGTATAGGTATATAGTAACGTACGCTAAGGATATATCGTCATGCAGCGCGCACTGTTCACGAAGTTTATCTGGCTTTCTAAATATCAATGAAATGTTGTAAAAATAATGAAACAGTAAGAAAACAAATGTTATAAAATAACAGTAAATAAGCGCTGTGCACACTTATACTCCTTTGGCGTAAGTGCTCGCTCACGTACTACTCGCGTGCGCGGTGCACGAGCCTTAGCGACTTGGTGTCCTTATTGGCCAGGTATTAGAGTGGACATAATTTTTTTAAAGGTTTTTTGCATGAATAAGTGTTACAACAGCTCAATATTTATACTATGTAGGTACAATTATGCCTATCTATATATTTGTATATAAAATAGCGACTATATACTAATTATTCTACTGTCTACAATATTTGACAAGCTTTTGGTTTGATTTTTATAAAAAATAGAAATTTTAAAAAGCATTTCATCAATATTATTAATCACTAAATTCCTTTAGTGACAAGTTCGAAATGGTTGATCTTATATTCAATGTATTCTTTGATAGTGGATATAAAGTGGATATTAGTTTTGACAATAGCTCGACGTGAACATAGGCAAAAAACTTGACACTCCTTTAAGCGAGCAGCAGCGCATTTGTAGCACCTTTAGTGTTGCAATTGCCCATAGACGATGGTAACCGGTAGCCATCAAGTGGGCCGTTTGCCTGTCTGCTGAACTCCTGCAACGTTTGACATTTAAAGCGAGAGCTGCACGTGCGCCATACCACCGTAATATTATGATGGTGTTATATTATTTATACATGATGCCTGTGTTTCTAACGTGAACACTTGAATTATGTGATAATACATTGGATACTTTATGAGCGCCTGCGCAAGTTAATGTGAATGATTTACGTCAGGCGTTTTGTAAGTTCAAACATTTCGACCAAGTAATTAGAGGAGAATTAAAATATCATCTTCCATGTTTCAGACTAACACATTACGCTCGCCCTAACACCTGGCATCCAGTGTTTACAATATAGACAAGAGTCTAGTATTACAAATATTGTTATTGGGAAGAACTCGAAAGGACGCGGCGACTAGTTCGCGCTCGCGAATCGTTCGTGAACAAACATTTATTGTCCTCGTAATTAATAATGTACAAAAATAAAAATTACAATAAATCAATATAAATCAAAAATATCTATGTATTGATGTCATCGAATTCATCCAAAATAGGCGTCTCGTCATCGTTTGTTCGCAATGCAACATTGTTGAATACAAACTTTCTTCCTCTTGACATTTCCTCATATATTGCATGGATGACTATAGAAAAATGAATGTTTAGTACTGAAACAAATAAAAGTTACTTAATTAATATTTTGATCAGCAAGCGAATACATATTGTTGCGATGTCGTATTCGACAACCTTAGAATCCTTTCGTTTCGTGTATTTAAATTATCTGTAACACTTTTTTATGATTGTCAATGACTTAATTGTTCATTGTCACTTTTGAGGAGTTTTTAGCGGGAACTGAAAAGAGATGTTGTGTGCTGTACAGTTTTATTTTCTAAAAATGTGGAAAATTACTCTAAAATGAACAATAGTTGTAGGATATTGATCGTTTTTGAGTAGTAATTATGTGTTTTGTGAGAAATGTTAACTGTATAGTCAAATGTGGCCTTTTGAGTTGTCACAAGAAGTCCGTTGAATGGCACTAGCTCACTACTTACAAGTTCAGCTGTGCTACACATAGGCCTAGGGAAATGAAGAAACTATACTGTAAACTAAGATCTAGCTTAAAGGCATTGCTGCCAAGCCATAAACATAAATAAATAATTGTCACTTTTGATGGGAAACTTCTTTAGAGGCATTGTGATTTGAAATTCGATGAAACGAAAAACCGACAATAAAAAGAGATAAACACATAAATCTATAGGGCTAAGCCTGCGAGAGACGAGATACGCGTTTTACATTGTGGAACACAGATTAGAGAATCAATAAGTAATCAACAATGTGTAATGTGGTACTAATCGAAGGGTGCAGTTACATTTGGAAGAGGAATCTCCCGTTGATAGACTTCCAGGTGGTACAGCCATGCGGGAATCATTACTTTGATTACAGTTCTTAGGCCCAGATCGGTCAGTATGATATCACGCCCTCACAGAATATCGGCGTCAAACAGCTAGACTTGTGCTAATCGTCTTTCGTGCGATGAGTGTGAGTTCCGACGGACCACACACCCTATTCCAATGCCGTATCCATCACTTCTATCCCGTTCCAATTGTCTGGTCCCTCTTTCTCACCCCTATCCTCTTCTCTTTAATTCATCCTAAAGGCTGGCAACGCGTTGGCGCCGGCATTGGTGGTGCAAACGTCTAAAGGTGACGGTAACCATTTTACATGAGCTGAGCCGTGTACCTAAGCGCTAGCTTCACAATTAAAAAAAGAAGACTGCGCGTTTTATTGTATTACGATCGTTTTCTGTAATTTTTGCATTTGTATTTGGTTGTGTTTGTGAATATTGTGAATTACGTGTGTGTACTTCTAATGCGCAACACCAAAGCCGCCGACTGCCGAGCGCGTAATGAGGAACAAAAAATACAGCACTTTACTACAGCTTGAGTATCAGCGGGACTGAGCGCTTGCCTACGTAAGTCGCCGACACGCCGCCAACATGTCGGCACGCGCGGGCGCATGTTGCCGACATAATTCTTTTCGTTGCATCGGCGAGTCGGCGACTTTGGTGATTGCGCTTAATAAAGTTGTGCACATTGAATCGACATTTACTTTACGAATCCCCCAAATACGTAGGTAACAATAGTTTATATATTTCCTAATTGTGAAATTCAGCATATACCTGGAGCCAATGAAAATGGTCAAAGGTCAAAAATGAAAATTAATAAAAAAAACTTACAAGCAATTATAAAAGTAGCAAATGCAGATAACCAAAAGTTATGGATGAGTTCCAATAATGCACCAATTAGAAGAATCATAGTCGCCATGATGGAGAAACCAAAGAAAGAAAGCACGAAGCTAGGTTTATTCTG
The DNA here is from genome assembly GCA_012273795.1 of Dendrolimus punctatus. Taxonomy (NCBI): domain Eukaryota; kingdom Metazoa; phylum Arthropoda; class Insecta; order Lepidoptera; family Lasiocampidae; genus Dendrolimus; species Dendrolimus punctatus. The sequence continues at coordinate 15,854,930 of CM022542.1, read as the reverse complement.
AAAATGTAAAAAACCATAGTTAATGAATAATTTAAATAAATAATAAAGACAAACATATTGTCGATAGATAGATAACTATTTATTGTACACCTATACAAACATGAACTTAACGACTAAAATTATATCGAGTTATGTACAACGGGCGGTCTTTATCTCTAAGCTCATGAAGTTGAAATGAACTGAAATATATTCTTGCACAAATGTAGTTGTGTACAGGTGTTATTTCTAGATATAGGTACTTCAGGTAGTCCATTTTGCCAGTTTCACTGGTGTGAAAGAAAGGAGGATCTTAATCGTCATTATTTAATTAGTTCAGTTAGTTTATTAATTATATAGATGTCCGTTTAAAAAAAATTATTTCAATCTGTGTTCGTCAATTATTTAATGTCTTTAATTAAATTATTATCGTTGTATAATGTATTATGAGTAAAAACAACGACACGACTTCGAAATCCAGGGTCAATATTTATGGCGATTCATGATTTGATTAAAAATGGAGGAGGTAAGGAGAACCATCTTAGTATATTAAAAAGGAAAGTATTTAAAAATAGCACCACAGATAATTGAAGACATGAGTGGATGAAGGTGATAAGTCGCATAATTCCAATTCTGAGTAAATCGAGATAAAAGTTTTACTTTTATTTGAAACTGAACTGAACTTAATACCTTTAGCAACGTTTTATTTCTTAAATATTCCTTATATCTATGGTCTAAGGTCTGTAGTCATTTGGTATCGACTTATAACACTCATCTACGCAAAAAAAAAGCAAAAAACCGAATATGCGACATATCACCTTCATCCACTCACGTCCTCAATCAGAGTAGGATACTAGATTAAAGAAGGAAAGAAAGACTTCCTCTTTGTCGCCGCGCATGCGTTTTCAACACACTTCTCTTCGTTTATTAATCGACTTCGAAAAAAGGAGGAGGTTCTCAATTCGTCGGGATCTTTTTTGTTTTTTTTAATGTATGTTCACCGATTACTCCGTGATTTATGATCCGATTTACGTGTTTTTTTTTGTTCGACGCGGAATAGCTTCCAATTGGTCCCCTAAAAATTTTATGTAGTTTGGCCCAGTAGTTTTCATTTTACGAACATTTTTTTGTTTCCGTTTCTTGGACCTATATTTTTTAAGAAGCGCGGTGCACCATTCGTAGCTCGACCCATACATAGCTAGACACTAAAAAGTAACAAATAAAAAATAAACATAAAAATTACTATATTTTGAAAATTACTAAGCACCGACTTTAAGATGTTTTAAACAACATATATTAATAATAATAGCTTTAGAAATAAGTTATTTTATACATTTTAGTTTTTGAAATTGGTTTTTTTAAACGAAGTTTTTATTTTTAACTGCTAAATTCATATAATTTCTTTTTCTACACTATCGCTATTTTGACGAGTTTTCGAACTATAATTTGCTGTTTACAGACTGACACTTTTTCAACTGATGCCTCATACTAGATGGTCCTCCTTACCTCCATCCTCCATGTCATTAAAGAAGATTTAAAAAATTCTAAAATACGTAAATGTATTTCTAGCGAAAAACGAATTGCTGTTTCTTTAAGATAAGCAATCGATATTTATAATTGATACCGGCGACTTCGTACACGTAGATAAGACTATATTGTGGCATTCTTGCGATTGTCCTTCATCTGTCCCGCTCCGAACCAAGGTAATTAAGCTACCTCCCCCCGTATTCAACTTCTCACCCTCTCACCGCAGTGGTACAAACCAGCACGCAAACACCTGTATTCATTTGTAGGTAAAATCCTGTGCCATATTTATATCTGCAGATATAATTGTTTTAGCAAGCTAGCCATGCCACCTCCGCCAGGTCCACCAATGCTCTCAAAACGGGGGATGCTGAAGACCGCGCAAAGTGAAGTAGAAAAAGTAGGACAGCAGACTCGGGGCGTCTGAGTGAACGCTCCGAACGCAGCCGGGATTCAACGCTCGGAAGATGATGATGATAATTGTATGAGCAAATAATATTGTCGCCACGTTACGATATCGGTCAATGCCTACAAATATTTTATACGATGTTATGAATTATCTGCGCTATGTTTGCTAGTTCATTGAATTACATAGAAGTGATATAGAAATGTATACTTTATTTTATTTTATTTTAGGAGTTCAGTAGACAGTCGGCCCACTGGATGGAAAGCGGTTACCATCGTCTATGGACATTTGCAACCCCAAAAGTGCTAGTGCTCTCATTAAGAAGACTGGAACCTGGTCACTGATGCCGGAACATAACACAAGGTTGTTATAGTGGCATACTCTAGACCAGGGTTACTCGTCCTGGCTGTGGGTTGTTTTGTCACCTCTTACGTCAGGCCGCCCGGCCGCAAGAAATTGTATTCTTTCTCCGTTCCTGCATGGCTAAACGCTAGATATACACTGAAATGTTACCGTATCTACGTAGTGTGTGTTAGTGTTATTGGCTTAAACCAATGGAGGATGTTGATGGGTGAACATTTTAGTTATGTAGGTTCAATGCGGCTGCTCTATCTGAATTAGTATTGCTAGTAGTATGTGTGGTTTGTGTCCAAATGCGTGTTATTTATAGCGTTAAAAAATAAAGGGTTAACGATTAGATTGGCTGTATTTGTGTACACATATTGTCCCTGCTCCACATATGGAATCATGTCACTGTTATTGACTATGTCACGCAAGTAACTAAAATTAAAATTATAGTGCGTTATTTGTGATGCAACATTATTACTAATAGGAAATGAATACATTGACAAATAACTCATAATTATTTATATACTTTAATGTAGATTTTCCTTAACAGTGTTAATTTTAAGGTATAAATAAGATACATTACGCTACTAGTAACACTAACATTATCCCAAATGAAGCAGGACCAATGAGTTAGCGGTTAATGGTTAATGGCATTAACAATGTCGCATCTCTAATAACATGCTACATATGCGTTACTTTTTTTATTAGTGGGTTAGTTGAAGCGTTTCGACGTAGGTGTAGCACAGCCAGCCCCACGCCCGGACTAGACCTAAATGATGCCGGGGGACAAAAGAAGTCCCTCGGTAATGAAAGAGGCCTGTGCGTGAGGCCCACGCTTGCCAGGGCAGCTGGGAATCCCGCAGCCCTGGCATAAGGCGCAGGACGGAACAACCAGGTGTTTTAGTGGGTATGCCCAACTGGAGAGTGGCAATAGCGTGGCACCTATTCTGACCGGGCACGCTAGTGCCACCCTCGATCTGGCGAATCCTACACACGGGTCGCGAATTATCTCCCCAGGCTTCTGTGCCTGTCGCGGCTTAGTCCTCACGGTTTCCCCTGGATAAAAAAGGTGTAGCAGAGTCATAAGGCTATTTTTTATTCGTGCAGGAACGGAGAAATAATACAAATTCCTGCGGCCGGGCGGCCTGTCGTAATAGGCGACAAAACAACTTACAGTCAAATGGTAGAGTATTTGCCCGACTGGATGGCTACCACTCTTGGTGTAGACGTAAAGTAGGCTGCCATAATAACTTCGTGTTGTGTTCCAGTATTAGAGACCAGAATCCAGACTCCTTTAAGAGAACAGCAGCGCATTTGTAGCACTTTTGGTGTTGCAAATGTCCATAGGCTTTAGGCCAACCGCTTTCCATCAAGTGAGCCGTCTGCCTGTCTGCTGAACTCCAGGAATAAATAAAAAACTAACATACCTTTGTAAGTCCAATAATAAAGATGATTGTGAACAGCATCTGTACCAGGCCACATAGCAGAAGAATCCACATAATGATGTCAAAACACTCCTTGCTCAATTCAAATACATTGAGGAAATGATGAAGGTTTTGCTTTGAGTGGTGGATGGCGGTCAGGTGGTCAGGGCCATTATGTAATAGCAGCAAGACTGCTATGATAAATGTTGCCAATGAAATTATCTGAAAACAAAAACAGACAATATTAGATATATAACTAGACAATTGTTTATATATATATAAATATATATATATAATAAAATTGTAGAGGTCGAATTTCTGTACAATTAAAAAAAATGCCAAAAACCGAGTCAGGGGGAGGATGTAAGAAGTGAAATAGAACTAATTTGGATTTTTTTCAATTTTTTTGTTTCTGTTTTGTCTGTCTGTTTGTACCGGCTAATCTCCGAAACGACTGGACCGATTTAGATGAAATATATATATATATATATATATATTAATATATAAAGCTGATAAGTTTGTTTGTTTGCTTCAACGCCCTAATGTCAGGAACTACTGGTCTGATTTGAAAAATTCTTTCAGTGTTAGATAGCCCATTCACGAGGAAGGTTATAGGCTATACCAGTAGTAGGGATTCCAGAGTTCTGGCTCACGGCAAAAATCGTGTTTCTGGCGGACAAAAAGTGTTGCGACGGACAGCCCTGCCTAAAAAAAAAAAAAAAAAAAAAAAAAAAGTTTGGTGTCAAATTGGGGGTTCTCAAGTACGCCCGATCGTTCTGCGCTATCAGTTTTTCGATATCTGCTGTATTTACAGAGATAGCTTTTTGTAATTCCGTGCTAATTACAGCACTAATTAGCTACTCATTTGTTTATTCTTTTGTTAATTACTATTTCACGTTCACTAATTACCCTCGTCTGATACTCCCTATTGTTCTTAATGACGTCAACAACGACTTCAAAACAAAAACAACATGTTCTTTTCTTCCTCAACCTTTATTTAAAACAGTATTTGTACAAATCGTATACTAATATATCATTAAGGAGTGTTTCCTGGCTTTCGAATAAATTGGTCAAATCCGTCATACTATATCCATGAAACTTATAGTATAAGTACACCAAACAGTATGCACCACATACTGAAGTCCAGTCATTTTGTATTCTCTTAGTATTGAAATGCCATATTCTACAATTCCTATTTAGAAAAGCCAAGTGGAATCCTACAGGTGACCGACCAAAGGAATCGAAGTATTGTCCAATGTTGTGTTGGTCTATGTGCATGGCTACCCAGTGAGAGCCTGGCTGGGTGCTTGGATCCAGATTGCTCACTAAGAACGTAGGCGCTTCCATGTGAATTGGTAAGTTGTTTGCTGCATACACGTTCCTCTCTAAAGATGGGTGAATTTTGCATAAACATTTCTGGATCTCGATTGTGTTCATATTTGTAACCAAAGTGCACACGTGCTACTCGATGAAGAATACTATTGTAAATGTTCAACAGAATCTTGTGAACTTATTATGTAAAGGAAGTTGTAAATAAAAAATATGAAAGCTATGTTGACAGTTTTATTTATTGATATCTTTCTTATGATTAATACATATAATTCTATCTTAACTACTATAGTCTACGATTACATTGCGGTTCTTATCTATTTCAATAACATTATCGAACTCGGCATACACAATACAGTTAATAGTTTGTGAAAGAGCAGATTCAAAACGAATTTCTAATCTCACGCTACCATTCCTAATCAGATTCCAATGACTTGAGGAGTTAGCTGATAAATCAGGAGTTAAGTCAAAAGCTAGGAGACAGTAACCTTTAGCGTACTGTTCCCTAGATATCCCGTTACCTTCGTTAAGAAAATGTATACCCGTTCCAGAGAATAACGTATGATAGGCTGCAGTGAAAATATTACTCTCAAATGATGGTTGTAACGCTTTAGAAGGTATTTGCTGACCATCAATGTATAAACAAAATGAACTCATTTCATAATTCTCAAAATTAAAAGGATTTTTAGTAAGAGTACCATTAAACGCTGCGTTATTAACAAAACCAACTATGCATCTTTTAGGTACCTGTCCCAGGAATATATTATCGAGGGTCTTTCCTTGAACCCCTGATGGTATCGTTAAAACTTTGACTTCAGCTCGAGTAATAGGATATTTTGCAGTAGTAGAGGCTAAAACTTTTTGATGTGCGAGTAAAACAGTTGGGCTGATTCGAGATCTACGTACAATGAGAGTTGCATCCATTATGCATACTTTTAACTTTAAATCGTTTGAAGAAGCCATCAAGTTAAACGTTTCTCTCGATCGAACTAATTTTACAGACATATCAACACTTATCATAACGATTTATTTGACAATAATTATGTATCATAACCATTTATTGGTCAATAATTACAAATTAACACTTATCGTAATGAGTTGTTTGAAAGCTGTATGTATGTATGTATGTATTTGCATGTCATTTGTTAATTAGATTTAATGGGATGACTCCAACTATATAAACTAAAAATCAAAATAAAATATTATCAGTTAACTGTAGTAAAGTAGTCAGTGGAGTGTGTTTTCGTGTTGTGAAATTAAATACTTCAGATCTGAAATGGAGGTAAGATATGTCACTTAATATCACCACTTAATATTTTTCATAATTATTAAATTATCTTCAAAATGATAGTACAGTTTCTTACAAATTTTGTTGTTTCAGAACCTATTTGAAGAAAATACATTCAAACAGTATTATTACCAAACACTTTCTGATGAAGAGAGTAGCAATATCGATAATTTGAGTATTGTTAAAGATTCTCCAAAACAAAAAAGAAAAAGAGACGAGGAAGAAAGTCTTGACAAGTTTTTTGAGTTTTCAAAAAATAAAAAGAAAAAGCAATGTTCATCTGTATCCCGAGCTCAACCAAACGGTGGTGTTGCATATTTATCGACTAATAGAGAAGATGCATGTTCCTCAACGCACTTAATAAAAATTGAAGTGTATGAATTGAAAACATTAGCAAAAATACCCAGCAGTGAGCATTGGAAAAACGCCACAATAAGAATTAAATATTATACAGATGACAAAAACAAACATTTTGAAAGCATCAAAAAGACTGCATACAATATCACAAAAGAAATTTCCATGATTGATTCATGTAAAAAATTTAAAGTTATTTTGATGCAAATAATCTTTATGGTTGGGCCATGTCTCAGTACCTTCCTGAAGGTGGTTTTGAATGGGTGAGTCCGGAGACAAATTATGAAGTTACTGATACATCTGAATACGGTTTCATTTTAGAGGTTGATTTGGAGTATCCTGAGAAACTACATGATTTACATTCCGATTTACCATTGTGTCCTGAAAATATATCAGTAGGGGGTACAAAAGAAAAAAAACTAATACCAAATTTAAATAATAAAGTAAAATATAAAATTCATTATAGAAATCTTAAACAGTGTCTTAAAATGGGTATCAAATTAACCAAGATACATCGAATATTAAAGTTCCGACAAAGCCCCTGGCTAAAAAAATACATTGACTTAAATACTGAACTCAGAACAAAGGCAATATCAGATTTTGAAAAAGACTTTTACAAATTAATGAACAACTCAGTCTTCGGAAAAACAATGGAAAATGTTGATAAAAGAGTAAACGTAAAATTACTAACCCACTGGGAAAATCGTGGTAAAATTTTAGGTGTTCAGGATCTTATTGCAAAACCCGAGTTCAGCAATCTTTCAATTTTTTCGGAAAATTTAGTAGCAGTTCAATTACAAAAAACAAAAGTTTGCTATGACAAACCCATTTATTTAGGTTTCTCTATTTTAGATATATCAAAAACTCTAATGTATGAGTTTCATTACGACTACATTCTAACTAAGTTTGGTAATAATACAAAATTATTATACACTGATACCGATAGCTTAATATATCAGATTTTCACAAACGATTTCTATGACAAGATTAAATCCGATCTTTCATTACGGTTTGATACATCTGATTATCCTACGAATAATATATTTGGTTTTCCACAACTCAATAAAAAGAAACTAGGTTTTTTTAAAGATGAAAGTAATGGTAAAATTGTTAAGGAATTTGTAGGATTAAGGTCAAAAATGTATGCGATTCAAACCGAAAATAAATTGATATCGAAAGCCAAAGGTGTTAACAAAAGTGTCACAAAAAGGATGACAATGCAAAATTATAAATCATGTCTTTTTGATAGAAATATTAAATACGATACCATGTATAGATTTAGATCAATTAAACATACAATATTTACCCAGCAAATTAACAAAGTATGTTTATCTTATAATGACACAAAAAGATTTATTTTACCTAATAATGTTGACACATTAGCATGGGGTCATTATAAGTTAAGATAAAATATTTAAATAAATGTAAATAGAGTGTATAAGATTAAAATAATTTTAAGGTGTAAATTTTTTTATAAACTTTATACAACATAAAATTGTAACAAATGTTTTTTAGGTAATATTAATGTAACTAAAATATCTTTGTAGAAGGTTAAAAATGATTTAAATGTAAATAACTTATCTTAGTGTACTCTAAGTAATAATTTTTTATAATGTGTGTATTTTTAAGAAAATAATTGAAATAAAATTAATGTCTCATGCAAAATGATTTTATTTATTTATCATACCTCATAGTGTTGACACGTACGCTAGGATGTTTCACTTTGTTCATCCGTTCACTTCCATAGTAGCTGGTCCAAGTGGCTGTGGAAAATCAAATTTTGTTACAAATTTTATTAAACATGTTAAAGATATTTGCAACACTTCTTTTGATCAAATAACATGGTGCTTTGATGAAATGCAACCTTTGTACAATTTACAAAACGTTAATTACTATCAAGGCATTCCGGACCTTAATATGTTTGATGGCAAATATCCAAATCTTATAATTATTGATGATCTCATGAGAGAATCGGATGGACGAATAGTTGATATATTCACTAAAGGTAGTCATCATAGAAATTTAAGTGTGTTTTACATAACACAAAATCTATTTCACCAAGGTAAAGGACAAAGAGATATATCGTTAAATTCAAGTTATATTATTTATTTTAAAAACCCACGTGATAAAACACAAATTCGGTATTTGGCCCGTCAAGTATCTCCAGAGAATCCAAAGTATATAGAAGATGCCTACAGAGATGCAACCAAAGAGGCACATGGTTACTTATTGATTGATCTGAAACAAGGTACAAGCGATATATGTCGAATCAAAACCAAAATTTTTCCATCAGATGGGTTATGTCATGTATACATACCAACAAGAGGGTTTAAATATGCCAAGAACAACCAAATCCCCATCATTTATTAATAATGTCGCGAAGTCTCAACACGCATAAAGATTTGTTGTCAGCGTTACATAAGTTGAAACCAAAATATAGAACAGCTCTTTTAAAATCTTGTGATGAAGATGAAATAAATTGTATTTGTGAATGTATTCATAACGTTCTCCAAGGAAAGGTACCAATTGAAGAGAAGAATAAGAAAAAATTAAAAAACTACAAATCGGTACTTCGTAAGTTAGTTCGCAAAGGGGTAAATAAAGCAAGGAAAAGTATAATAATACAAAAAGGTGGTGCATTCCTGCCAATAATATTGGGTGCAATCTTAAGTGGATTAGTTGAATCTCTTGTAAAATAAAAAATAACAATGGAGCATGCTAAAAAGATGTTGCTCGTTGAACCAAGTCTTTTAGAGAAATTAAATCATCAAAATAATGATAATAATAACCCTACATCCCGATTAGATAATGAAATGAAAAACATCTTAAACAGTGATATGGATGATAGAAAAAAATGTATTTTGTACTTACAAATATTGCAAAGATATTTACACTTCCATGAAGAAAATCGACGACCTATTGAATTGCCTATAATATCTAAAAATATAGATATCACTGGAACAAAATTAAATATAAACGATGAAGCTGACATTAAAGAACCAGTCTCTACTCAAACATCAGAGATAGAAGGAAAACGTGAATCGCACACCATCAGTAAGAGTAACCCTCTTTACACAACAAATCAAATTCTGAGTCTAATACCCAAAACCTATTCTAAAAAAGGTGAATCATTGTTAAATGTGATTTCGTTGAGTGAAAACAAAATTCGATGGAATAAAGATGGCACAGTGGTTATTGATGACAAGAATATTTCTGGGAGTAATATTGTAGACTTGATCAATGATTTACTACGTCCACTTAAGAAAAATGATCCTATAGGATGGGAAGCTTTTGCCAAGGCATTGCATGATATAAAAATACCCTTGTCTTATTTGGGTAATCCACAAAGAATAGAATACATAAATAAACTTAAATTGCATGAACTTGGTCAGATTTCTACGGATGAAGAATTTTCTACTCCTCCTAACAAATACACAAAGAAGATTCGCAAAAAACTTGATTGGGAGAAATGGACGCCATACTAGACGATCGTATAATAGACCCATTAAAAATGATTAATGAAATATATTATGATGCTTCACATCCTGCTGGTTATAGTAGCATAGAAAAACTAACTAAAGCGATGAACGGTAAAATGACTAAAAGTGATGTTAAAAATTGGTTGCAATCACAAGAAACATATACATTGCATAGACCTGTACATAGAAAATTTCCTAGGAATAAGTATGTTTTATCTAACTTTAACGAACTCTGGCAAGTTGATTTGAGTGATATGAGAACTTATTCTAAGTATAATGATAATTATAACTACATACTTTGTATTATTGATGTGTTTTCGAAATACGCTTATGCTAGGGCTATAAAAAATAAAAAATCTGAAACAGTAAAAAAATGTTTTGATAGTGTATTCAATGAAGCTAATACTACTCCTACTCACATACAATCTGACAAAGGTACCGAATTCGTTTCCATAGATGTTCGTAGATACTTTAAAAGTAAACATATAAATTATTATACCACAAACAATCCTGACATTAAGGCAAGCATAGTAGAGAGATTTCAAAGAACTCTAAAAATGAAAATGTGGCGATACTTTACTCACAGGAACACTTACAAATATGTAGATGTTTTACAAGATTTAATAAATGCCTATAATCACAGTTATCACTCCAGTATAAAAATGTGTCCAAGTGATGTTAATTCGAGTAATATAATGACCGTTTGGAATAATCTATACGATAGAAAAAGAAATGCAAAAAGCTCAAATAATTCATTACCAAAATTTCACGTAGGTGATTATGTAAGAATCACTAAGTACAAACATATATTTCAAAAAGGCTATGAATCTAATTGGAGTGATGAAATATTCATTATAACTTCAATAATAGATAGGTCACCATGGGTGGTCTATACGTTAAAAGATCTAAAAAATGAGCCAATCGTGGGAACATTTTATGAAAGAGAATTACAAAAAGTTACGTACGACCCCACTTCATCTTATAAAATAGATAAAATTATCCGTTCTCGACAGTCTGGTAACAGAAAAGAAGTATTAGTCAAGTGGAAAGGTTATCCAGAAAAATTTAATAGTTGGATTTTAGCATCTAGTTTAAATCAAATATGATAAAAGAAAGTTTTTATTTAACATTACTTAGCAATAGTTCTATGGAATATTTTCCAGAAAACAAAACTACTTTGTTTTCAACAAAGTTACCAAAGTCCATAATACTTGAAGGTATGTGGCACGTGGGCGTTGTAGAATTTCAATATCCATGTACAATGTTTACTGTTCAAGAACATGAAAATGTTGTTTATGTGACTAAAATAATGCAAATACCTAACGAAGAAACAACTTCTCTTGTCTACTACAAAACTCGTATTCCAGCTACAAATTATGACAATATTAACCATATATTGATGGCGTTAAACAATATAGGAGAAAATGTAAGATTTCACTATGATGAACTATCTAAATTTGTCAGTGTAACAGTAGTGGATGAAAATATCAGATCTTTATTATTATCACCCCAGCTGTCACTTCAACTTGGATTTGAACCTAATAAAAATTTGGTTGAAAAGGGTCTTGGAAAATGTCCAGCTAATCTGCATTTAGGTTTACCACCACAATTATTTGTTTACTGTGATATAATTGAACCACAAATTGTAGGGGATGTTATGACCCCATTGTTGAGAATTATACAATTGGATCCATCAAAGTATATCTATGGAGCTAATAAAATGCATGTATTCTCGCCACCTCACTACTTACCTGTAATGCGGAGGGAGTTTGATACAATTGAAATAGATATAAGAACAAGCACTGGTCAAAAAATACCATTCCAGTTTGGAACAGTGTGTATAAAGCTTCATTTTAGAAAATTATAATAATGTCCTCCCAAGGTAATAGAATAACTTGCCCCTACGAACACTATTATTCACATCAAGCTGGATCTGGAATCGGAGTTATTTACAAAGGAGCCCCATACCAGCGTGGACACGGAATCGGTAGCTTTTTGGGCGGGCTATTTAGATCAGTTTTACCATTACTGTCCAGTGGAGCCCGAGTAATTGGTAAAGAGGCTTTAAATGCTGGTGTAGGTCTCCTATCTGATATGGTTAGTTCACGGCCTATGGAAGAATCAATTAAAACCCGGCTTAAAGAGGCCAGTTCGAACTTAAAAAGGAAAGCAGATGCCAAAATTGATAGCGTCATGTCTGGTTCAGGGTATAAAACAAAGAGAAGAAATCAGTCTTCATTCATTTCACCATCAACTGCCAAAGCAAAAGCTGCTAAGAAAATAAAAGTGAACAAGAAAAAAATAAAAGATATTTTTTCTTAAAATAAAACAAGATGTCTTTTCTACATAGTCATTCTTGCGAGTGCATTAAGTCAGAATTAGATTTGTTTGCTTTACCTTCAACACAAACAAGTATCGAAAGTGGATTATGGATACATTACAAACCAATTTCATCTCTGGCTGATGATGGGCCGATAGAATTTCAAGTACCAGGAGGAGGAGATGACTACATAGATTTATCTCATACATTAATACATATAAAAGCGAAAATATTAAATCAAGACTCCACCAAATTGAATTCATCAACAGTGGTGGCTCCAGTTAATAATTGGTTACATTCACTTTTCAACCAACTTGATGTATATTTAAATCAAAAACTTGTTTCACCTCCGAATAACACATATGCATATCGTGCATATATAGAAACACTATTGAATTATGCTCCTGCAGCTAAAGACTCCCACCTTACTTGTGGTCTTTGGTATAAAGATACATCTGGAAAGATGGATTCAACTGATGATTCCAATGAGGGATTCAAAAAGCGACAAGAGTTGGCTAGTGAAAGCAAAGAAATCGAAATGATTGGACATTTGCATGGTGATTTATTCAATCAGGAAAAATTTTTGATTAACGGTGTTGATATGTCTGTAAAATTAGTTCGATCGAGAGAAACGTTTAACTTGATGGCTTCTTCAAACGATTTAAAGTTAAAAGTATGCATAATGGATGCAACTCTCATTGTACGTAGATCTCGAATCAGCCCAACTGTTTTACTCGCACATCAAAAAGTTTTAGCCTCTACTACTGCAAAATATCCTATTACTCGAGCTGAAGTCAAAGTTTTAACGATACCATCAGGGGTTCAAGGAAAGACCCTCGATAATATATTCCTGGGACAGGTACCTAAAAGATGCATAGTTGGTTTTGTTAATAACGCAGCGTTTAATGGTACTCTTACTAAAAATCCTTTTAATTTTGAGAATTATGAAATGAGTTCATTTTGTTTATACATTGATGGTCAGCAAATACCTTCTAAAGCGTTACAACCATCATTTGAGAGTAATATTTTCACTGCAGCCTATCATACGTTATTCTCTGGAACGGGTATACATTTTCTTAACGAAGGTAACGGGATATCTAGGGAACAGTACGCTAAAGGTTACTGTCTCCTAGCTTTTGACTTAACTCCTGATTTATCAGCTAACTCCTCAAGTCATTGGAATCTGATTAGGAATGGTAGCGTGAGATTAGAAATTCGTTTTGAATCTGCTCTTTCACAAACTATTAACTGTATTGTGTATGCCGAGTTCGATAATGTTATTGAAATAGATAAGAACCGCAATGTAATCGTAGACTATAGTAGTTAAGATAGAATTATATGTATTAATCATAAGAAAGATATCAATAAATAAAACTGTCAACATAGCTTTCATATTTTTTATTTACAACTTCCTTTACATAATAAGTTCACAAGATTCTGTTGAACATTTACAATAGTATTCTTCATCGAGTAGCACGTGTGCACTTTGGTTACAAATATGAACACAATCGAGATCCAGAAATGTTTATGCAAAATTCACCCATCTTTAGAGAGGAACGTGTATGCAGCAAACAACTTACCAATTCACATGGAAGCGCCTACGTTCTTAGTGAGCAATCTGGATCCAAGCACCCAGCCAGGCTCTCACTGGGTAGCCATGCACATAGACCAACACAACATTGGACAATACTTCGATTCCTTTGGTCGGTCACCTGTAGGATTCCACTTGGCTTTTCTAAATAGGAATTGTAGAATATGGCATTTCAATACTAAGAGAATACAAAATGACTGGACTTCAGTATGTGGTGCATACTGTTTGGTGTACTTATACTATAAGTTTCATGGATATAGTATGACGGATTTGACCAATTTATTCGAAAGCCAGGAAACACTCCTTAATGATATATTAGTATACGATTTGTACAAATACTGTTTTAAATAAAGGTTGAGGAAGAAAAGAACATGTTGTTTTTGTTTTGAAGTCGTTGTTGACGTCATTAAGAACAATAGGGAGTATCAGACGAGGGTAATTAGTGAACGTGAAATAGTAATTAACAAAAGAATAAACAAATGAGTAGCTAATTAGTGCTGTAATTAGCACGGAATTACAAAAAGCTATCTCTGTAAATACAGCAGATATCGAAAAACTGATAGCGCAGAACGATCGGGCGTACTTGAGAACCCCCAATTTGACACCAAACTTTTTTTTTTTTTTTTTTTTTTAGGCAGGGCTGTCCGTCGCAACACTTTTTGTCCGCCAGAAACACGATTTTTGCCGTGAGCCAGAACTTAAAATTAACTGATGATTCCAATGAGGGATTCAAAAAGCGACAAGAGTTGGCTAGTGAAAGCAAAGAAATCGAAATGATTGGACATTTGCATGGTGATTTATTCAATCAGGAAAAATTTTTGATTAACGGTGTTGATATGTCTGTAAAATTAGTTCGATCGAGAGAAACGTTTAACTTGATGGCTTCTTCAAACGATTTAAAGTTAAAAGTATGCATAATGGATGCAACTCTCATTGTACGTAGATCTCGAATCAGCCCAACTGTTTTACTCGCACATCAAAAAGTTTTAGCCTCTACTACTGCAAAATATCCTATTACTCGAGCTGAAGTCAAAGTTTTAACGATACCATCAGGGGTTCAAGGAAAGACCCTCGATAATATATTCCTGGGACAGGTACCTAAAAGATGCATAGTTGGTTTTGTTAATAACGCAGCGTTTAATGGTACTCTTACTAAAAATCCTTTTAATTTTGAGAATTATGAAATGAGTTCATTTTGTTTATACATTGATGGTCAGCAAATACCTTCTAAAGCGTTACAACCATCATTTGAGAGTAATATTTTCACTGCAGCCTATCATACGTTATTCTCTGGAACGGGTATACATTTTCTTAACGAAGGTAACGGGATATCTAGGGAACAGTACGCTAAAGGTTACTGTCTCCTAGCTTTTGACTTAACTCCTGATTTATCAGCTAACTCCTCAAGTCATTGGAATCTGATTAGGAATGGTAGCGTGAGATTAGAAATTCGTTTTGAATCTGCTCTTTCACAAACTATTAACTGTATTGTGTATGCCGAGTTCGATAATGTTATTGAAATAGATAAGAACCGCAATGTAATCGTAGACTATAGTAGTTAAGATAGAATTATATGTATTAATCATAAGAAAGATATCAATAAATAAAACTGTCAACATAGCTTTCATATTTTTTATTTACAACTTCCTTTACATAATAAGTTCACAAGATTCTGTTGAACATTTACAATAGTATTCTTCATCGAGTAGCACGTGTGCACTTTGGTTACAAATATGAACACAATCGAGATCCAGAAATGTTTATGCAAAATTCACCCATCTTTAGAGAGGAACGTGTATGCAGCAAACAACTTACCAATTCACATGGAAGCGCCTACGTTCTTAGTGAGCAATCTGGATCCAAGCACCCAGCCAGGCTCTCACTGGGTAGCCATGCACATAGACCAACACAACATTGGACAATACTTCGATTCCTTTGGTCGGTCACCTGTAGGATTCCACTTGGCTTTTCTAAATAGGAATTGTAGAATATGGCATTTCAATACTAAGAGAATACAAAATGACTGGACTTCAGTATGTGGTGCATACTGTTTGGTGTACTTATACTATAAGTTTCATGGATATAGTATGACGGATTTGACCAATTTATTCGAAAGCCAGGAAACACTCCTTAATGATATATTAGTATACGATTTGTACAAATACTGTTTTAAATAAAGGTTGAGGAAGAAAAGAACATGTTGTTTTTGTTTTGAAGTCGTTGTTGACGTCATTAAGAACAATAGGGAGTATCAGACGAGGGTAATTAGTGAACGTGAAATAGTAATTAACAAAAGAATAAACAAATGAGTAGCTAATTAGTGCTGTAATTAGCACGGAATTACAAAAAGCTATCTCTGTAAATACAGCAGATATCGAAAAACTGATAGCGCAGAACGATCGGGCGTACTTGAGAACCCCCAATTTGACACCAAACTTTTTTTTTTTTTTTTTTTTTTTTTTTTAGGCAGGGCTGTCCGTCGCAACACTTTTTGTCCGCCAGAAACACGATTTTTGCCGTGAGCCAGAACTCTGGAATCCCTACTACTTATACCATCACGCTAAGAGCAATAGGAGCACCAATGAAGAATGTTTCAAATTCGCGGGATATTTTAACTTACTTTTTTTAAACTATTCCATTCGAACGAAGTCGCGGGCAAAAGCTATCATCTATATATATATATATAAAAATCAATGCCACTTTTCGTTGTAATTTTATAACTTGAGAACGACTTCACCGATTTTGATGAAATTTTGTGTGTGTAGTTGAGTGGGTCCCGGGATGGTGTAGATCTACAATTGGAACCGGAATGTGGCGCTGAGATCGGGTTCTACAATTCTTCTACTCACCCGGAGCGATTTTGTTTTTGTGTGTTTAAGCGGGTTCCCGGATGGTTTAGATTTGCAATTAGAACTGGTAGGTGGCGCTGAGATCGGGCTCTAGAATCCTCCTAATCACCTGGACCGATTATGGTGATTTTGTATGGGCAGCTAGTATATATATATTAGGGTGGTCGTTAAAAATTAAATTTCTTGCGACGCCCCCTAAAAAGCTTCTTTTTAAAGAAAAAACACTGGGATTTTTTTTATAATTTTCCAAGTCAAGACAACACGTCAGTCATATATATATATATATATATATATATACTATTGCCGCAAATATTTAATACGTGTAAACCCTGTCCTGTACGCTTTGTAATGAGTACTATAGATAGATAGATAACACTTTATTGCTCACCAAATACACAATCTCAAAATATACAATTACAATATTGTCATGGTAGAAACAAAAGGCGACCTTATCGCTGAAAGCAATCTCTTCTAAAGTCTAAAGTCTACTTTTGTTCACTTATTTATTGGCATACGTTTTTGGTTATAGCGGAGAACAGCCTATTGTTCTGTTGTACTCGTTTCCGTCCTCTTACAGGCTACATCATCATCATTAGCCAAGTGTTGCGGATAGCAATTAAAAGCTATTTCTAGGAAATTGTGTCGACGTTGCCGGGCGGGCACATTTGCATTTGAGAAGAATAAAACGACGGCCTGTTGAGAGAGGGGGCGACAAGTACGATCTAGGCGTGACGTGTGTACATTCGGGAATCTAATAGTGACGGAATTTGCGGGTATGCGTATTTACAACCTTCTGCATTGTGTTTGGATTTGTTGTATTCAGTTGTATTTGTGCCTGTGTTAACGTGTTTGTATAGTTCTTATAAACTCTATAATAATTCTAAAGGCATTTTAATTCAAGCCCCGCTAACTCGTAACAATATTGATGTTATATTGATACTTAATCGATAAAAAAATATTAATGGCAATAGGCACAACATTTTGCGCGCCCTAAAGGCAAAACTTTTGAACCTTTTATGGAATAATCCCACCGTCTTTTTTATGTACCTTGGTAGTTTTCCAATTACAGAGCATAATGCGACTCAGTGGCGCACAATGCCGAATTATGCTGATGCTTAATTGGAACGCGAATTTGAATTGATAAATATGTTCTTTTCCACGAAAACATTGATGATTGCCTGCTTCATTAAATGATTCGATCAAGCCATTGCAATGTTTACAAAAGTATATTCCTGTAAACAAATTTGTTTGTAGATTCGAATTCTAAAATGAAATTGTATTCACATTTTAAATGTGAAATATAAAAAACAAGTCAATGTTTGTACCTTCATCCATACTTATATTTATTTTTTTAACACAATTTGAATTAACTTTGATTATTTCGAAAAAAACTACAATGAAACGAAAGCTTTAAAAATTTTTCCAACAATTAATAATATTACTAACGATAATATTTAAACAAAACATTTCGATCAATGCCAACTTAAAGGGGAAAACATTTGTTAATTTTCTGTCACTGAGTTGGCATCGATTGCACGCATCACTTTTAAGAGTGCTCGATTGTGCGAAGCGTTGCTGTAGTTGAAACATTCAACGTTAAGCATTATGCCGCATAATGCGCTCTAGTGCTGTAATTGGAAAACTACCCATGTCTTATGGAATAAATGATGATTTGATTTGATTGATTTAAAAAAAAAACTACAAAATGTATTCAATTTTTAAGGCCAGTTCAAAAAGAATCCCCTCTTAATGTTGTCTGTCAGGTTTATATAGCCCTCTGGAATCTTTAGAACGTATTCCGTGTAATACGCTTAAGAAGTGATTTTTTTATTGCCAAGTTTAGAGAGCGGTTACCAGCCTGTTTATTTTTATTATAGAGTTCAGAAATTCAGCCAGAGTTATGTTCTCACGTGAAATTACGTAAAGAGCATTAGATATGTTAACCAACAAAATTTGCTGACCGATGTCTAATATAAGGTTACTGCATATCAAAACATACGATACGGAGAATAATTTGATATGTGCTACAATGTATCAGTTATTATGAATGCTGATTTTGCAAAGTAATCTATGGTATTGTTTTAATTTAAATATTTAACAACTGTAAAGGATACCGTTTTCAAATATTAAATACAGTGTAAACTCTATATAACGACACTGACGGGACTGTGCATTTTATAGTGTTATAGAGAGTAGTCGTTAAATGGAGAGAAGTTTGTCTGACCTCTTTTGCTGCACCAGTGATTTCGTTGTATTTTTCTACTTATTTTATTCATAACTTGCGATATTGAGGCATCTTTGTGACAAAGGATGTATTTTTATTTTTATTTTTTAATCATTTCGGAATTTGTTTGAAGTTTCGGTATGCATGATGCCGACAGTCGAGTATATTACGGGCTAGGATAATAAAGCGATAAAAGAACATGTGTATGTTGTGTAACAGCGCAGTTTTAACCATTTTGGCCTTAAAAGGTACTATTTATTGCTTAATTGTTGTCGTTATTTAGAGTGGATGTAATGTTATATAGCGTGTATCATTGTATAGAAGACAAGATAAACCAACCAAAGAGAAGTGATTTGGAAGCTTAAAGGAGTTTGTCGTTATATCGAGTGACGTTATATGTAGTTTATACTGTAGTTTTCTACATAAAAGAACTCAGCAGCAAAATTTAAAAAATCTAATTCCGTCTGGCATGCGTGTATGCACGTGCCTGAAACTCAAAAGGTGCGGGTTCGAACCTGGACGAATCTTTGTCTTTCACATATTCACTACAGAGTGCTTAGGCCGAGTCCTTTTTGCTACTCTACCACGTTCCACTTAACGCAATTTTGTATGGCATGACCATTGATGTAGCAATAAAAGACTTATGTTTCCCTTCATGCTCACGAGATAGCGGTCAGTCGATCCCATACAAAATTGTGTTAACTTGAACGTAGTCGAGTAGTAAAAAAATGTACACTAAGCACACAGAATTAAAATAATATTAGACCTATAAGAAACTATATTTTTATTTATATTTCTGTATTGTATAGTGTCATACAAATTGCACTTTACTATCAAAAAATAGCTGTCACATAAATACAAGACAATTTTACCAACATTCCATTTTTACTAAAACCCCTAAAAACAGTAAACATTTGAAGCTTATGCGGAACCTCAGTGCCAGAGAATGTTACGCACTGGGCTATATACTATTAGAATTCCCCAGCAACTTCGTCCGCCTTGGACAGATAACATAGGTTATCGTTGTTTTACAATATTTAAAATCAACAGGGTATTTCCAGCATGCTTATGATTTTTAGTATGAAAATAAATGGGTCCCGGAAACTCCTGACAAAACCCGGGATACATAATGTTACTAAAGACTTACTCAACTGTCCTACTAAAGATGTTGTGGTAAACTGTTTGACACAAGTCCTAAAATCCTGATTTCAAAGAGGACATATAAAAAAAACTATTTTTAACCGTGTGATCGATTCTCAGAAAAGAATCGGGGATTCCGATGACATAATCATCATCATCATCAGCCAAATTTATTCCACTGCTGGACGTAGGCCTCTCCAAGTACGCGCCACATATCCCGGTCTCCCGTCTTCCTCATCCAGCCCCTGCCGGCGATTTTGCGCAGGTCGTCAGTCCACCAGGCTGGCGGGCGTCCTACACTACGTTCGAGACGTGGTCACCACTCCAGGACTCGTGTGTTCCATCGGCCATCGGTCCTGCGACAGGCGTGATCGGCCCACTGCCATCTCGGCCAACTTGCTAATTTTGCAAGCTATGTCGGTTACCTTCGACACGATGACATAATGTAGCGAAGAATTTATTGAATATTGTAAACTATTGTTCTGGTAGAAATCTTACCACAAGCAGCTAATTTTTATATGTCCTATATATTCAATGTACTCTTTGGTCCTAACCAATTAAAATCACTACTGGTATAAATCCCGCGAGAGTCTCAGTACATAGTGTAACAATTAAAATTTCTATCCGTGCAGGAACGGAGAAAGGATACAATTTCCTACGGCCAGACGACTTGTCATAAGAGGCGTCAAAACAACCAACAGTCCAGTGGTAGGGTATTTGCCCGTCTCTATGGCTACCACCCCTGGACTAGAGTTTGCCGCTATAGCAACCTT
Organism: Dendrolimus punctatus; assembly: GCA_012273795.1. NCBI lineage: Eukaryota > Metazoa > Arthropoda > Insecta > Lepidoptera > Lasiocampidae > Dendrolimus > Dendrolimus punctatus. Next base: position 15,833,905 of record CM022542.1, on the reverse strand, counting down.
GAGTCTATGTTCCAGCATTAGTGACCAGGTTCCAGTTCCCTTAAGAGAGAAGCAGCGCATTTGTAGCGCCTTTGGTGTTACAGATGTCCATAGGCTATGGTAACCGCTTTCCATCAAGTAGGCCGTCTGCCTGTCTGCTGAGTTCCTGCAATAAAAAAAATAAAGCAAGAAATCGTTTTACTTTACACCCCTCTAACATTTTTAAACGCATTGTACGAATTCGAATCATTGACAGATTTATTATATTACTAGCTGACCCGGCGAACTTCGTACCGCCATATTTTCTGAATTCCCAAAAGACTTTGCTTCATGACACAAAAAGAAAATCACCATAATCGGTCCAGGTGATTAGGAGGATTCTAGAACCCGATCTCAGCGCCACCTACCGGTTCTAATTGCAAATCTAAACCATCCGGGAACCCACTTAAACACACATTCATTCATTGGTGCTCCGCTCCTATTGCTTTTAGCGTGATGGTATATAGCCTATAACATTCGTCGATAAATGGGCTATCTAATACAGAAAATAAATTCAAATCAGACTAGTAGTTCCTGAGATTAGCGCGTTCAAGCAACCAAACAAAGAAACAAACTTATCAGCTTTATATATTAATGTGTATAAGATAAAACTCTCTCACCGACACCGCACCCTATCGAAATTTCCGCTTCTATTATGTCATGTTGCAGAGAAATTGCTTTTAGTCTGTTATAGGCTGTTTAAGTAATTATAGCCTTTTAACTATCCCACGGGAACTATTTAATTTTTCGGGATCAAAAGTATCCTATATGTTGATAGAGATATAAGCTATCACCATACAAAATTTCATGTAAATCCGTCCAGTCGTTTCGGAGATTAACCGGTACAAACAGACAAACAGAGAAACAAAAAATTCGAAAAAATCTAAATTAGTTCTATTTCACTTCTTTGGGGGAGTGCCCTGACTCGGTTTTTAGCATTTTTTTTAATTGTACAGAAATTCGACGTCTACAATTTTATTATATGTATATAGTATAGGTAAATTAGTCAGTGCCCGTCTCCTAAAATTTATTATTATATGGTTGCGCCGAGAAACACCTCCTTGTAAATTCTTCCTCCCCATCCTCGCCATCAAGAATAAAATAAAACTTTGAATGAAGAATGCGTTAAACAAGACAATAGACAGAACTGTCACGGCTGTCACCGCATATAAAATACTGTAACATATATAAAATTGTTGGAACACAAATAAATAAATAAACTGCTACAATTGCATTTAATCAGAAGCCCGGAATCCTAGTAGTGCGAACCCCCGGGGGACGAGTGCAGTGTGGCGGCGGACTGGTGGCGAGGTGAGTTTCCCTTGCTTCTTCTTCCCGTCCCTTTGCCTTCTCCCGGCCATCGCATCGCGCCCGCATTATATTTCCAAGAAGTCCCTGTACTCTCCCGGATTATCTTAAAAACTTTTAGTTTCTTTGGAACTTACTACTTACTCCATTTGATTATAAGTTTAAAGGGGACTGCGGAAAATCTCATGTTATATATAAATATATAGAGATAGATAGATAAATAACACTTTATTGTACACCATTACAGAAAAACTTACGAACTAGTATTATTATAGTAGGGTACAAAGGGCGGTCTTATCGCTAAAAAGCGATCTCTTCCAGACAACCCGTGGCAAGAATATTCCGATTAGAAGTGGCGATGGTGGTATACATAATTATTCTAAGATTACCTATATTTTAATAATAAATATATAACTATACTATATATACAAATACACACCTGAGTTATATACATATAAAAGATATGGCGATAATATGCAGCTACTTAAACATAATAAACATTAAACTATATGCAATATAATATGTACTAATTATATAAAATTACATATCATTATATTGCAGATAGAATTTCTTTTTGTATGATTATATCATATTTTAAGAGTTAAATTGTAGCCAAATAAAATAATATTTACATGCTCTAACAATGTATAAATCCTCCCGGGAGAAATCCCGCGAAATCCCTGGGATGCAAATATAAAGATTTTAAGTTTAGGAATGTGCTATCGATCAGCGAAAGTCGCATCGAAATCGGCCCTGTAGTTTTTTCAAGAATCCCGAACAAAGAGACAAAATAAAAAATCCAAAAAAAGCACAATTTTAAAATATTGAAATTTCATTTCATTTCACAATTTTAAAATATTATACATTATCAAAACCACATACTTACGAAATTTATCCCACCAATCAAATAACAAGCTACACTAAGTGGTAGAAAAAAACAACACTTTTCGGCACCACACATTTTCGAAACAATTTTTTAAACACTTATTGTATATCTTATTTATAACACAACCGAGAACTTAATATGGTTTGTTAGTAAAATAACTGGCTTTGTGTATTAAGTAAGTTATGTGCTACATTTATGAATTTTTCTGTGGCTGTTTACTGGCTACCGTATGGGATATCAATAATTAATTTGTGTAATATATTTCCTGCACGTAGTATTATTTGCGGAAAGAGTGCACAATTGTTCTAAACTGTTTTTACAGCAAGCCGTCGCTGTAAAATGGTGTTTCATACTAAGCTAAGAATGATTTCAAGTCATCAGTCCCCACTTGTGTTGAGTAAGCTCTTAATAAATAAATATGGGAGTGTTTATGAATTATAATTTTTGTTTGACATATATTGTACAGGGACGAATTAGGGACTTATACAATTACAGTTTTATAACATTTTTTTTAAGTTTTCGCGACTTGTATACATAATAAAAATACGTTTTGGCGGTTTTCAGTGGCCGTGGTTACGGACGACAAAGATGAAAATTGTCCAACGAGTATTGTTAAAGTTTTATTTAGCCTACCACCAACTAGTGTGTAGTATTACTTGCCACACATTATTAGCTCTGTTTCGCTTACACAATTCGTACACTGTCCCGCGTTACTAAAATTTGTGTGGGCAGGTACATCGGAAGGAACTTTAAACTGGTGTAAAACTACACGTGGTGTAGAATCATTTACAAAAAATATTATTATATTTTTTTTAGGTTTATGGCTTGGCAGCTAGGCTTTTAAGCCAGATCTTAGTTTACAATACAATTTCTTCATTTTCTTAAGCCTAAATATGTAGCACAGCTAAACTGTCGGTTTTCAGCTAGTGCCATTCAACGGAGTTCTTGTGATTACTCAAAAGGCTACATTTGACTATACAGTTCACATTTCTCACAAAATACATAATTACTACTCAAAAACTATCAATATTCTACAACCATTGTTAATTTTAGAGTAATTTTACACATTTTTAGAAAATAAAACTGCACAGCGTAACATCTCCTTTCAGTTCCCGCCAAAAACTCATATTAATTATGCAGACGGCACAGATAGAGCCCTGCATCAAAATATAATTTTGATATGGTCATTATAATGTAGTTATTTATGTTTCTAAGGTTTAGTTTAATTTAAGTATCATTGTAACTGCAAGTATAATTTGTAACATTTATTAGTTCAATAAATTTTTTTATTATTATTATTAAAAAATTACAAAATAATTAGTCAAAAAAAATCTTTTACCTCAAAAGACTTATTTACAGGATAAAATCTACTAAAATACATGATTGCACATTTTTAATATTGTCAAAAGAAATAAACAAGAATTAATTAACTAATTACGAAAAATATACATAAATCTATAACAAAAGGCATTTAATAATATGCATATTAAACAATAAGGAAAAGTCAGTGTAAAATCCATTTTTATTTCGGTCAATATTGTATATTAATGGTCTTGATATTATGTAGCAGTTTTGTATATAAACTATACTCTATGATATTCTAATATCTTCATCTATTTAATTTTGTGTATTTATAATTGCCGTGAAGTTTTCGTAATGAGAATTAATATGTAAGGTAGGTATGATTTTGCAGATTGCATTGAACTTGTTAGATGGCATTTTTGCGGGACAAAGATAAAAATATTGTGACAACCGAGGGTAGAACTTTCTGGCACTGTAAGCTTGTCTCAAGACTTTTAGAAAAAGGTAGAAGATTCTGGAAGGAAAAGACATAGATAGACAGATGTCTAGAAAGGGACACAGTAAATAAAAGAATAACAAACAAAAAATCGAAATTATGGGTTCCAGAAGATTCTTTTGGGCATGGTAAGGCACGCTTACCGGGGAGTTCAGTTCAAGACAGCAAAGCGACAAGTGAGATACGAAAGAGTTGGGAGATAATTTTAATAGAAGACAGTGATGAGTTTAGTGGTATATTTAGTGAAAAGTTTAGTGGACAGTTTAGTGAAGGAGGAGTGTAGCATAGTTTAAGAGGAGATTCCGAATCGAGCTACACGCGGTAAATTCGGAACTGAGCACTGCAGTAGCAGAGGATTGTGACGGTACGCATCATCATGAATTTAATTTTTTTTCCCTTATTAATGTTTATTTATTTATAAAGGAATGGCTGTTCTCCATATAATGTATTCCCTCCTTTATTTCGCATAATATATGTATTTATTATTAATCTCTTTGTATGATATAATCGAATTTTTCTTGGTTTGAAAATTTGACAGAAAAAAGGGGGACTTGAATATTGGTGTTTGACAGAACAAGACATGAAAAAATTATTCTCGGAAAAATTTGTGTTTTATATTATTACAGATGGAGAAAAACTATTTGTGGACAAAATGTTCACTACTAACAATAAATAACTATATCTTCGATATGTGCGCTACAGACTTCGGTGCTATGGATTTCACCAAAGAGCTAGTTCACATCTTCAAGTCATCAATTAATACATTAATAATTTTACTAATCATGTAGATTTGTCCGATATCTTGCTTGTTGTGTTTATCTATGTTTCAGATGTTCTCCTGGACTTTTGTAATATATAACTACTAATAACTATATACTAATAATCTACTAACATTAATCCATTCTGTGTTTGTTGCTTTTATTTCTGTTCACAGATGATCCAGAGGCTGTTTTATGTTTGTATGTTATTAGTGATATATCTAATTATGTGTTTTAAACTAATCTGTTTATTGAATATGTATTTTATAATTAATTATATGTGTGATTGTTGATATTTTCCCTGTGCACTAATTACATTATTTTGCAGACAATTCTAATGTCCTTCCTTTACAGAGATGTTACTAATAATATTGTGTTAATAATTAAAACTTCAGAAATTATGGAATATTTGCATTTAATGAGTGTTTGTATGTACAAACCTGGAATTATCTTTAAAAACTTAACTAATGATGTGTAGTTAGTTACTGCAGCATATATTAATTAGTTAGTATTGAGTTTGGTATCTTGTTGTTAGCCTTTAGACATGTAGGGGCCCGTGGGTTCATCTCTTCGGACTTTTAATTTAATAGGAACGTTCCTTTGACTTATATGAGTATATATGCTAACATATATAAGTATTTGTTGTGAAGACTTACACAACTATATGTAATGATAGACAGACTTGTTTACTATCTATTACTGACCTTCCTGGTTTAGAACTTAACTAATTACTGTCCTTAATTTGTATATTATATGGAGAATGAGCTATACAAAATTAAATTAATTTGATGTAGGTCTTGACTGACTTGTGCGTTATTAAGACAACGCATTCACACACACACACACACGCACACGCACACGCACACGTACACGTACACGCGCGCATGCCCACTCTTTTAGGTATTTATTTTAAGCTGTGTTAAATGTTTTTTATGTTATTGTTCCTACATTAAGGGAGAGGACACTAGCCCCTATAATACAGTGAAAACTAGTTTAGGGGCTAGTAGAATCAAAAAAATACTGTGTATCAATGTTAAGTTTCAAATGAATAAATTATTATTATTATTATTAAGAGATAAGAATTGTTTGTACATTGTTATAGTTTCATAGTTAACTAAATTATTAAAGGTTAATTATAAAGCCTGAGTGTGCTAATATATTACTTAGGAAGTATGACACATAGTCTCTTGCGGATAAAAATACTAATTTATTGAATTTAATTTAAGGGGTTCTGAGATATAACTTTGGTTTTAGAAACTGAATTAAATAACATTACTACTTCATGGTCGGGAGCTACTAAGGGGTTCTGATGATTCTTTTAGGTAATATAATTACTTATTAATTTGTTAAGGGAGATTAATTATATGTCAATGGCGATTTACTTGTAGGAGTTCTTGTCTTGTTGTTGCATGCATGTTGTTGTACCTGACTGCGGTCACTTACTTGATGGGGGTGTTGATTGTTAATGTCTATCTGCTCTTGTCGCAGTGAGTTTAAAGTCAGACGTCTTTTGAGTCTTGATTGTTTTGAACATAGACAGGGTTATTATTGACCTAGATCTGTGAGGTCATAGTCTTGTTTTATTATCTATTATTTAGTCTATTCATATATGTGTGTATACATTTAAGTATATTTTATAACACTACATTATTACACCACACTCTACAACAATCATGCGACCTATGTGGGAAGGCTTAACTGACTTTAGAAAATTTAAAGTTTATTTGGCTTATTGGATTTTTTTATGTTTTAAATACTTTCCTGTTGAGAAAGCTTGCCTTGGCATTTGGCTTTGTTTGGCGCAAAGGAGTTGCTTATTATAATCCAAATTTTGCTAAAGGTTTTCTTCAGGTTTATTATACTTCCTTAAACAAGCGACTCTGCTGTTGCTAAATGTGTATAAAATAGGCATTCAATTAATATTACAAAATAATGAGAAGGGGGTGAAAGCACATATTGATTGTTTCTATATTAACTTTGATTAGGAACGCGGTTTATGGTCATTGTGACCTTGGACAAATGGATTCACGACCCACTTGTTTATTGGGACAATCTACCTAGGATAGTTTCGTCAATTATCCAGGTTTTCTGGCGTGCTGTTTTTAAGCAACCTAGTTTGTTTTGGTTATAATATGTGCCTTCATGAGACTAGGTTGATTTCACATATTGAGTTTAACTAATAATAGGTAACTGAGGGATTGGAGTCTGTTAAATCGCGGATCAGCTTGGAGGCGAAGTGGGCGCTCTGAAGTCAAGCTACTGGCCAATGCAAGCAGATCATTCGTATCAAAATTTACATCTTTCCACAATATGTGATTTCACAAGAGTCTTAGAAGTAGGTAGGCCTGGCAAAACTTGACTGAATTGGAAAGGATGATTAATAAAAAACTACTTATGAGCAGTGTTACTGATGTTGACATCTTTGATGCAGAGTATCACCATTTCATATCTAATTTAACCTTAAATCATTACTTTATGGTGCTATGCTCTCATCTCAAGGGTTAGGGTCATTAGACAGGTGTAGGATCCATCACTTTACTTAAACTTTAAACTTTCAATTTCACTTTTACGATGGATCCAGAAATTTGTCTTTGACAAAGGGAATGCATAAAACGAGTGAAGATGTCTCTCGCCTAATTTTAATTTAAAGTTTACTTACAATTCATAGAGAGACATTCTGAAACTTTTACTCCAACAATTTAGGAAACGGAATTTTATGAGATGTAGAGAGTATCACTGCTTAATTTATACTAAATTTTATTTTTAATTCACTGTGATATTCTTCTTGCATCAGGGGAGGTCGCAGAGGTGATATTCCTCATAATTACAAATTTATTTGATATTTTGGAAGGGTGACTCTGAGATGAAATGTTCACTCAAGTCTTTTGGCCTTTCCAACTCATTTTACACACAAGGCACTCCAAATGTGTTTTCTAAATTGATAGGTCGTACTGCTGGAGAGTTTCTTGTCGGCTCTTCTCACCAGCGATAGTACGTTGTGAACCGACGCTAGTTATAGATAATGTTTATGATCAATTCAATAAGTTCTAATTAAAAGATTGGAGGTTCTTCTTTTATTCTGATATGAGCTCTTTTACTGATAGCTAAAGAATGCGGTGGCATAGTATCAGAGAGGTGGTTAGGAGGGGTGCCTACACAAAATTATATAATTTGTTATGAAATGTACATTAAAATTCCTTTTGGCTAATAAAGGCACGGCGTACTCAGGTGATGAGCTTATGTCATGAGTCGATACATTTGTCATTATTCATAAAACGCATGACATTTTACACTTATAACTTATACTACAAAACTATTATTTATATAGATATATATTATACACCGATCCTTGAGTCTCCCTGTTCCTTGATCAACACTCCTATATAACCTACCTTGTGAACATAGGGTTAACGGTATTATGACGAGGGTTCTTATTACTAGATGATCACGATTTATGGCTAAAGTAAGTTTATTTACTTAATAAATGTTATTAATTTTCACTTTATAACTTCTTTTATTTCTCATTCTATGCTTCGGCTTGAGTTTGTCATTCCTTGGCTTTTTGAGGGTCGGGTGGACGTTACAGGATGATCTACGCAATATCATCGACGGTATTCTGAGTGAGACATCTTATCGCTGGGATAGTGCGTCGTTAGTTGTGCGTGCAACCCTGCGGAGAAGAATCACGTACCACTGCGAAAGTTAATAAAAGCGTTTAGTTAAAAGAACGAGTGTTTCTTTCCAATCCTAAGTGCATACCCCCCCCCCCCCCCCGCTTGACGTTACAATATGATACATCATGGAAGAGCCTAATCTGGGATAATGCTACGGATATAAGCCGTTTCACGCAGGTGTGGCGATGAGTGTAATGCGTTATTTGTGATGCGATAATGTGTTAATTTTTTAAAGGTCATTACATATTGACAGATAACGTATACACTAATGTGGCTAATCGTAAACAGCGATCTTTTCAACTTTGTAAATAAAATGCGATTGGCTACAGTCAATATCTTTCATATGATTGCAGGTGAAGCCCCATCATCATAGTGGTTGCGGACAGACAACACCCCCCTGACCCGCCCATAGCTCGCACAATTAGCAGCTATAGTAGAATTATTTTCTCCGTGCAGTTTGGGTCATAAATAATCGGAGCCGTGAAGCGAGTATTTCGCTCTCTCTTCCACTGACGGGCCTTATGGGTAGGCATAGTGATACGCATTATTGTTGTCGATAAACGTTATCAATAGTGTATTTAGTTTGTCATTTTGTGGGTTAGTGATATAAATGAAAGAGAAAAATAGAAAAAAAACCTTTTTATTAAAATAAGAATAATATTGATTTAAAATAAATTATAGATTAGGCATCTATGTAATAAAAAACTATAAGTACAAAAATTTAGAATGTAACAAGTTATATTCAAAATAAATATAAATACTTATATCTAAGTTTAAAATTAACAGCAAAAAAGATTGAATTATTTATATAAGAATCTGAAATCTTTCTTTGATAAGAATGGGTTTTTATCGATAATGGTGTTGCGCCCGCGCAACATGCTCACCGCCTTAGCCGGGCTGAGGCCGAGCTTTGATTTATGACCCTAACTGCACGGAGAAAACAAATCTACTTAGGCGTCAGACGGTAGGCGGGATATAGGAGCGGTCTTGGAGGCAAAATGAACACACTGACACAATTCTCATTGACGACTACAGTCCAATTTTTTGTCAAGTTTCATTTCCAAAGAAGAAGCAAGTGCCACCAATAATAATGTTTTTGAAAAATAAAGTCTGATTGATTGAATAATGTCGAGTATTAAACAGATTGCGAGTTCGGCTCTGTTAAGTACCTAAATTCAAGAGCAAACCTTATCGTTATTTCTAAGAACCCTTAAGAGTGAGCTTTGTTTCCAATTATTATGAACTATCAACAGAAACAAAAAGTTTTTGTAAAGTTCACGTAATCTGGTACTCATATTACTAGTTGCTTTGCTTCGCAGACTAATTGTTATTATTTAATTTATGAGCAGACTTTATTCTGAGAGTCGTGTGAAGTAAACCTTTTTATTTATTATTGTATTTAAAATTTATTTACTTAAGTACTCATTCTGAGTTTAGTAAAATAAGATTGCACATATGCACGCCATGTGCAATACACACGCAGTGTATTTACCGTAGACATAATTTCAGGGACTCCACATGAATATGAAATACAATAATAATCATATGCATGATTCAGCAGACAGTAAGAAGGTCCTAATGGAAAGCGGTTACCATCGCCAATGGACATTTGTAACACCAAAGGTGCTACCAATGTGTTGCCGCTCTCTAAAGGGAGACTGAAACACAACTGAGGGCGCGTTCCCACTTTGTCGTGACGACAGATAATCGCGTAGTTTAAAGTGTTTATAGTGTATGTTTAAATGGAGGTGTTCACATATAGAACGACTTACTGTCGTCTACGACATTTTTTGCAGTGACGACAAATTGTCATGACGGCAAATCTATCGTAGCCACGATATATTCTTTTTAAAAAGTAATAATACATCATTAAAATTTCGTCTTCGTCCATTGAACTGGGAAGCATAAATGCACTACTCATCTCTAAGAAAACGTAGAGTCAACTGTAGATTTATAGCTTGCTAATGATGTGTAAACGACAAAGCGACTGCCGTGAAACGATGAAAAGTCGCCGCGATCCAATGAGAACAGATACGATAGTCACTAAACGATAACGACAAACAATCGTTATAATGGAAACAGCTAGAGACGACAGTCGTCCAACGATAAATTAATCGTTACGACATAATGGGAACGCGCCCTCAAGGTTGATACGGCGGCGTACTCTAGACTAGGGGCAGCCACCATCACCATCATCGTCCATCCAGACAGTTCTTTCGAACTCCTTTGTTCGGCGTCAGTCCTCACTCAGTCAAATAACTAAAATTTTGCTGAGGGTTTTACATGAAGATTATGTATTCCAATAACTGTTACTTAATTTACCAAAAGCTTATATTATATTCACAGAATATTTTTTTAAAATTGCATACAATCCAATACAATGCAAGAAAACTTAACTTATTTGTTTTGTATTTTAATTTTCTAAGACTATAAGTAGAATACTGAGCCCAGATCACCGACTTCTATGGGTAAGGTGCCCAGAAGGCTGGTTACTTTTCCTCGCTGGATCGCCATATTGGTATGTTGACCGATTTTCCGTTCTAATAATTTGAATATAAATGAAATTTAACACTGTATAGTTTCATAAATAATAACGAGTCAAAATAATTCGAAAACAAGAAGCATTGAATTTTATTTCGACTTGTTGTGGGTTTTAATGCTATGTAGCGAAATGTAACTAAAATAATTCGCTTCTTGATAGTATATTGACTTGCCTTTAGAAAATTTTCTTACAAGTAACATAACCAAAAAAAAATGATATTACATATTAAGAGCCGCATGCATAACGGTCGCCTTTAAATAAAATTAGTAAATCATACTAAACGGCCTAAATATGTTTTACACAAAACGTATTGACAGCTCTTTAAACACATTTAGTGGCAATTTTTGCGTTGTGCAAGACGCTAATTGTATTGAAGAGTATTAGATACGTTTAGGCTATGCGTTCTAAAAATTCTCAATACGACTTTTGTAGCAGGCGCCTGTTATTAAAATTATAGCAATATTACTATATAGAAGTTTTATAGAAAAAAACTTCGTTTAAAAAAACCGACTTTAAAAACTAAAAAGTATAAAATAACTTATTTCTAAAACTATTATTATTAATATATATTATCTTAAACATCTTAAAGTCGGTGCTTAGTAATTTTCAAAATATAGTAATTTTTATGTTTTACTTTAAATGTTTGTAATGTTGATAATGGTAATGGTTTGTAATGTAAAAATTGATTTAACGGTAAAAAGTGTATAGATACCTACTTTTAAATAAAACTGTCAGTCATAGGACGCCAGAAGTGAAAACTTTCTATTTGAGCGTGACGGTCACGCGAGTTCAATGCTTTCCCCATCACAAAAATACCCAACGTCTAATGGACATTTCATTTTAAAATTTCCGTATCTTCAAAGTACAATTTCCTGCGGCCGGGCAGCTTGTCCTAAGAGGCGGCAAAACAACCCACCAATTGGGATCGGTGGATGGCTACCCCTGGTCTAGAGTATGCCGCCGTAATAACCTTGATTTGTGTTCCGGCATTAACCAGGTTCCAGTTTCCCTTAAGAGAGCAGCAGCATGTTTACACCACCTTTGGTATTCCAAATATACATAGGCGATGGTTTTGGAATCGATACCATCAAATGGGTCTGTCTGCTAAATTAGTGCAAGTAATCCAAAATGCTTCGTGTTCTCCATCGTTTATAATCAGTCTATTCTATAAGAGTTTGCTATCGATCAGTGAAAACTGCATCGAAATCGGCCCAGTAGTTTTTACGTGAATCCAGAACGAACATAGAAGAGATCTAAAAAATGCATAGTGTTCTTTATCGTTTATATAATCTATTCCAGTTGCTTTTATTTAAATAGATTGAATTTACAGACTCAGTGTTATTAGAATTTTATGATATTAAGATAACTCCTACGTACTATTCATACCACCATTCATTCATTCATTCGGCGATGTTTGCTCTCTTTATCGGAACCCAAAAAGATAATGAATGTTATTAAGCCTCCAACTAGCAAATACCGGTCCCAGGCCAGAAACCCATGACAGATCAAATCACCTTAATACGTTGGACACACAGTCAACTGGATAGACATTACCTGCCCCCAGTTCAACGTTGGTCATAACAAAGTGCGCTCGCTTGTGTAGATGCGTCGTTTGATAACAACTGTTTATGATTATTCAAAACAATATTGTTTATAAAATACTGAAAGTGAACCTTACTCAAAAATGGATAAAGTTAATTTCACTATAAACGGAGAAAATTATTCTTTATGTAAGTATAGTATAACTTGACAATTATTTTAATTAATCCTAAACACGGAGATATGTTAATAAGTGTTCATATTTATCCGCACTACATAGTCTAGATTCTCCTTCGATTTTGATACAACCAACACGATTTTTACTATCTATTCATGGCAGCATAAAATTTTCAGTACCTAAGTTATGTCATTATAATAATATTTTTCTTTGCAAAAGCAATACATACACGATAAAAACTGTATCTTTGTCTTATTGATTATACACTGTTTCCTACAACTGTATCTCCAAAACGTAATTCTGAAACACATTTCTGTTAAGTCATAAAAAATCTTGAGAATTAAATAGAATAAGAAATATAAAGCAAAATACTTTTTAACTTGACGTATTGCTGGGGAGTTTCTTGCCACTTCTTCTCCTTAAAAGAAACTAGTTTAGGGATATAAGCTACCACCATACAAAGTTTCATTCGAATCGGTGCAGTCGTTTCGGAGATTAGCCGGTACAAACAGACAGACAAACAGAGAAACAAAAAAAAAATGAAAAAAATAATTGTTCTATTTGACTTCTTACATCCCACTGACTCGGAATTTTTTTCATTATACAGAAATTCGGCCTTTACAGTTTTATTATACGTATAGATAGATAACACGTTGCGAAGCAGTGTATAGGATAGGAAGTAAAATTAGATCATAAGTTATAAATGTATGACCTTGAAAAGGTGTTCTCCAGTGGAACTTATTTAATAAAAACTTTTGAATGTTGAATTTTTAATATTATTTAAATATATTTGGACCTATTTTTCAAACACCACATAAAACTAATGACTATAATGCTTTACAATTAAAATTTCAGTAACATGAAAATAACAGTTGGATAGGTTTCACTTTTGAATTCACTGATCAATTTTACTCGATGATTGAAAAATAGACCCTTAGTCAACCTAAGGAAAATTTATAGCTAGATATTAAAATAAAAAGTCTCTATATAAATAACAACAGCCCATAACCGTCCCACTGCTGGGCTCGGGCCTGCTACGGTAGGGGAATGGACGGTATACCCGCCACGCTTGTCCAAGCCGGCTTGGTAGATTCGACACATCGGTTATCTCGATGTGTATGGTTGCATCACGATGTTTTCCTTCACCGTTGTTAGCACGTGGTAATTGTAAAAATATGCACTTTAGGTTAGAAAACACCCTAGGTGGTGCATGCGTTCCGGTCAGGAACGAACCCGCGACCTTTGAGTTTAGGACGCATGCGCTAGCCATTACGCTACCACGCCTTAAATAAAAAATCTCTATATTAAGCATCAAAAACACATTTTTATTAAAAGTTTATTTAAAAAAATTGCCTAGTAAAAAAGAAGTTTTAACCCAAATCCAAAAGTTTTTATGCAAAATAAATTCCGATGGAGAACACATTTTGGAGGTCATACATGTAAGTCAGAATTTAAATGTACTTCCTATTCTATGTACACCGCTTCGTAACGTATTATTACTGTCCAAAGGAGGAGAAGCGGCAAGAAACTCCCCAGCAACACGTCTAACTAAAAGAGATGTATTCATCATAAGTATTTAGATGGCTCTTTTTTAATACATATAGAAAAAAATGAATGATACTTAAAAAAAATGAATGTACAAACCGCTTCCTTTTTATTAGTAGTTTTAATATTAATTAGCATTAAATGGGTTAATTTAATTCGTATTTGCTAAATTAGCGATAGTTTTCGTTCGGGTTAGAATAGTATTTTTTTTTTGTCGCGTGAGCCAGTGAGGGTAGATATTGCTGCGAGAGTCACTCGCTGCGCTCGCCGTGTACGGACATAATATAGTTCGAAGTCGCTCGTTGTTGAATTCACCTCACAAGAGACTCGTTTCGCATTTTGTGTAAAATATTCGCAATTGTCGCCAACCAGTGCATCAGTGCTGCATCGTCGTCACAAGTGTTGTAAAAATTACTCGCTATAAACAAAATTGTGTTCATGAAGGCGTCGGCGCCGACCATTGGACTCGAACCCGATCTTTGCAAGGTGAGTTGACCTACTCGTTGTAAGATTTATTCTCACTGGCCAACTTACCGTTCTCCGTATAGATTTGCAAACAATTCGCAATAATACAGTCCGCTTGTAATGTTAGTTACAATCTCAGCATTGGGGATTGTACAATGAATATAGTTGTAAAAAATAAAAATTATTACTAACGTACCTTAAAATAAATAATAATAACGTATCTTTAATTATTTTTTTCCATAGACATATGTATACATATGTTGTATATCTTTTTGTATTTTTATTCACATATTTGTTTCAAAATATATATTTTTTATAATTAGTCTCAAGTTCTATTGTATACTTTTTCGTATAATAATTTTGAATTCAACGTAATCAGAAAAAAATTACAAAAAAATAAGATTTCAAACTGTGACAAAAAAATTACTTTTTTATTACACTCTAAATAAACATAAGATATAATAAAACATCATGAATATTCAGAAGTTATCTAAAATAAAACTAATGCAGGAAACTATAATAGAATAGAATATGAATTAATTGCTAGAAATGTATGTGTACTTACATACGTGCTTTTTTTGTAATGATTTCAATACATTGAAAAAAATATGAATTAATTTTCAATAATAAATATACATTACATGTCATAATAATATTACAAACAAAGAATTAAGTAAAAAATAATATTATTATATTAATAATAAACAGAATATTTCATTTAAATAATCTTATATTTTACTAGCTGTACCCGGCTGACGTTGTCCTGGCTTTAAAAAATAAAAATCTAGAACCCGATTCCAGCGTCATCTACCTGGACCAAATGTTAATCTAAAATATTCTCAAATCCACTTGAACAAACAAAACATTTCATATAAATCAGGCCCAGCGTTTAGGAGGAGAATCGCGGTGCCACCTACTGGGTCCAATCGTTTATTTAAACCATTCCGGGACAAACTTCAACACATACGACAACAAAAAGAACACCTAAATTCTGGTACCCGAATGCAGCGCCATCTACCTAGTTCAAATTAAAATCTAAATCATCCCAGTAGAAAATTATAAAAATACTAATATCGCTATTAAAATATAGGTGTTGATCGAAGAGGGTTGAAATTTTAGGGTTATGTATTTTAGGGTATGTATTTTTTAACGCTGTATCATAAAAAATCCTAAAAATTAAAATAAATGTTTAGGGGTTGACTACCCTTAACATTTAGAGCGATGAAAAATAGATATTGTCCGATTCTCAGACCTACCCAATATGCACACAAAATTTCATGAGAATCGATCAAGCCGTTTCGGAGGAGTATGGGAACGAACATTGTGACACGAGTGTCGTTTTGCTGCTATGAATGCAAAGCATGTCATTACCGCGTCTATTGCCTTTTGTAATCTGGCCTATACTTGGGAAAAAATAAGCATTATTTCCAAGAAATAGACAAACTTCAAATATATTGTTACACGCCGACAAAGTAAATGCACACCTGGTTTATTACCTTTCCCGCATTAGACTTATTTTATTTACTATGTGTTTAAATTTTTTATTAGAAAATAGCCTATTGTTATTGTACTTGTCTATGGCCGCAGGTGTGCAGATTACTTTTTCTTCGAAATTACATTCCACGCGGTCGATTGTTGTATTGTACAGTTTAGTATAAAACGGTGCCCCAATGTGGCAGTCAAGCGAGGATTACGATACGAGCAAGATATATACACTCGGATAAGCTATATAGCGACAGACTTTGCGCGTGTTATTGAATCGTGCACTTTGTATACGTGTTTGTATAGTTCTAATAAATTCTATAATAATTCCAACGGCATTTTGATTCAAGTCCCGCACTCGTAACAATATTATTACAAAGCAGTGTTAGATTAATACAAGGAAGTGTTATGATAGTGTATAAAATATTGCTTGCATCTATTATTTTAGATTCTTAAAATACATCGAATACAGCGCTTTGTCCTTTAAATGCACGTTCAGTATCCGCAGAATTCCCCAAAAATAGGATGGCATATCTCAAAATTGTTTTGTTAGTCCATAGTAAGCTGTTAAAACACCAGATGGTGTTGTCGATGACGACTATCTACAAAGCCAAAGGTGTTGGAGCCAGAACTGAAATAGGCGTATTGCGTCTGAATACTGATGATTGCAAAATTGGTCCTTAATCAACTTTAAGTACATCTAAAATAAAACATTATACACAATTAATTTTTCAAAAAATGTATCCACTTAGACAAACGAGTTATACATAATTATGTAGATTCCAAAGAAACTGGATATGCATATTATACCAAACAAGTAAGATCCTAGAATTAAAGTGTTTTAAAAATAAAATAATAATTCGCCGTCGAAAAATAACCGTTATCTGATAGACACTGTGTACCTACAAGGAAAATTAGTAAGAAAATACACCAAACCCGTTACCTACCTTGGTTTTTTTCTTGTGCAAACAAAATGCATCACATGCGGCCGGTTCCCATAGATATAATACGGCACTGTTGGAAAAAATGTTTACGGAACGGCTATTGCAATATGTAATAAACTACCAAAACCGTTAAAAATAATACCATGAAATATATTCAAAACAAGACAAAAGAAATTATTAATAAACAAATCATATTTTTCCACAAAATAATTCCTTAATGACAAATTTAAAACATAACATCAATACATAATAAATAATAATATTTTAACTATCAATATTAACCCGGAGGACTTGTGGCGAAGCCTTAGGTGAGTAGCGACACCTCGGACCTGACTCCAGGGCCAAAGCAAGACCGCCTCCGTGCTTGCCTTAGCCAGCTGGCACGGAGTGAAGACCGCTAGAGCTAAGACTCAAGCTCCAGGGGTGGAACTGATAAATGGCCTAACGTCGGAAGTAGCCTTGGCGAACCTGCAGCCCACCTCTCGACACCCCTTAGCCACTCAGACCCATGTTGCCCCTTCCCAATCTTGGCACTTTTAGGGGCCTATACAGTGAGTGGCGAGTCACCATCTGCCCATTTTTCCATGTTCCTTGAACATTGCGACGGGAAGACGCCACAGTCCCAGATCTGTAACTCCAGTAGCAGTTTACCCCAATATTCCGGTACCTTTTGTTCTCATTCCCTACAATAATTCTACACTAACCGGGGATTGTCTGCATTTTTATATGTGGTGTAGGTGTAGACAGGGACAATCGCCGGTCAGTGTCACGCCACATTTACATTAAATTTATCAAGGGGCCTCTATGTGTTGGCCTTCCCATGGCCCCACGCAAATCCTCCAAAAGTCCGGGCCATTCTCATGGCCCGTGGTCTGCAGAGACATACATTTCGCTCGTACATCACCTGTCCCGCTCACATAATTATTGTGTTATATATTGTATACTAGCTTTACGACTTGTTAAAATATGTATTAGTTCACTTCAGTGAATAGTAGGCGTGGGAGAAATGTCACATTTTTGCGATTGGAACATTTGTATCTGGAACAGTAAAATGTTCCGGATCATTGATATGTTTCGATTGGAACATTTGGAACATAGAGTCAAAGATATAAAATCATGGTTTTCTTGTTATGGTACGCCGCGGACTGAGGCTGAGAAATGGGCTGCGATTTCATTTGAAACATCGTGTCAAACTTGTCAAAGATAAAAAAATACAGAATATATGTTGTGTTGCAGGCATATTGAGGCAGACGGTGTTAAGGTTGAAACAAAGATGAATATTCATAGTATTATTTGAAAAAATTACAAATTGTGAGATTATTAATAAAACCGATTTCCCTTCATACTTTATCCAGGCTTAGGACTGGCGGCCAGACGCTAAGGCTAGCTGGCGTATTTTCTCATTCTCATTTGCTTATATTTTATTGTTTTCCTTCTCTCTCGCTATCTGAAGTATCATTTATCTTCTACCTCTTGTTGCTACATAACTACATCTAAGCAAGAATAAATATTTCATTTCCGACACGATTTTATTAGCAGATTTGGGGCATAAAATAAAATAAAATAAAATTTTATTTATTGCAAAAAAAGTAAAAGTCAAATGTCACTTGTGTTGGGAAACCTCGCTCTTCCTATGTTACATTATTTTTTAAGACTATTAGTGTGCATTTGCATGTGTGCGTGTGTGTGTGTGTGTGTGTGTGTGTGTGTGTGTGTGTGTGTGTGCGCGTGCGCGCGTGTGTGTGTGCGTGTGCGTGCGTGTGTGTATGTGTGTGCGTGTGCGTGCGTGTGTGTATGTGTGTGTGTGTGTGTGTGTGTGTGTGTGTGTGGTAGTTTAAATAGAACACAAATACCTACTAATTACTACTACATTAAGCATGTTTCATATTCAAGCTAATATAAGCAAGATGTCTTCCACTTCATCATAATTAGGGTAAGGAGCCATTCCGTCAGATTTTTCTTACACTCATATAGTCGCATGGGGTAAATGTTAAGAATACGATATATTTTATTATAAACACAGGGGGCTCGAGCTATATATTGCCGACTAGCAAAGACTGAACGTGCGGAATATGTAGGGGCAACTATGTCATACCGCCTTTTCCTAAGTTTTGCACGGTCAAAAGGTAACACTTTATGGTATCTAAGTGTCATGTGTAAGATATACAGTTTCCTGACGGAGAGAAGCTTAGAAATTGCATACAGGGATTCAGTAGAAAATCTATATGACTTACAGAGCATAACTTTAAGTAAGGCTTAGGTATTGCACACTATGATAGGTATTTAATTTCCATCTGGCCAACCTGTTTGTTGTGCAGTAGCAATAAAGAATAGAGTATTGACCTTATTAAAACACTATTTTGTGGGAAACTGTCCATATCATAATCTTTTCATTATAATATTATTTCGTATAAACGGTCTTTGAACCTGTAATTATAAAAACAGACGAAAAAACAAGTCACCGCATTAATCATTGAGCCGTTTCTTGTTTTAAGCAAAAAAATGAGTAAAGATACTCATTTTTTTGCTCAAGGGTGTTAAACATTGGTTTTTGTTTGGATGTATATAATGAGTCGTGGTCACAGAAATAATATCGAGAGAAATAATAAAGTTTAAACGACTTCGAGAGCAAAACCGCAGAAAAACGAAGAAAATTCAGAATCTTCAGGAAATAAAAAAGCTTACTGATAATTCTTTATTAATTTATTAAGTAACATATATACATAATAATAATTTATCACACGCTGCAGATATGACTAACGATAATCTAATGACTGTGTCTCCTCACTAGTTGCCGCTCACAAAAAGATATTGCGCTGTGGGCGTGGCTTGTTAAAAAATGACACACGCGAAATGCAAGCGAATAAGACGTCGTAACCATTCTATCTAGATATTATTTCTGTGGTCGTGGTACACAGTGCAGTGTTACTACAGTAGTTTATTGAAAAATAATTTAATTTTGATTCAGCCAAAAATTCGTATTCTACGAAATCCGCAATATCTATTACATCGTCGCGACGGAATTATAATGATAATAGCCCCTAAATATCCCACTGCTGAGCTTGGGCCTCCCATTGTAGGGCAATGGACAGCATACCAACCCACTTGTCTGAGACAACTTGGCAGGTTTGAGACATCGCCCATCGGCTATCTAGCTGTTTATATATATGTGTAAGCTCGTCAGAGCCGTATAAGCTCATGACGAGCCTATTCATCAGAAGTTATCATGGCACGGCATAATGTATATGGGTATATTCATGGAATTGACATCTTTCGTGATCTTTGCCAATATAGTGTTTCTATTGTTTAAATAACAATCATCTTTTCTAAATCACAATGCACTTTGATAATAGCGATTTGTTGCACACTCGATGCCCTTGCGACCACACCACCTTGTATCCAATATCAATGTACTCTGTTTGACCAACAACGCCCAAAAACATGTCTCAACACGTCTCTCTGTCATTAGGGTGGCCGCCTGCAACCATAGATATGCAACACTCCGCTAAAGTGTCATTGTCAATATATTATCCTTGGCGATGGTTCGCCGACATATGCATAATGATATTTTCCGCGACTGTTGTTAGCACGTGGTAATTGTACTAATATGCACATTAGGTCAGAAAACTGCCTAAGTGGTGCATCGGTTCGTAAGGAACGACGCGATCGCCCGCGACTTGAGCATCCCCAGTGTCGAGGACTTTGTGGCGATACCGGCGCGTCGGCTGTTCGACTGCGCCGACAACGGCCGCCACATCCACCTCCACGGCATTGCTCCCTTACACACGCGACCTCCCGATCACGAGACCCCAAGATGGCTACCGACCCCCCGTGACCTCATCCGCCGGGATTAGGGCGATGAGAGAGGCCGCGGAAAAATCTCCTACGCCGCAGACGGCCACCCAAAACCCGCGATGGCCATCGAAAGCCGCAGACTGGCCAACCATGCCGCAGACGGAGCCAACGCGAAGCCCGTGATGGCCACCGAAAGCCGCTGATTGGCCGACGCGAGCCTGCCGACACACCCCTATGTGTCTGGCGGCTCCCGTTCCCCGTCACCGGGGGGTAGTTGCCCCCCGCGAATTTGGACCGGGGTAAAGAGTTTTTAACTCGAAGCCCCACACCGGCTCTGCCCATAACAGGGTTGAGACGATGACCTTCTCAGCAGTGGTGCATGCCAGGCCAGGATTCGAAACCGCGCCCTTTGAGTTTCGGAGTTCTCGCTAACCATTACGCCACCATAACTACGCGGCGCAATAATAGTAGAAAAAAATTATATTACTACTTATATTGTCCGCAAGAGTAAACTTGAGACCTGAGCAGAATGTGCACAACCCTTCCGACTCCCGCCTTCTTACCGCGCTCGCCAGCGAGGCGTACGATCGAGTCAATAGCTCGCGCTTACGTCATCCGAGCGAAGTCTCAAGTTAACTCTTGCGGGTTATAGTTAATAATCGTTAACGGTGTTATTTGTAAACGCATTTGGACACAGACTAATTTATCTCAGGTGTAGCTGGGATATAATAAGGACTATGCACTAATATACGAGTACACATTAATAGGAAGAAATACTGTAATGTTTGTATTTAGACTTAATCATTTAGTTATGTTTAGTTTTCCCGTCAGAAGTTTCACAGTATTAGATATATTGAGTAATTTATTTTAGTGTAGTGTAACTCACTACTTCTTTCTGTTCTTTTTCTAGATTATAAGTATCCAGTTTTGGTTTTGATTTATTGTTACGTATTGTTAGGCCTTAAATTTATAGATATAATGTTGGATACTTATAAAAATATACAAAATCTGTCTTCTTGACAGAATTTTTTATTTAGGTATATCTTTCGAGTTAAGGTCGGATAGGTAGGTACTTATTGCATTCTTAGGAGGCCAATAAGGGGTTTTCTCAAGCTAATTTAGTTTGAGTGCTATGTTTTCGAGAGATCGTGTTCAGCGTGTTTACATTTGCATAAATTTATTCAGACAAATAGACAGTCGAATCAATTTAGATTTTTTTATAGGTTTTGATGCGAGTACAAACTTATTACGTCATAAGTTTGTGCAAGAAAAAAAGTGTGTGTACTTATATACACGCGTTAGAAGTTATACTTCTTTGGCATAACAAGATAAACATCTTTTCAAAAATTTTATCTTTCGCCTTATTCTACGATTGTAGAAAAATCGACACTAACAATAGAAGAACTAAAAATTTACTCTCATCATTTTTCCCTAACGTGCCGAAAGAAGTATAACTTCAAAAACTTCTTTTAAAAAAACCGCCTTCAAAAACTAAAAAGTATAAAATAACTTATTTCTAAAGCTATTTTGAAGTCGGTTTTTTAAACGATGTTTTTTTTATTTTTTTTTATTTGTTACTTTTTAATGTCAGCTATGGGTAAGCCAACGAAAGGTGCCGCGCGCCTTAAAAAATGTAGGTCCCAAGAAACGGGAACCGAAAAAAGTTTCATAAAAAAATGGAAACTACTGGGCTATGTTAAATTTTTAGGGGACCAAATGGCAACTATTCCGCATCGAACTAAATGAGAATCACGTAAATCGGATCATAAATCTCAGAGTAATCGGTGTATATCGGCTAAGTTGAGAACCTCCTCCTTTTGGAAGTCGGTTGACGCGTTGAGAGGTCTCGGTAGAGGTAATGAGCTCCAGGTCCCCACGGCCCCAGGGTTTCAACAAAGCCACAAATATGTACCCATTACCAATGGTCACATATTTGCGGCGTTTTAGGTCCAGCTGTAGTGCGGCATCAGCCCTGGCTGTCACTGCGAGATGGGAAGCCGCCAAAGTATCATCACAAATTTCGTCCAATACTAATAAATAATTATTTATTTCATTATATTTTACAAGATGATAAGTTGTTACTCCCATGCCGATTCTTTTATATGTAAAAAAAAGTTAGAATTAGTTGAATCATGTGTCCAAATCGTTCCCCCAGGGGGTGCCGCCCTGGACTCTACTCCGTCCAGGAAGCGGTACGAGGGGACGCGTCCCCGGGGCCCCGAGCCGCCACTGTCACATCCCCCTTTCACTCCGTGACAGTGGTGTCCCACCTCTCCGCCTCCAAATCCCAATGCCTTCCCTTCCTTCCCAAACCTCCTCCCCAAACACCGATCCCTTCCGTTGCGACCGCCAGCGTCGAGATTTTCTCCGCTGGCCGTCGAGGACGGCGGTGGTGATGTCCATCCCACCACCGCCGGCCTGACCGGCGACCTACCCTCCCCCGCTCCGTCCGCCGACGCTGCTGTGTGCGCGAGGCGGCGGGGAAAAGGGGAGGAAGGAGAGGGGGGAGGGGTGTTGGCGCAGGAGCAATCCTTCGCAGCCTCCCCCTCCCCCCTATCGCGAGGCCCCCCCACCGCTGACGCTGCTGAGTGCGCGAGGCGGCGGGGGGGCGGGGTGGAAGGAGAGGGGGGAGGGGTGTTGGTGCAGGAGCAATCCTTCACAGCCTCCCCCTCCCCCCATCGCGAAGCCCCCCCCGCCGCTGACGCTGCTGAGAGCGCGAGGCGGCGGAGGGGGAGAAAGGAGAGGGAGGGGTGATGGCGCAGGAGCAATCCTTCGCAGCCTCCCCCTCCCCCCCTATCGCGATGCCCCCCCCGCCGCTGACGCTGCTGAGTGCGCGAGGCGGCGGGGGGAGGAAGAAGGAGAGGGAGGGGTGATGGCGCAGGAGTAATCCTCGCAGCCTCCCCCTCCCGGCGGCAGCGGGCGTCGAGGTCTGGGGGATCCACATAGACCTCCGCCCGCACTAATGCCGCGAGAGGGCGCAAGAGGCAGCCGCGCGTCCCTCTCAGGGCCGGGGAAACGTCATTCCCCGGCCCGCACACAGGAGAGGCCGCCTCTGTTTACGAGGCGGCCGGCCGCTGCCGGGGTTGCGGGTTAAGCTCACGCATGTACCGCGACCCCGGCGCTAGGCGGAAGGAAGGCTCCCATGGGGTTTTAGTGGGTATACCGGCAGCCGGTCGTATTGAACCGGCGTCGGGGAGCCCCACACACCGGCCGCGCATGATCCCCCGCGCGGCTGACGGTGCGGCAACGCATTTCCATGTAAAAAAAAAAAAAAAATGTGTCCAAATCGTAATTAACTAATATTTTATTATCTGTAGTGGACAAAAAGCCTAAATACGACTTATGTTACTACATTATAATGCAAAGAAGTCCTTGGACTACCATTGACCTTTTACAATACAACGGCGGCATGTTTGTTTTGCTCATTTTATATCGTCGCTTAATAGGGGAAGAAGGGGGTAATGCAAACTCAGTACATAGGTATACAGGATATAACTATGTAGGTTAAAACGTGGGTCATAATGCGAGAGCCAACAGTAACTAATTTTAAAAGTTCGCTAGAAGCAAGAGAAAGAAAACTGCATCTGTTTGCAGTGAATACAAGCAGTCCCACTAATAAAATAGTTAGCGAACGTTTTTGTTGATGATTTCAATATTTGAATACATTTTCATTATTACCACTATTAATTTAGATAATTCATTCATTCATTTAATCATGTGTTAGCAGAAGGTGTTGTTAGGAGCCTTAAGAACAGACGATCGTGCATGACAAGAGCTATGAATGTCAAAGAAGCAAGTGAGGTGTGTAAGAATGGGCCTGTGTGGCTCTCTGTGGTTCGTGCCTACCCCGCAAGGGACCTGGCGTGAAGTTATGTATGTATGTAATTTAGATAATTATTTGCTTCTCGTCAAGCATCTTAAATAAACGTGCTTGTGTAAAAAGGTTGATGAAACTAGATGAAGCGTAAGTTGTTTGTTAGGATCGTTGTAAGTGGAAATTCATAGTCCTTGCCTATTCTCATGGGGAACAAACGTGACGATATGTATGCATGTATGTAATTATTTGCTGTATTTAGCAATAGTTATTTAGTAAATTACTACAGATTTCATCGTTGTTTTCATAAACACAGGTTTTGCCGTTAATATCTTTTTATGTGATTGATACATATTATCTATGGTTGAGTAATGCGCTCAAAAAGTTCTTTTGAAGTGAAACTTCTATATAGATGGGGTTTTAGGATATTCTGTCTCGAAAAAGCGTTACGGCGGCGTGGTGGAGTAGCATAAGTTTAAACTAGACGTGGTGAGAGGCGGCATAAGTTTAGATTAGACTATGGATGCGCTTTTTGGTTTCGGAACGAATTCAGTTTTTTTTGTTTGATAAAATAAAATATGTTTAAACAAATAATGCATTCATTATAATGTACCCTAATCTAACCAAATCCTAATTTTCAGTAAACTTGCGAAAAACACGCAAGTACAAAAGTACGTTAACAAACTGCCCGTAAAACTTCAAGTTTAACTGTAAGTTAAAATTTTGTTGCGATTCGTTTTGCCACTTGTCCCTTGCCATTTATTTTTATACTTGCCCGTTGAAGTTTTACTTCTACTATGTGTCCCAGTACACATTTCGATTTTTTTGGTTAAATAACGATTATTTAGGAAGTTTAACACGTTTCGCGTCAAAATAACAATCGGATCATTTGGTCTAACTTATATAAAAGGTTTTCCTTAATTGAGCGAATTCCCCCCCTTTCCCCTATTTATATAATTATGATAATAATCTATAGTACCCATAATAAATCTGTACTGCGGTCAGTTTTGTACAATGAATTTAAAAAAGATAAAATTAAAATTAAACAAAAGTCAGGGTAGGTAATTCAGCAGTTTTCGAAAACACAATTTGCAGATTTTTTCTATCTATCTGTTAGAGTATCACGTGAAAACTACGAGACAGATTTGGATGAAACTCGCCACAGAACTAGCTTATATCCCGGATTAACACTTAGATACTTTTTATCCCGACAAAAGACGTGGTTTCTCTAAGATAGATGAATGTAGCCAAATAGATCGCGCTAATTTCTCGATTTTTTTTGGTAATGCTGTTGTAATTCTATCTCAATAATGACAGACTCCGTGGTTGAACAGGCTAAGCCTTTATCAGCTTTCTTCACTGCACCGCATAGGCTCTGGGTTCGATTCCTGGTATGGCAAATTTATGAAACTAATTTTCTCAGTTATTTACTACGGTCTAGGTGTTTGGGATCGACGTTCGTTGTATATTGCCCATAACATAAGCGTAACTTGCTTAGTTTGGGGATTATGTGTGTTTGTCTGACGTAAAAAAAATAACTATAAAATTCATCGTTATGGCGACGCGGACGAAGTGTCACTGGCACTTCTAGCCTATATAATTAATCATGAGTATCACTCATGATTAATTGCATGAAAGTATTTTAATAGAATGTTGTTAAAATCTGAACTTTCAATGTCCCTTTCCTTTTACGTAATACAGAACGATGTTTAAGCAATAGTAACCGACTCTAGTTTAATTACTTTTCGACATTTCAACAATAATTAATTTAGTGGTCGCCCGTGGTCGAAATTCGACTAATTCGACTTCGTCAAGGCTACGCTGTTAATTTGATATGAACAAATTTAAAAAGACCGACTTCAAAAAGTAAAAGGTATAAAATAACTTATTTCTAAAGCCATTTTTAATTATAATATCTTATTTTAATATAAATTATCTAAAATTTCTCGGAATTTTTGCTGCCCTGGGCACTGGTCCCTAATATCCCTAGTCTAAATCCATGACTGGCTTTTTTAAATCAAATTTACTAAATTTGGTCGATCTGTGTAATGTCAGCATTCATATTTTTTCCTGTATTAAACCGGCGACGGTAGCCACTTGTTATCAGTTGGACCCGTTTGCCAGTTTGCCTGTTTCATTGCATAAGTTCAGCGGACAGACGGATGGCCCACTCAGTGGAAAGCTGTTCCTATCGCCTATGGCTTCCAATGTGCTGCCGCTCTCTAAAAGGATACTGGAACCTGACCACTAATGCCGGAACAGAACTCAAGGATGTTATGGCGACACACTCTAGACCACGGGTGGTAGCCATCCAGATGGTCGAACATCCCACCACCTGGTTGTGGGATGTATTGTCGCCTCTCACGACCCGTTCCTGCACGGATAAAAACAAACTTACTTCCCTATCAGCAAAAAAATATTAACAAAACTAAAATCATCGTAACGTCTTATACAAATTAAATACATTTTACTATATATGTAAAGTCAATACCTACCAACTTAAAGAACAAACATAAAATACTAAATCATATTTTTCTTTATTATATATTTGTAAGTTAGGTAGTCATTATGTCATTTTTGGCCAAATTCTATTTTCAGTCAAGTTCTTGTTGAAAATGACAATCAGACATGGGTTTCCAATGAAATAAGCTACCTATAGTAGAATTATTTTCTCCGTGCAGTTTGAGTCATAAATGGGTTATAGATACATTGTAATTATGCGTGTAGGTGACCAGACCGGCGGCTCCTAGGAAACCCGTTAGCCTGCTTTATTTGATAAATATATCCGCATTTGATATTTCAGCTGGCATAGAAGTAAGCCCATCGACTTCTCTGAATGACTATATACGCAACTTTCTTCAGCTGCACGGCACCAAGGCTATGTGCCATGAAGGTGGTTGCGGTGCTTGCGTGGTCTCCGTGTCGCAAGTACATCCCGTCACCAAGGAGAAAATGGTATTCGCCGTTAATTCGGTAAGTATATAAATAAATAACGTAAAATAAATTTTATTTAAAGCTAATACAATCTAGAAAAAACATTTTTAAGGGTGATTCTTATAATTTTACTCTGCATTCACGTGCCCTACCATCGCTTAAATTTTCACATTACTTGTGCTCATGGCAAATTTCAACTGATGGTAAGGGTAAGGCAAATGAACGGTTGGTAAGATATAGGAACTAGTCATTAATGATTTTCTAATAAAGTAAGTAGTTGACGAGATGTTACCTCCCAAAACCTTAAAAATTGTACGCCTTCCTCTAACATATAAATGTTAACTGCGAAGGCACATTGTAAAAAAAGTAATGGTGCTACTGTTAACAAATACTTTTTTTACAGTTTAATCTCCAAGGTAGACTAATTCATAACTTTATTATATTAAAACGTTGTGAATGTATTATGTTATTGTTTATAATAATATCAGCCCATAGATGTTCCACTGTTGGGCTCGGGCCTCTCATTGTAGGGGTAACGGACAGGTATACCCTGCCACGCTTGTTCAAAGCGGCTTGGCAGCTTTGACACATCGGCTATCTCGATGTGCAGGTTGCATCGCGATGTTTACCTTCACCGTTGTTAGCACGCGATAATTGTAACAATATGCACATTAGGTCAGAAAACTGCCTACGTGGTGCGTGCGTTTTGGCCAGTATCGAACCCGCGCCCTTTGAGTTAGAGACGCGTGCGCTAGCCATTACTAGCGCGACTTAGTGTACTGCTTAGCTTAGCAATATATTAAGATGTCTGTGTTAGCTGATTAAAAATGGTAGTAATTAAAAATAACACCAGGCGTGCACTAATCGACGATATATAAAACTAAGACACAATTACCCACAAGATTATTTTTAATTACACATAATTGCACAACAATAAAGTGTATTTATATAACCAGTCATTAATTTACAAGGATATCCATCTAACAGAAGAGACTGAACGTAACTTAAACGGTTTGTTTACGAGTCTGCGCCAAAGTACGAGTATATGGATACGAGTATATGATATGGCACTTCCATGTTAACTGCAAAAAGATTGCATGTATGATAACATGCAAGTGAGTTTATATGTAGAGTGTATTTCAAGTGGGCCTTCAGGGCCTATTCTTAAACTATACGAAATGACAAAAAAAACACTCAAAAGAATCTCAATGTCTATATTGACGAAAACTAGCTATCCGTGCAGGAACGGAGAAAGAATACGGTTTCCTGCGGCCGGGCGGCCTGTCGTAACTAGTAAGAGGCGACAAAACGGCCCATAACCGGGTGGTAGGGCATTTGCCCGACCGGGTGGCTACCACCCCTGGTCTAGGGTATGCCGCCATAACAATCTTGATTTGTGTTTCGCCATTAGTGACCAGGTTCCAGTCACCCTTAACAGAGCAGCAGCACGTGTGTAGTATCTTTGGTGTTGCAAATGTCCATAGGCAATAGTAACCACTTTCCATCAAGTGGGCCGTCTACCTGTCTGCTGAACTCTTGCAATAAAAAACACTAATGTGATTGGTTTTTGAAATAATACGTAAAAACTTGATGTACATACATCAAGTTTTTTCACTCAGATGTGAAGTCCCGAACGAGGCCAAAACTCTATTAATATTAAAAATGCGAAAGTAACTCGGTCTGTCTTTCTGTTTGCTTGTCTGTCTGATCGCGGGTTCTAGAATTTATTTTTTCAGAGCAGGACAACGTCTGCCAAAAGCGCTATTGCTCTATAAATAGTTAAGTCTAAGTAAGTAAGTAAGTTAAGTATATTCAGGAAACTTACCATTCCAATACTCGTAATAAATCACAAACAATTCATTATACAACAAGTTTATTGTCTGAGAAACATAATTAAAATGTAATAAATAATAAGCTAGTCATTGAGATGATAAATCTAAATTTATGATTTTAATGTAACCATATAAAATGGCAAATAATAATTATTTTCGATTTAAAATGCTAAATATATTTTGCCTGCCCCACTAACAACACGCAAAACGGTAAAAACCACTATTGATTCCTGTTTGACTTGATAATTATTATAATAAAATAACAAGATCTGCCGTTTGTTATAGACCTAGATACATTTATCAGCGACTTCACATATAAAACTGTTTAGTATATCTTGTATATTTTTTGAAAATTTTACCCCTAATTTATATTACGCCTAACTTCCATGGCGACAGCAGTAAAGTCGCGAAGGAACTGAGCAGTGCTAGTATCAAATCTACAAATTAGTTGCGTTAACTCGCTCTGCCCAATTCTCTCGTTATATTCCTGCTTTGGAAGTGGGCATAATGTAAAGGACGTTTAATTATGACCTAAGTAACGATGCCTAACGCTAGATGAGCGATATGGAATGCTCCTCCGTCTCAAGGGGAAGATCTTCTTCCGAGGCTATTGTTGTGCCTCGCCGACCTAGGCCCGACTACATCACTACAATTGTTGGAAATTTGTATATATTCTTTGTACGCGTAGAAAATCCTGCGTGGTCAAGTATTACACAGGCTTGTAAGTGGAACAACATTTTTTTTAACAATTATTATTAATAATGTATGCAACAACTCATGGCCTATAATAGATTGTCAGGAAATACATAAAATATTTTAATTTATACTTTTGTTTCGTAATTAATGCATCAGCGTCATTCCAATGACGTGTATTTAAACTTCAGCAGTATGCACACACAACTTTTTTGATATTTTCTCTTTCTCCTGTTACACACGCACATTCAAGGTTTTTAACTTTTATTTCTTATACTACTATACGTAGACACAATTTATAGGCCAAGCAAAGAAGACAAGGATAAGCCAAATTGGGGAAGTAATTTGTGTGGAAGCCAATTTTGGCACAAATGACTACAGTATATAGTAAGAATATATGTTTGTACTAAAATAATCTACAAAGTTTTTTTTCTACAAAACAGGTCCTATATACATTTTCGGTGGAATCAGTACTCAATGAGATATGGAGGGGAAAATGAGTTGTAGGTTCTCAGCTATAGCTTTTTGTTTCTGGACGGATTTTGATCATTCTATTTGCGTTAAATTCAGTATAGCTTCAAAATTCCATATAAATTTTATTGCTGTTGGACCTTGGACTCCGAAAAATTTCTTAAAGTCAAATAGAAAATTTCTAGTGGTTTAGCTGTATTGTTTCATCCGTAACTTTTTGTTACCGATTTCAAATATTCTTTCTGCGTTGGATTTACCTTGAATGTAGTCCCATATAAATTTTATTGCTATTGGACTTTGAAATCCGAAGATATAACAAAAAAATTCCGGCAAAATCTGTAATTATATTATAGATGTATAGTCTTTGACAACAGAACCTTAATAATGTTTAAAGTTAAATTTAAATTATTCATGGTTGAATTTCGAGCACTGTAACTGCAGCCCATAACTGTCCCACTGCTGGGCTCGGGCCTCCCACTGTAAGGGAATGGAAGTATACCCGCCACGCTTGTCCAAGGCGGCTTGGCAGGTTTGACACATCGGTTATCTCGATGTGCAGGTTGCATCATGATGTTTTCCTTCGCCTTTGTTAGCACGTGGTAATTGTAACAATATGCACATTAGGTTAGAAAACAGAATAAGTGGTGCATGCGTTCCGGCCAGGATCGAACCCGCGACCTTTGAGTTTAGGACGCGTGTGCTAGCCGTTATGCTACTACGAAATTCATATCTAACATAAATAAAATAAAGTTATTTAGTTGAGTTGAGTTAGTTGTTGAGTAAAGTTAGTTGAATAAATTAAGTAAGAATCCCAGATTGGGTATAGGCCTCCTCCAAAGACTATATATCTAACATATCAAAGTATAATAGCAAACGCAAGAATGTACCTTTCGATGGTCCCTGCTGTTCAACTTTCTACTAAAAACTGTTAAAAGTACCTTTTGTTTACTTTATTCCCACGAGCTGTCAACAACGCGGCACCCCTCTTATTTTATATCACAAACAAGGAAAATCAATTTAGACTTGCATCAATCAACTTTTTGTAATTTTTCCTTTTCTAAAATATACTGGCGACTGGTTGTTAAATCAGCAGAGCATAGCGTTATGATAATTAAATAATATAAAAACAGGTCAAGTGTGTGTCGGTTTACTTTCAGCGATGGGTTCCGTAGTGGCAACGAGAAAATGAGCCAAACGCGTAGCAGACATATTTCTACGTTCCGTAGAGATAATTAACGTCCACCGTTTTTGTCATATAGCAACGGAGCTCTAAATAATCATTAGCTTTAATCCAGTTCACATTTGCAAAACATGTTCCGAAATAATTAGTTATTTACTTTTAAAACCAAATTGATTATACTATTTTTTGTATGATCCAATTTTACTGAATCAGTTTTTTAGATGTCTAACGTACTAACGATGTAAGCAATGCATCATCTCTCTTTAGTGATGCAGATCTCTATGGGCGACGGTAACCATTTACCATCAGGTGCTGGAGCGCCGACTCCGTGGTTGCTCGCGGGCTCACGCACCCATAAGAGTTGAATAGTGGGTGCTCCACCTACGACCATCATAATAACAGATTACATTAATTATTCCTTAAGTTAGGTTGCCTTGAAGAGATTGCTTTCAGCGATAAGGCCGCCTTTTGATTCTACCATGACAATATTGTAATTGTGTATTTTGAAATTGTATATTTGGTGAGCAATGAAGTGTTATCTATCTAGCTATATATCTAATAACTAAAATAACCTACCCGCGCCACTCAAACAATCAACTCTGCTGTAGTTCGTCAAACTACGTTTGCTTTGATTAAAAAAGATTGTCAATAATTAGTTTTCAAAATATTCCTCCACTAAAAAGGTTTTTTTATAGCTAAATTAAAGTTTTAAAGTAAAAACAGTAATAACTGTATTTCCTGTTCTTGCTAATAAAATGTACACACTGATATCATAATGGCTGAATTTTTAATTTTTGTTCAACTTAATACGGTATTTACGCACATTTACGTATTTAAATAAAGTACCTACCGAAGTGTACCTAAATACACCGAATGAAAAGAAATACTACTTTAAAAAAAAGTATATATACCCCCCCTATGTACCCCTGATCAGGTGGTAAACTTTGCCAGTCTTCTTGTAAGAAAACATTTAAAAATCTGAATACTTATTTCAAAATTATCCATTCATTCATCCATTACAACGTCAAGCCAGCATTTCTTGGGGTAGGTCCAAGAAATACTGGCTAATCTAGGAACATCGTTTTTCAGAATTTGATCAACGACATCCCAGATTCTTACTGAAAGCAAAATATACAAACCTCAGCCACATACATATCGGCTAAGTACTTTCATTTTTTGGCAATTACAATTTAGTATGGTTAGTATACTTATTATACAGACCATATTTACAATATTTAATCTAAATGAAACTTGAATCAGGCGATATTGGTGGTACAGGAAAATGGCAATAGATACATAAATACTCGAACTAACTTATTTAAGAAATCTAATATATAAAATTCTCGTGTCACAGTTTTCGTTGCCATACTCCTCCGAAACGGCTTGACCGATTTTGATGAATTTTTTTGTGCTTATCCGGTATCTATGAGAATCGGCCAACATCTATTTTTCATCCCCCTAAATGTTAGGGGTAGTCCACCCCTAATTTTTTTTATTTATTTTTTAGACAAAATTTTTAATTTCTATTTTTTTATGATACAGCATTAAAAGATACATACAACCCTAAATTTTCAACCCTCTACGATCAACCCCTATTTTTTACCGGGCAGGACGACCTCTGCCGGGACAGCTAGTAAAAATATAAATACATACATATGTAGATAGTTATACATATACTTACTAAATTTGTGTAAAACATCCAAGTTTAACTTATCTGATAATTTATAAGATACTAGCCATTCCGGCAGAAGTTGTTTTGCCCTGAACAAAATAAAAATTTAGAAGCCAATTCCAGCGCCACTTACCGGGTCTAATTGTGAATCTAAATCATCCCCGGACCGACTTAAACACTCAATTTTTGTAGCATTCTAATAGTGAATGCCATTTTTAAAATCGATCCATTAGTGTTTGAGTAACATCCAAACAGACAAATAAACGTATTTACTGATGGACAAGACGCCTTCATAATAGCTCCACGTTTTTGCCAAAAAAGAACTCGGAATCCTAAAAACACAATATATTTTTTCCAATTACTAAATCTGTTTAATGATGTATGTGACGCTTTAAAAATAAACAACTCTCAAAATTCATAAAATAAAAACGAATGGAAGTCTCCATTAAAGTTTTTATTTTATAAATCAATTTCCTTAACACGACCTTCATGGTGTTTAGACTTGTGTATAAACAGTTATGTTAATTAAATTAAATATGTTGGTATTTAATTAGATTAATGCGATTATTACAAATAATTAAATACAATGTTAACGAACAATCTTTGTATTTGATTTGATTTTTAGGGTTCTGTTGCCATTAAGGCAAAAACGGAACCATTGTGAAATGATCAATATGCATTGGTTCGTCTGTCAATTTATAGTATTTGTTACGGACTCTTTTATTGAAAGTGACGTATTAAGAGAAAAAATATAGTTGTCATTTTAGATCCAAATTGACAGACGAAGAAAAATTAAGACGAGAAGACGAGAAAATTTTTATATAATTGTCAGGAATTATGTTTTTGTAAAAAATGTAAACTATTTAGTGAAGTATGGCCTTTCGAGTTGTCACAAGAACCGCGTAAGGACTATGTTTCTTTGCCTGTTTTGTGACGGGTTGTACAACTAATATAAAAATTAAATTATATACTTATAAATAGGGTAGTTGACAGTAAAATTAACTCGGACACTATGTCGCAACTTTGGTGTTACAAATGTTCATAAGCGACCTTAGCCGCTTTTCATCAGTTGGGCCGTCTGTCTGTGTGCTTAACTCATGCAATAAAAAAAACTTTAGTAAGACATAAAAACTGTAACAATGTTTAGTAGATAATTACTTTCTTAACCCGATCGGCGGCGAGATATCAGCTTCCAAAGTTGAGAAAATTTTGTCCTCCACTAACAATGATGTAGAAGAAAAATACAATACCAATTACTCTAACTTTAACTATTAATATATGCACATAATTCCTTTAGCCTACATCCGTCTTAAGTAGCACTTTCATTTTTTTACTGTTTTAGTCTAAAAAATATTATTATCAGTTTTTATTCGGTCCAAATTGGGCATATGTTTAATAATTGGTCTTATTTACTCTCTACTCTGTACTGCACAATTTAAAACTCTTATCTCATACTCTTGCAAGCTTATGCTCCTATAGATTTATGTGTTTATCCCTTTTTAGTGTCGCTTTTTCGTTACATCGAGTTTCAAATCGCAACGATTCCAAAGTCTTACTTCAAAAACATCATGTTGGGAAAATTAATAAAATAAACTAATCAGTTATACCATTAACCATATAGGTATAAGAGACATTATTACTGCGTTGTAAATTAGTAGTTCACGTCATTTACATGAAACCATCACTAAATAAATTTACGTAGTTTAAATGTTTAACAATAGCACAATTGTTAAAAGATTTCTTACAATTAAACCATATTTTGAGCGTAAATTCTTAATTGTTTTCCTAATTTTGTCTCTAGATATTTTAACATGTAAACCTGTTCGTAGCCCGATTCCATTTGCATACATGTACGCAGTTTGATTTATTTTTTGACTTCCAAGCTGTTGCAGACAGAGAGCAACCCCCCCCCTGACTCGCCCGCCAGAGCAGACCTACCGCACCCCGCATACCGCCGACGCCCATATCTGGTGCAATTAGCAATTAGGCGTCGGACGCGATGCGGGATATAGGAATGGCCTTGGAGGCAAAAAATGTTCACTTCGTTCACTATTCTTCGTCGTTCATATATTATCAATTGTTCACAATTGGGATTGTTCACTGTTTTTTCAATTTAGCTTTTTGAAAAACCATTTCGAGGGATAGTGTTCCTAATCATTTCTGTCTAGTTAAAATTCCAAAAAACGTACGATCTTCTTGTATTTGGTAAGAAATGCGTTTGACCTTTATTTGACCTTACTAAATCCAATAAGGTAGGCCGTCTGCCTGTTTGCCTGCTTCAGGTGTAAAAAAAATCTAGCTGTACATTATTTGATTTAAGTTCTATAACATGGATTTTTGCCTAAAGACCACTTTAAAAAATTTAACGATAACTGTAGAAAATAATAATGGTTGAACACGAAAAATTATAAGCCTAGCGACAAAAAATACTAAAATGATCACGATACGACGTAATGAGTAATGACAGTAACATTTAAATAGTAGCACAGATTACTATGATTATATATGGATAAAACTTACTTTTATTATTTTTATTTTCTGGGCAAAGAAAGCAATTTAAACTTGTCCCTTATGGCGTCATCGGAGAAATAATTTTAAAATCGAATTATAATAAAACTAAAACTTAAAATACAAAAATATTCAAATTAGTATCTTAAAATACCCTATTTTAGGTAATTAAAAATATAAAATTAGAGGGTAATTTTTTGTGAACAATCCCCATTCTACTCTCTCGCATAACCTGTATTTATTCTATGCGTATTTCGATTCATGTAAAAAGTTCAATAATAATAATGATACAGTCCATTCATTGAGTTTGATTTCGCGACAAGAAGCAACTGCCACCAATACAAGCCATGATTATACAATGGAAATTTGACTGCCTTCATTAATTTCAAATTTTTGGCTGTGGGTTGTTTTGTTGCCTCTTACGACAAGCCGCCCGCCGCACAAAATTTTATTCTTTCTGTTCCTGTTCGGATAAATGTGAAATGGTTTCCAATGGATATATTACTACTGATCACATAAACATAGGCCACGTGTTTATCTACTGCAAAGTTACGGACACAAGATTTAAAAAGTTGCTTCACTTTATTTGACATTTGTTCACGAAGGTTCCGTCTATACTGTTATTTCGTCTTAGGTCATAAACTATATGCTTGTTATCTTTTTCTCAGTGCCTAGTACACGTGCTGTCTTGCCACGACTGGGACATAACCACGGTGGAAGGTGTTGGCAACAGAAAGGACGGCTACCACCCTGTGCAGAAAAGACTGGCTGCTTTCAATGGCACACAATGTGGATATTGTACCCCAGGATGGGTTATGACTATGTACAGGTAAATTACATAATAAATTTATATCAAAAAGACTTCAAGGGTAACTAAGATACACGCTACATTAGTATGTTTAGTATTAAAACTAGAATAAATTAATATAATAAGTTTTTTTTTCTTTTTTTTTATTGCAGGAGTTCAGCAGATAGGCAGATGGCCCACTTGATGGAAGGCGGTTACCATCGCCTATGAACATTTGCAACACTAAAGGTGCTACAAATGCGCTGCTGCACTCTTAAGGGAGACTGGAACCTGGTCACTAAAGCCGAAACACAACACAAGGTTGCTATGGCGACATACTCTAGACCAGGGGTGGTAGCCATCCAGTCGGGCAAATGCCCTACCACCTGGCTGTGGGTTATTTTGTCGCCTCTTACGACAGGCCGCCCGGCCGCAGGAAATTGTATTCTTTCTCTGTTCCTGCACGGATAAAAGTTATTCGTAATGTACACCACAACACAAATATCATTGAGTAAATTTCACACACAAAAATAACCAAGAAGCGTGTATTAATTCTAAAAACTTTCTTTCAAATAAAGTTGTAAAAAGGCGTACGGAACTCGAATCCGTAGAGCTATTAAAAAAAATGAGTAACCAAAAAGCAAAAAATAAATCATTCCCGCATCGTAAAGTCGATATCAAGTAAAACATAAAAATTACTATATTTTGCAAATTTATTTTATGTTTTACTCGGCACCGACTGCAAGATGTTCTCTTCCTTTTTTAAAGTCGGTTAAAAGGGGTATTAAGTTATTCATTCACACGCACAGTTTATTTTTACCTTTCAAATTGAAAAAAAAAAAACAACAAACTGGATTTATTAATAAGCATATGATTTAGTTATTCAATCTCATAGAAATGGTCATCTCATTTAATAGAATCGTCGTATCCTTTTAGTTAGTTAGTCAGAAGGAACTTCAATCAAATGTATGCGTTTATAATGTTTATTATTATTATATATTCAAATTTATTTATCGGACTTATTTTGCACATTTGGTTGTATGCCTTAAATAAATAACAAAGATGTCTGTAAAATGTTTACCATCAGTACGAGCTAATTACTTATTAATCCCGGTGAATTCTCGTCATATCTATAAGTACAAGATAAATAAACTAGGTATATCAAGTGTATTAGTGAAGAAGAAGTGGAAGTGATAAGCAGCTGCATTTCATCCCCATTAATCAGGCACATGCGTGCTCAATCTCATATTCCCATCTAAACCTACACTTCTTTTTCTCCAAAATTTACATAGTCCTTTGTTATCATCAAATCAGCGCCGCCGCAACAAATGGAAAATTTGTAAATTTCGGCAACTCATATGGAGACGTTGCGAAATGTGAAATATATGGAGCAATATTCTCGAAACAATTACCGCATTTTATTGCAATTACTCCACTTAATTGGTGCAGATACATTACTGTTGGCAAGCAATAATTGCTCAAAAAACTTGTCCGTGTAAGAGCACCTTTAGTCTCGTTGAAATTCAGCATGCTTAGATGCCTGGTGCTATTCCGGAACCCAATACAATTGTTTGTTCCTCGAAAATCTAATTATAGGGAAAATTCTTATTTTAATCGTGTGTCAATCAACTATAATCTTTTAGCTGTTACACATGATATAGATTTATTTATTAGTAATCCACGAAATCTTAAGACGGTCCTGGTAAAGCATTGGTCTGAATATTAACAAGTCAATAGGTCAGTTTTAAAATAATTTATTTTCCTTTTCTTCTTTAATTCCCTTTTTTTAATTTAATTTATAGAATGTAAAATGTTTACCAGCAAGCATTATAGCTATCTATATGTGAAAACAATTAAATGGTTATAGATATTTAGTAGTATGTACTTAGTTATACACTGTTTGTTTTCCGAATAAAATAAAATAAAATGCTGCTTCAATACTCACTTCACATTCGAAGTTCCCTGGAAGTTTTTACTGTACGCAGACTAAACGTTCTAGAGACCTGCTGCGTATTTGAGGGTGATAGCTCAAGAAAATGAGAGTGACAATTCTTCTGATGGTGAGTGGTAGAGTAATAAAAATGTGGCGTTGGCACCAGGCCAGGACGTTCCTCGCATCACTACTATTGTCGCATTTCACACCATTACAATCTTCTTTTCAGTTTATATAGAAGAAAAAAGAATAGACTAACAACAGAACAAGTGGAGAACTATTTTGGTGGGAACATGTGTCGATGTACTGGATACAGGCCGATTTTGGATGCATTTAAAAGCTTTGCCAATGACGCTGAAGAGTCCCTTAAGAACAAAATATTGGTAATTTATTTTCAATAATTATTTTTCTTAATCAATAGGTAATAACTGTGGAATATTGATTGTTGTTTTAGGCCGTTAGGCCACCTCCTGCCAGGGCCAACGGAGAGACTAGGCCATACACCTGTGGCCCTGGCATTAAGGGCGAAGGACTGAATACCGAGGGATTTTAGAAAATGTGGTATGGCAATAGCATCTTTTGTTCCGCCTAGAGATACTAGTGCCATCCTAACTTGGCGAATTCCACAACTCCATTTTTCCCCCTACACGCGGCTGATGGCTCCCGATCGGATTTTCCCTCTGTAAAGAAAGGCAAGAATTTGTGCCGGTATTCCACGCGCGCTCACTTCTCCTCCAGTGGGGCGCGTTACAAACCACCCCACGCGCAGAGAGTAAAAAGACGCCGGATGCGTGGTTCCCCGGCAGTGTATAAGATCGCTGGACCACAGCCTGCCTGGGCATCGCGGAGTGTCTAGCCCATGCACCAGTATCCCGGGCATTAAGGCAAAGGAAGGAACTGTGGGGAGATATATTGGGTATCGCCGGGTCGAGTAGCAATAGAAGTTTTATTACTTGAACAGTTACGAATAGTTACACAGGTTAAACCTACAACCGGCTTTGTGGCAATATTCGCGATGTTTTATGCTTTTTTGCTATGTGGTCATTTTTATAATATGCCTATATTTTGTTCCGAAAATTCGCCATAACGCTCGTGTACAGTGCACTGCCGGCCACACCACAACCACGCTGCTACCGTGGTGCCGTCTGCTATTCTATGAATTTCTGTCTAAATGCGAATTGTGCCCGTCTTCCCCCCCCCCCCCCACCTTTTTTTTAAGGCGGGGGAAATGCATTTCGCATACTACCGGGTCGTTTACTAGGGATTAGACCAAAGCGACGAGAGGTGAAGCCACGAATAGGCGTCAGAGTCAATCGCCGGCTTGTGTGTAGTATTGAGTAGTCGACTACTCAATACTCCATTAAAACCATTCTCCTCCCATGTGTCCCCCGCTCATGGTACGAAAAGCGTGAGACTTAGAACGTAGTTACGCCCACGCTAATCCTAGCGCATCAGTGCTCGAGAAAGCCTCGGGAATCGGGAGAGCAAACTCACTTCGTCAACAGGGGTGAA
Organism: Dendrolimus punctatus; assembly: GCA_012273795.1. Lineage (NCBI taxonomy): Eukaryota > Metazoa > Arthropoda > Insecta > Lepidoptera > Lasiocampidae > Dendrolimus > Dendrolimus punctatus. The sequence goes on along the minus strand of CM022542.1, from coordinate 15,793,637 downwards.
GATTCCTCCGCTCCCTAGATGCTGGGGAGCTCTGCAGCGGTATTTACTGAAGGAGATCTTGCGCATATCGCACCTCCACGACCCCTACTGCAGTTGGTACTCGCGAGACGCATGCGTACCTCTCTTCCCTGTTCGTCTTCCCTTACCGTTTACTGACGCCTGCTAGTGCAGAGAAGGCGTGGTGGCGGCGCTGTGGGGCTAAGTGCGTACATACATGTGCGTATCAACTTGTACCCACCTTATTAGAATATGAACGATTATTGATCTATCTTTAAGATTTTCTAATATAAATAAGTTCCAACATAATTATTTTCAGGACGTAGAAGATTTGCACATAAGTAAGTGCTCTAAGAAATGTGAAAGAAAATGTAGCAAAGCAGAGGATGATTGGTGTCTCATAGAGAACCCTGGAACCTCATTAATAAATTTGACAGTACAGAATGCAAGGTGGTACAAGGTGTTCACGGTGCAAGATCTGTTTAAGGTGAGTTTATTATTTTTACAAAGTGTTAATATATTTGTTATGGTATGATGAAAAGCAAATAATACGAGCTAGATAGCTAAGGTTGCCAACTTTGAATTAAACTAATATAGAAGCAGCATACGTCTAGTCATCGTAGTGGACAACGAACTACAGGCTAACGCAGTGCGGGAGCGCTCATTCTCATGTCAATAGTTGCTCTTTCTCGCTCGGACGTCGTCCGTTCCGCTCACACATTGTACTAGCTGTACGATTTGTTAATATTTGAGCTTAAGGTTACCGTTTCCAAAATAAATAAGTTCACTTCAGTTCACATCAGCACTCGACAGTGAATACTACTCTCTGCCATCTGAAGTAAGATTTAACTTCTGCACTAATAATTCGCTTTTTAATTGAATTATCATATATTTTTCAAATTCCAGGTACTAACACGTGAAGGCGTTACTGATTATAGATTAGTTGCAGGGAATACCGGCCAAGGTAAGACATAACTTTTAAGACGCAACTCAACAGTCTCAACGTTAGATAGGGAAGTAACAATAAAATTATGAAAATAATACTAGTTTTGCCAAACGTCAATTTTATATCATCAGTTGTTTACTGTACAACAAGGTACATGATGCATGTGACATCATATAGTTAACCAGACGTTAAATCAAAGCAACCACCAAAAAGTGGCTTATGCAACTAGATTACCAAAACACTGAAAACTTATTATATAACATCATATAAATTAACCTTATTATATTATATATCACAATATTGTAATCCCTCATTTGCAAACATACACACAGACACACGCACGCACGCACACAGAAACACACACACACACGCACGCAGATACACACGCAAACAAGGTAACATTTATTTTGAAAAATAATTTTATAGATAAATTGTTAAGTTAGTCACACACGTACTTGGTGTTCGCGATACAGGCTAGTCCTAGTGCGGAACTTATGGAAGCAATATTTCTGTGTAATTTTTTGATAATAAATTGATTTTGATTTTTGATTGAATTAACATTCTAAAATGTATTAGAATATATCTCGTTTATTATGCTATTTTGTCTGAAGTCTTACTACATATTAGAGTTTGCCCCGCGGCTACGCCGCAGTGTCAAACCCTAGTCTTTATTTTACTGACACAGACAATTAATGCGGTTTTTACGTATACGAGTAATAATAACGAAGACACCAATCCATATATTATAGTCTACACAACTACCCAGCAAAACACAGAGACGAGTCGAAGCCAACCTGATTTGAAGTAATATAATGAACATGTTGTTTATGACAACGTAGCTATTTGTTAGTGAATTGAAAAATGCGATTGCAGTGCCATCTATTCTAAGGAAACTATTTCATTTATTGGGATAAAATGCATCTTAAGTGTTATTAAATATAATTCGGGTTATAAGCTAGCACTATGCCGAGTATCATTTATATACGTTCAGTAGTAATTATCCAAAGAAGATGCGATCGCAGCGCCATCTTTTTCGCTGTTTTCGTCTACTCCACAGAAATGACGTTATATATCGGGACACAAAGTATCCTAAGATACGCCCCGGCACTTAAGCTAGCTCTATGTCGGTTTCATTTAAATCTGTTCAGTAGTTTTCACATCTCTAACAGACAAAAACTCTGAAAATTACATTTTCGGAATCTCCTGGTCCCTGGTGGAACCCTCCTGATTTTTTTTACATTTTCAAACACTGTACAAGCTCAAACTGTTCCGTCCTTGCCTATAATATGTAGGTAAAACATCGCTCCGCTGGTTTTATTGACTACCCTCTTTCTGTGTCAGGCGACGGCCAATGAACAGCAGGGTAAGGGGCAGCCATTTTGAACTGTCTCTGTCAATATCTCGACTACATCGGGCCGTGCGCTCACTTGTTTATAAAATTTAAATAATAATTATTACTGGCCGTGCCAATTACTTTCAAAGACCTAACCTGTGTACAGTGGTAGCTCTAAAGTGAAACATGCAACCTGAACCGAGCCAGGAGAGGGCTGGTCTCAAGGTTGATGGAGCTTCTGCTTTTATGGTGCAAGGATCTAGGTCATATCTCTCTCATACAGTCCATATAAATCAAACCACTTTCACTGTAGGGTATAAGCGCCCCACACAAACCATTTATGCCCGGTTTCTAAAGTACTTTTAACTATAGTTCATCTGTTCGATAGCGCTATCGGTTCAATAACTTATAAAATTGCTTTTCTGAACACACTACGATATCGTATCTATCGTACGTATTGTTTTCGATAGTTAAATTAGGTTAAACCCAACTGACCAATTTAGGCGTAACTTTATGGAATCAAATGTTATTTAACTCATAACTGGTGGTAACCTCAGGACCTAGTTTCTAAAGTTACAAGTTATGATTACAGATTTATTATTCCTATTAGCATATATACAATTTCTCAAGATAATCAAATGTGAGACCATAGTAGATATATTTATAGAGACGCTTATGATACCAGCTTTCTTTCGGCACTAAAATTTTCTAATAAACGTTTTCCAGGAGTGTACCCACTGACATCGCAACCTCGGGTCCTAATAGACATATCATCGATAGAGTCTCTGAAAGACTCTTTAACTGATGTAAACCTCGTCATCGGTGCTGGCATGCCGTTGACCGAAGTAATGAGAACCTTCCAAACTTGGGCTTATAAGAGTAAAGATTTTAAATATCTGGAACACTTCAAAAATCATCTGGACTTAGTTGCTCATGTAGCTGTGAGAAATGTAAGAATACTTCTATTTGTTTTATCATGCCTACACGCAAAACTTAACTAATGTTGAAAGAAGAATTGATTTCATTGAAATGTAGATACTTATATAGATATAACACTTTATTGTTTAATCTCTTAGAAGTCGCTTAAAAATAGTTATGATTGGTCATCGTATAAAATATAATATAAATGTTCACTTAAATCCTGGCATTTATTTTGAAACCACAGACACTTCAATTTTATTTACTTACCGACTTACTTCACTGTTACGCAGAGGCTCCGGGTTTGATTCCTGGCATGGTAAATTTCGGACCCAAAATTTCTCCTTTACTTACTATGGTTTGGGTGTCTGGAATGGAGGCTACAGTAGTTATTTGTATATTACTCATAACGCAAGGCTAACTTGCTTAATATGGGGATATACAATCTGTGTTTATCTGCAAATCTATTGATGTAGATGTCAGTCTATCCAAATCTCGATCATAAACCATTTTAAAAGATTTTTTTAATTCTAATTTTCAGATTGGTACAATAGGTGGTAATTTAGCATTGAAGAACCTGCATCATGACTTTCCATCAGATGTTTTTCTGTTATTAGAAACTGTAGGAGCTACGATTACAGTAGGTAAGCACTTTCAAATTAATATTCTAAATTATCGTCTGTTCCAAAACTTTATCAAATACGTGTTATCTGTAGCATTCATAAATAACTTGTTTGTCACGGGAGACTTCTGTCAAACGCGATGATAGATCTCGATAAAACCGATAGGCTTCGGGACTCCATGATCCTAGAGAATCGACATCGAACTCCACAAATATGTATCCATGTATACACATCTAATGACAAATATGTATTGTCATTAGATGTATATTTGCGGCGATTTGGGTTCTCCTATTGCGCGGCCGCTGCGCTAGCTACCACAGCCGTGTCTGGAAGACGGGATGCAGCCAAAGTTACAACACATCTGGCATCCTACATTAAGTGCAATATCTTATTGGATACCATAGGAGGGAGGCCAACAGCGCTTCCGTGGTTACCCTTGGTGGTCGTGAAGCCAAAAATAGCCACCAAAGCGAATGCCAGACAAGATTAGTACCGCTTGTTCACGTCACCACCGGTTTAGTACGCCGGTGCGTACTAAACGTTTCGCCTCCACGTTCCTTGTGCGTACCGCAGAATTGTGGAATGCACTATCAGAGTCCGTGTTTCCCGAAAAATACAATCCGGGTATCTTCAAGTCTCGTGTGAATAGGTACTATCTAGGTAAGCGTGCTCCATCTTCGACCGCATCATCGTCCGGCATCGGGCGTGATCGTGGTCAAACGCGAACCTATTTAATATAAAAAAATTAAAAAAACCAAAATGGACATCGAAAAGATCGCGCTCGTTATCTTTCTTTCTTTATATTCGGGTATTGAACGCCATTTTAAATTTTAATAAAATAGTAAAATTTATTAGACATGACGCGTGATTGGCATTCTTTATATATACAATGTACATTGTAACAATGTACATGTGTAATTTTTTTTTTTTGCAGGAGATCAGCAAACAGGCAGACGGCCCACTTGATGGACAGCGGTTACCATCGCCTATGGACATTTGCAACACCAAAGGTGCTACGAATGCGCTGCTGCTCTCTTTAGGGAGCCTGGAACCTGGTCACTAATGCCGGAACACAACACAAGGTTGTTATGGCGACATACTCTAGACCAGGGGTGGTAGCCATCCAGTCGGGCAAATTCCCTACCACCTGGCTGTGGGTTGTTTAGTCGCCTCTTACGACAGGCCGCCGGGCCGCAGGAAATTGTATTCTTTCTCGGTTCCTGCACGGATAGACTATTACAATTATGAAATTGGATAGTAATATTACAATTATGAAATTGTTTAGCCGCCAATGTTTTGATTAGCGGTGATGCTGGCGTCGCTGCCATGGCATCCTAATGAGGTATAACCCTAAGGCTCGTCCCATCTATTTATTATTATTTTTGTTTGTTATTTAAGACATATTCCATTAATGGAAAGGGAATCGACGGTATACCTGTCAAGTTTATCTAAGGCAGTCAGGCAGATAGATATCGGTTACCCCGATTTAGACGTTCTCTATCAATATTTCCCTTCACTCTTAGCATGTGATAATTTTAACAACATATATATACATTATGTCAAAAAATTGCTTATGGAGTATTCTTCGTCCAGGATCTGAACCTACTTACTCCAGGAATGAGACGCAATTTATACGTAGAGCAACATATGTATACTGAATACTTTGTTTTCAGTTAATAACAGCTTAAAGAAATCTGAACTAAAAATGCAAGAGTTTTTCAATATGGATCTGAAAAATAACCTCATTACAGACGTGAAATTACCACCACTGACACCAAATAATCTAATAAGAACTTATAAGGTACTTTTTTCATACTTTACTATGCATAATAATATCCGCCAGTGTTACGAGAAGTACCGTTTTTGCAAAAAGTCCTGCTTTCGATAAGGGCCATCGAAAATCAACTTGAACCCCGCTTACCAATCAAATTAAATTGCATTTGAATATCTTTCATGCTCTCATAATGTTCGCCTCTCCGCTAAACTTAAACTGAACATCCCTAAGTATATTCAAATTTTGTATTTTATGTGGCGTCCCAAATAGTTCAGATTTCAATTTGCCTTTAAGTCCCTTCTACAAATGCAGTTTTTCTGTTTCAGATAATGCCGAGAGCTCAAAACGCGCATGCAATAGTCAACGCTGGCTTTCTATTCAAAATGGATACTTCGAACAAAGTCATCGCCTCGAATATAGTTTTTGGGAATATAAGCCCAAAATTTATCACTGCTAAGGAAACATGTAACATTTTGAATGGATCTGAACTATTTACTGATGTGGTATTACAAAAAGCTTTAAGAAAGTTAAACGATGAAATAGTTCCTAAGGAATCACCACCTGAACCATCAGCTTATTCTAGAAAGATGATTGCTTTAGGACTATTTTATAAGGCAAGTAATGATTGAAGACTTCTATCCTTTTTTTGAAGTGAAACTATTTTAGAATCGTTGAGATTTGAACCTGGACGAAACAAAAAAGCGACATCAAAAACAGGTAACCTATAAATCTCTAGGGCAAAGTCTGTGAAAGATTGAGACGTATCTCAATCTCTCAAGTTTTACACTGTGCAGCACAGAGTAGAGAATGAATAAAACCGATGATTAAACAAAGGTGCAATTTGTCCTTGATACCCCATGTACTCCGTATTTCTTATCCCAAACAACAGGCTGGCATATATTGTGTCCGTTCCTGGTGTTGCAAACATCTATCGGATACTGTATTCGCTTTCCACCAGAAGGGCCCTAAATATCTAAATCCGCTTACGGACTTTTCACCGTAGACTAGTAATTGGAGGGGGGGTCGAAAACGTTTTATATCCACTTTCCCATTATCATGGTAGAAAGCCACTGTACGAAGTGGTACGATCCTGCTTCCCGGGGTTTAGTACCAATTGACGCACTAAGATGTCAGAAGACTTTAATTACGTTATACATCCCTGGCATTCTAGATATATGTTCTCATAGGGACTCGGGTAGGTTTAGTTTGTTCGGCCTCCTCTTTTAATGGAGGAGATCCTGTTTGCCGTTTGGTTCAAGAGTCCCAGACGCACACGAAGCATGTAACTCTGGGCGGCGCTTTTGGTCCTCCCCTGTATTCAATACCCGTGTATGTGTCGTAAGAAAGACATAACTCCTGAGTTAACAAAAAAAAAGATGACCTCGTCTAAAAATTTTTATCCGGTTCTAACTAAAACTCTGACACATTAATAACAATGGCTCATTATTAAAGAAGTGTTGTGGTCTTTGATTGAACCCATCTCTTCTTATTTATTTCGATATGCTGAATCAGATTCTGTTGTCAGCTTGGTTCATACATCCTCCAAATGTTGAGAGTATATAAACTGATTTCAAAGATAACAAAAAAAAAGATGTTGTGCGTCTCGGGACGCCCGACAGAAGTGATAACTTAAACTAATCTAACGTGATAGAAAGGGAAGCCATACTGGCGTCGTAACGCGTTACGTAACAAAGCGGGTTATCCTGCCATAAGAAGTTATCACTTCAAAATGAAAACAAGTAATGATCTAAATTATTCGGACAATTAAAGGTGTCTTTAAAAATTTTCAGGCTGTTTTAAGCATGACGCCCAGAGTAAATCTCCGATACAAATCTGGTGGTACTATATTAAAACGTTCCGTATCACGTGGACAACAGAATTTTGATACCGACAAATCGTTATGGCCGCTTAACGAACCGGTACAGAAGTTGGAGGGAATTTCCCAGGTAGAAATTTAATTAATATTATTATCATAATAATTAACTATCTTTACGGTTGAGGAAAAAAATACATATTTTATGTGTAGTCAGCCAAGTCTTTTATCGCCCTAAGATTGACTATAATTTACACCTCATAGAATGACTTTGTTGTAGATCATGACGTACATCATGATCAAATAATAGAATTGTTAAAAACGAGGTCAGGTAAAAATTGTATCAAATAAACGTACATATATGAAGAGGTTAATGAAAATAGATGAAGCGAAAGTTGTCAGGATCGTCGCAATTGGAGATCTATAGTTTCTGCTTACCCCTATGGGGAACAGGCGTGATAATATGTATAAGTGTATTTTTTAGTGTTAATTTCGAACGCAAAATCTACTGTAGATAACAAAAGTATATTTACAGTGTTCTGGCGAATCACAATATGCCTGTGATGTTACTTTGGAGCCGCGAGCAGTGCACGTCGCATTTGTTCTCTCTGAAATATGTCGAGGAGAGATCATCAACATTGACGCCACTGAAGCATTGGTAAGGAATAAACCGTATAGAAATCATTGAACAAGAATACTATGGAAGCTGTACACGTCTATTAATCGCAGGGGATAACGAACTACTGGCTAGCGCAACGCGGGAGCGCATATAGTAATAGTTTCTCTGTCTCGCTTGCACTTCATCCGTTCGTCACACATTGTGCTATATATCATACTAGCTGTATGACTTGTTAATCTGTAGTTATGGTTAACGTTTCCAAAATAAATTTTCTACGAAAAAATTGCAAGCTTTTTCATTTCACTCGTGACCAGAAGCCTGGTGTGTACACTTCGCACAGCGAATTGGCATTGCCATCCAGCGTGGCACGCTTCCGTCTAGAAGCAACGTTGTACATATACATACTTTATAGAATTAGTTTTTATATTTATTCATTTATTTTATTTCCAAGTTTCCATTTCGGAAAGTCGAACTCGAAAAAAAAAACCATAAAAGTTAGTAATTTTTTTATAAGTAATAAAAAATATTATTTATGAAAAAAGAACCTTTGCAGTCGTATGCTTCATTATACTTCACAGGCAAGGTAACCGCTAGCAAAATTCAAAATTGCATGCAAGAAGAGAGTAGTTAAAAAGTTGTGTCGCCGACATTCCAAATATTCCAAAACTAACTATTTACTTTAATTAGTCTTACTGCCATATAAATTTTCGCAAGATAACATTTTCCAAGATCAAAAAATACTCCTATATATTCCAATAGTATGTAGTAGTCATACATTATTTACATATCAATTTACAGAAACTGCGAGGAGTGATAGCATTTTTCACAGCCGATGATATACCCGGGAAGAATACATTCATCCCTCTAGACTGTCCCTGGCAAGAAGTGGAAGAAGAAGTGTTAGTATCGAAGACCGTATCGTATTATGGACAACCAGTAGGTGTTATAGCTGCAATTTCACGTAAATTGGCGCAAAATGCCACTAAACTCGTCAAAGTTACGTACAAGAAGTCAAATGATAAGCTTGTTTTGACAGTTAGAGACGCATTGGCTGCTCCTGACAAAGAACGGCGGGTAAGACTTTTATTTAAATAATATTTTTGCTTAAATTAGAAAAGATATGGTCCCTGTACTTTCTTATAGCCGTATCTTAAAAGATGGTTTCTTGGATAAAGGGAAGAACTACTCTGTTTAGTAGGACTTCGTCCACGCTTGGCCCTAATTATTCACCCGAATAACTATAAACCGCTTCCGGATACATTCCCGCGGGACTCTCCGGATGAAAAATAGCGCAGAGTTTAAGTTTAAGAATTTGCTGTCAATCAGTGAAAACCGCATCGAAATCAGCCCAGTAGTTTTTACGTGAATCGCGAACAAACAAATCTAAATAAAAGTAATTGTTTGTATAGTTCCAGTTTGTGTTATTTTCTCACGATGCCTACCTATCCATTCGAGAAGTGAGTTCGAGATTAACTAGCTTCTGCCCGAAACTCCGTCCGCGTGGAAAGTATTTTTACTATCCCACGGGAACCCTTTAATATCTGGGGATCACAAGTATCCTATATGTTCGGAGATTAGCCCGTACAAAGAGAGAAATAAAAAAATTGAAAAAAAATCTAAATTCATTCTATTTCACTTCTTACGGTTTTTAGCATTTTTTTCATTGTACAGAAATTCGACCTCTACAGTTTTATTATATGTATAAATAAATAAAATTTTGCAAGTTATTTCCAGACAAACGTTTCCTTAACACGCTTTTTGTAAACCGACTTCAAAAAAAGTAAGAGTTTCTTAATTTCTCGACTTCACCTGATTTGACTCAACTTGAAAACTTCAAGATATTGTGAAAATATTTTTAGTTTTTTTGGCTAGATTTCATTAACATAGATCTCGCAGTGGTTTTTATCAGTTATTAGAAAACTTACTTCCCATTACTATTCCAACAGGTTCGCGAAGACGTAACAGTGAAGCCAACAGATAGAGGCACAGACATAAAGCATGTTATCAAAGGCTCTTTCAATAGTCCATCACAGTACCACTACACAATGGAGCCCCAGTCGTGTGTTGTACAGAACACAAGACGAGGCCTACGAATCAGGTCTGCGACTCAATGGATAGATGTTGTTAATGTTGCAGTGTCCAAAATGTTAAATGTTGACGAAAATTGGTAAGCACCTTAGTTTCCTTTATTAAATTAAAACTGATAACAAGTCGTACAAGAGGTTATAGCTGGAGGGTTTGAAATAACATCAAAGTAAAATACTATCGTAGCTAAGCCTAGTATAAAATTAGAAAGATCAAGACTCACTATCTTCGTTGACTCGGTCACCTAGAATAAATGAAAGGTCAGAATCAATAGATTGTATATCTGTGGCCAGCAGTCACTCGGCATACAAATGACCACTCTAAAAATCGCAGGAGTAACATAGTGGACGCTGATCTGGGCTAGCTTTAATCCTGTATTTAGCTAATATCTCCACACAGGGCTGGATTTACCTTAAGTAACGCCCTAAAGCACCGTGAAAATACCGCACTATTATCTGTGCTAGTTGAGTAAAGGACCGAAGAAAATATGCACTGTAACAAGACTTCAAAACGTCAATATCCAATGAGAACTCGATTTTTAAGATTTGGTATGAAACCATAATTACTTCCCATTTTTTTAAAACTATTGAGTTTTATAACAGACAGACAGAATTTTAAGTCAAGCGTGGTCAGTCAGACATATCCTAGTTATTTATATAAGTGATAATTAAAAAAATGTAATTATCTACTATTTATAGCATAGAAGTAGTAGTAAGCCAAGTAGGCGGAGCATACGGCGCGAAAGCATCCAGATCATCGCTCCCTGCATGCGCATGCGCACTTGTTGCGTATAAGTTGAACAGAACCGCTTCTTTGGTGATGCCCATTAGCGATAACATGACTGTCATTGGCAAAAGACAGGAGTGTATTTTCGATTACGAGGTAAGCATGATATTTGTAACATTTTTTCCGTTAATTAATAGTTTCTAAGAAACATTATTCGTTAAAATCCTACCACAGATGAACAGTTTTCGACTGAAACAAATGCAATAATAGCAAAATCAATAATAATTACCAAAATATCAGTTAAAACGAATTTAGCAGTTAGCCAGTTTAATAAAAAATCAGTTTTAATTGTTGCTCAAGTTCACCCTTAGATATTATTTATTGGTGGCAGTTGCTTTTTTTGGATTTTTTAACCTTTTTTAAACTCGACATAATGACATGCATCAAAATATACATAGAATAAGAGTGCAAGTAGCAAGTAGTTTTTTCTCCAAGGCCTATATCCCGCATTCCGTCCGACGCCTAGCTGCTAATTGAGCGAGCTATAGGCGTTATGCGAGACGCGGAGAGCAGGTGTGCTCGGGCGGGAGGGTCAGGGAGGCGCTCACTTTCCGCAACAGATATGGACATTTCGTTCACCTTAGTGAATGTCGCAGTTATAATCTAAATTCAAATCAAGTTATATCCTCTATTTTAGGTAGGCGTAAACGACGATGGTCTTATCCAATACTTGGACATAAGTTGTTACTCAGATTGCGGCTTTACTTTCAACGATAGTAGTATAGCTGATGTGGTCAATACTTTAACAAACCTTTACGAGAGTTCAAGATGGGGTATTAAGGCTTACAGCGTGCTTACTGACAAAGCCAGCAATACTTGGTGTAGGGCGCCAGGTAAATCACTTTAATTTATCCTTTGGGACTACAAACATTTATTTCTATAATACGATGGTATTATAATTCGATTAATTTAATCTCGTTAAAACAACTCTGGGACCGATTTCTGTTATATCCAGACCACAATTCACAAATACACGCAGGTAGAAATTTCACGAGTGAAAATGGCCCCGTCAAAACCAGTTGATTGATTATTATTTGATTTGATTTTATATGTATATGCTATAAAGAACATTAATAAATTATTAAATCTATTTTAATTCATTCAGAAATCTAAAAATTGAATGATGATAAGTAGCTTAGATTCGAATTTAAATATATCAGTAACTATTTATACATTTTATTATAATATTGTAAAAATACTTTTGTTTACTAATAAAGTAAAATATATATAAAGCATTTTTGGCTTCGATTATATTGTAATTATTATAATATTTAAAAACATAATAATATAACAGGGACAACAGAAGCGGTTGCAGCAGTAGAACATATTATGCAGCGAATAGCACATATAACAAACAAAGACCCAACAGATGTTAGATTACGTAATATAGCAACCAAACATTCTACTATCATAGATATGGTAACTACTTTCAAAATGGATAGTGAATACGATGCAAGAAAAATTGAAATCGATAAATACAATACTGAAAATGCATGGAAGAAAAAAGCTTTAAGTCTAACAATAATGAGTTACCCTATAGGATATTTCTGGAACTTTCCTGTTACGATATCAGTGTACCATGGGGATGGTACTATAGCTATATCCCATGGTGGTATAGAAATGGGGCAAGGTATTAACACGAAAGTAGCTCAAGTATGCGCATACGCATTGAAAGTGCCGCTAGCAAAAGTGACAGTGACAGACACTGATAACTTTGTAAGTGCAAATTCTATGGTCAGCAGCAGTAGTATAACGAGTGATAGTATAGCATTTGCAACGCTTAGAGCTTGTGAAGCGTTGTTAGAAAGACTGGAACCAGTGAGGAATGAATTGAATAAACCGACCTGGGAAGAGGTCATAGCTAAGGCTTTTAACAAAGGTTTGTATTGTTTGTAAAAATTATTTCTGTATCATACTTAAAGACATCCAGTTTTTATTGATACATCGAATCTTGTTCTTGGATCATAATTTCATATTTTTAATGTAATTCATAATTTATTTTACAGGAATAGACCTTCAATCCCATTACATGATGTTTGGAGACCAAAGTAACCTTGCAGGGTATAGCGTATATGGAGTATGTGCAGCAGAAGTGGAATTAGATGTTCTGACGGGTAACCATATTGTTAGGAGGGTAGATCTTTTGGAAGACACAGGAGTCAGCATGAGTCCGGATATTGATGTTGGGCAAGTATGTGCGATGTAAATATTATGCTTTATAAGATCGTCATAAAGATGAAACTTAAGACGGGAACGGTACTTTCAATTCGCGAAGGCAAACGGGCTTTACTCGTAGTTGAATGGGTACCTGAACATTGCGATAGATTGTGTGTCTGACAGAGTGATCACTTGCGAGCATGCCGACTATTCATATCCGCTTTTGTCTCAAGCACAAGTCAAAATAAGTGTAGTCGAAATAGTTAAATAAGTTATTACTTTAACGACTTATAATAATACAAATATGAATTATTCTAAGTAATTTTCCATCATGTTGTTGAAAATGTCACAAGTCTGCAGATTCATCGGGTTTTCAGCTTTTATACTCTGTTAAAGTAGCTGGCCAAGGGAAATATTCATATTGTCTTGTTATCGGAGATTATGTTTACAATGGAAAATGATTCTGAGGGGTTCTTACGTGTTTACAACAATAAAGCCCGCTCGCCTTCGTGAATTGGAGGAATTATAATAGGTGTTATATGATGATTAAGACGGTGCGATTCGCTAAACCAATATGCAAAGGATTAATAAGAGATCCAATCTCTTTCTATTTTTTCTCACTCGTCTTAATCATTATCTTTTTAAATTTTAACTGACATATTCTATACAATTATTTTGCAATGGTAAACTTCAAAAATCAAGGAAGAATGTTCCATAGTACCTACCTACAGTCAAATGATGAGATTTACTGAATGTCTTTCTTTTTTCATGTTCATGTGCAGTATAGATTTATATTTCTGCAGATCGAAGGAGCTTTCGTGATGGGCCTGGGTTTATGGACATCAGAGAGATTAGTCTTTGAAAGTTCTACTGGGAGACTACTGACAAATCGTACTTGGACATATAAACCGCCGGGAGCGAGAGACATTCCCGAAGATTTCAGATTATCATTTTTGAGAAACTCGCCAAATCCTGTGGGAGTTCTGCGGTCTAAAGGTAATTACGAATACGTATGCTGCATGGATTGAGTTACCATCTTATAAGCTGTTTATGGCTTGGTAACAAGGACCTTTAAGTAAAGTGTCCGGCCGTGGTTTGAGATAGATGTTGAAAGCGGCATTTAGCGTCAATCGACGTTGGACATCACTTCTATATTGAGATCTGCTAGTCGCATTAGTTACCTTGTTTTTTTATATTCACTCATTATTATAAACGGATAGATTGCACAGCAAAACAACACTGTTCAAGTTCCTGTTATAAATAGCGATTAAGATTTATAACTATGAGGTTTTATAGCTTTTATTAATTTTGCAGCTACCGGTGAGCCCTCGTTAACATTAGCTACAGTAGTGACACATGCTCTTCACGACGCCATTTTGGAAGCCAGAAAAGAGTTCGGATACAAGGACACAGAATGGGTGCATATAGGTATGAAATTATATCAAACGTAAATATTATTTTTTTAATTTTAAAACATGGTTTTGTATTGCCTGAAGTCGGCCAACAGTTGACCGTTTGGAAAATAGCGTCGCTTGTAGGCGTTTCCAACACCAGAGACGGTGCCAACACGTCGCCAGTCTTTAAAATGGGATGGGGTGGGAGCGTAGAATATTGGTATGGGATGTGGAAGGGAGAAGTAGGTATACAATTAATTTCAAATTAGACGCTCGCTAGACTATCGGTCTACAATCGGATACACTTTGGGGAGTGCTCCTCAGAACAGCATGTGCTAGTTCCTCCGTCACCTTTATACCATCGCACAACCAGACGCACCGGCTTACGCCACCGCTACATGGTGTAAACACCGCCAGTTACGACCAAGTACTTTGCTTCATATTTTCTGGCGCTCACTTCCGAAGAATGGAATAATTTGCCAGAGTCTGTTTTTCCTAACAAATACAATCTAGGAGTTTTCAAGTCACGAGTGAATAGGTATCTTTTAGGTAAGTGTCCTCCATTTTAGACTGCGTCATTATTCAACATCAGCTGAGACAGCAGTCACGCGTAAATCTATCGGATTTTGTAATACATAATAATTTGCCCTTCCAGAGCTTTAGTATTATAATATATTTTTATAAAATACAATAACTAGGGAAAGTGTGAAAGAAATTGAGTAAGATCGCATTGTTGACATATCTCACTGTTGGGACCTTCTTGACAGTATGAAGTCACAGTATTGAGTATATATCTTTTATTTACAGATAACCCGTACAGCGTGGAGAACATAATCACAGCAATCGCGCCAAAAACGGACAGTTTTAAACTAAAATAATCTCTATAATCATTAAAGAAATAATTAATCACCTAATAAGTAGAGAAATATGCAAAGTTCCTAAGTCCTACACGACTATATGGCACCATGAGCCATTCTTGTGGCATATGCCCTTTTTACAAGCTTTCTTTCTGCAACTCAACTTGCAATGGATGTAAGTTTGGGTGGAATCTTGCAAGTTACATTTGGCCAACTTCCCGGTTTCCAATTGAGCTGAAGTTTTGCACGCATATGTATAGCGCGTGACAATGCAATAATATGGTACAATAGAGCTGATCTGATGATGGAGTCGGAAGGTGCCCATAGGGACTCCTGTACTAAACAAGATAGATTCGTCGTGTTTGGGCTCGTTTTACTTGTCTTAGCTATCACTCTGCTGCTACATGATATTAATAATAATAATAAATATTCAGGATCTCAAAAGCTTATTATTATATAAAATCATATTTTGAAATTGTCAAAACCGGTGTTCGAATCCCGGATAGTAAATCTTTTTACCGGTTACCATAAAATTAAATATAAACATGCAAATTTAGTTTTCATCAAAGTATCGCAAAAAATTTTGTTTGATTACTGATTTACCTTTTCCCAATCATTTTTCATAATTTGGGTTTGTTACATAGGCTATGTGCCATTAGACTCACAACAACTACATTCACGACCGCGATTTTCCCGTTCCACTTGCTTGCCGGCATTGCAGTCGTAAACCCAAGTGGAACGGTTATTCGACCAACCTCTTGCTATGGGTCGTTGTGAGCGTTATGCGTTTGAAAATGATGGCGTCCTTAGTGACGTTTTCGCCACGATCACACGACCGCCGTCGCCAGATGCAACGATTTTGGGCGTTGTAAGCTACTAGTGGAACGCAGCCTACGTTCCATTAGGGACTCACAACGACCCCATTCACGACCGCGATTTTTCGCGTTCCATTTGCTTGTCGGCGTTACAATCGTAAATCCAAGTAGAACGGCTATTCGACCCACCTCTTGACATGGGTCGTTGGGAGCGTTGTGTGATCGAAAATATGACACCATTAGTGACGTTTTCGCCACGACCACGACGACCGCGGTCGCCTAGTGAAACGGCTAACGGAGCATTTTGGGCGTTATGAGCTACTAGTGGAATGCTCCAGTCTGATAATGTCATATTTTTAATCCCCATTTTTATTCTGGCAAACATCCGACAAGACCACAAACCTTCAATTAATCTTCCACACCTACCTATTTCGAAAATTAAAAGTAAAATATTCTTGAATTGTAACATATTTATTAATTGTAAAATATCACTAAATTTACAATTAAATGTTCAACACACATTATTTACAATTATTTTGTCAATTCAATAAACATTTGACACCTAGAAGAGTTTAAATAAAATTATCGGAGCAATAACTAAAGCTGTAGAAACCGTGCTAAAGTAAACGCTGAATAATAGCCCCTTTATAGCCGGTTCTTATATCTTACTGACCATCCAATTGTCTTATTATCGGTTAAAATATGACAAGTAATATCAAAATTCTACCGATGGGAGCGGCAAGTAATTGAATAATAAGATATAGGAACCGGCCACCAGTGAACTAAAAAGTTACTGATGGTATTAGTTTCAGACTCGTAAGTAGTGCTTCAAATTGGCACAAAATTATACTTATCATTTCTTCTCTCCTTATAGTCAGTTATAGTAAACGCAGTACTAGCATAATGGCGGTTTCGAGAATAACTCAGTCATATATTTTGATATCAAAACATTCCCAAGTTATGTATAAGTTATACATTTTGGGGTATCTAAGAAACAAGAAAACGAAAGTGCGCGTCTCGGGACGTAGAAGTGATAACTTGCGTGAAAGTCCACGCTTTTTTACTTACACCATTTTTAATTCAAATTTATTTTCTATTTTTTAGTTGTATTTTCTGTAAAAGTGTATTTTTTAGTTTTTTTTTAAACTATTTTGTATTACCTGGATTAAAATGACAGCTGCGATCGACTTCTCTATGATTCATAAGTGAGTTGCTCGAGTTGACTCCAACAGAATTACTATAGGACTCAACTCACTGGTGAGTTGTTCTAAGCTTGCAACAAAAACAAGGTCGATGACAGCTGTCATTTCGGTCCAGGTAATTAAATATCAGAGTATACCGGTATACACACTTGCACTGGCATGGTTTTTTTTAAGATAACGATTGGGGGCTTATTTGCCTAGTGCGCGACCTACCGTACGATTTTGAAGTATTAGAAGCCGATCTGGATTGAAATGAAATTATATAAAACAGTTGAAAATATTTTAATTCTTATGTATCATACAATTTACTTACTAGCTAGCAACATTATGACATTTTGATTTATTACCGGCTATCGTCAAGGAGTTAAAAATCATGCACTCATTATATTTCATAGAGCATAATTATGGAGAGCAAAGATATAGAGATTATATATATAATTTCAGTGACTATGTTGATAAATTTAAAATTCTATTTCATAACAATTTATGTTTTTTCTTCGGGGATTCCAGATTATCAATGATTGCTATAACCAAGAATTTACTAAGGTTACATTCAAAGAAAATCAGTTTTTTTTTTAAATGATAGGCTAAAGAACTAGATACATACAGCCTAATCAGATGTATTGGTTTTTAGTATTAACTCAACGTAGACTTTTGAGTGACTCCAAACGACAGAGTTTTGCGACAAATCAAAAAGCCATGTTTCACTGAAAAGTTATTGCAATTTTCTACACTTCCAATTTTTGCATTAAACCCGCTAAGGTTTTAAGAACTACATGAAGAATTTAAATAATAACAACAGCCCATAAAATGTCCCACTGCTGGGCTCGGGTTCCCCACTTTTATAGGGTAAAGTATACCCGCCACTCTTGTTCATTCGGGTTTCACACATCGGTCATAACGATGTGCAGGTTTCATCACGGTGTTTTCCTTCATAGTCAGCCCGTGATATTAGAAAACAATTTCGAGGGCTTCATAATAAATGGGCGTACAGACGAAAGTGCAGTTTTACTTACACACGAGACAAAATTGTAAATAAAACAAAACTAGATGATTATAGGACTGAAATTTTGAATGCCCGTCTTTTTAGGGACACTTGCATACTGGTAAGACTTTCAAAACTGTAACACGCACAGTTTTTAGTATATAACAAAAATGGCAGTTTTGCTTATACGCCTATATGTTATGAAGCCCTCGATATGCACATTAGGTCAGAAAACAGCCTAAGTGGTGCATGTTTTTCAGTCAGAATTCAAATTTTCTTTTGAGTTAGGACCCATACATTACCCACTAGGCTACCACGGTTTCTAGAATCTAAATAATGTATTTTAAATAATAGAGACGATAATGAAGTTTGCCATCTACTATAACACTTTCCAAGCATTTATTTTACTTTTGACAGTTCAATAACGAATCTATTAGTAGAGTCCTAATGCGTTAAGTAAGTTTTAATCAATTACAATTATCTATATATTTTCGATAAAATATTATATAGTGTAATAAATATACCCAAATTTCAATTAACATATTTTATATTAGCTGCGCCCCGCTGTTTCACCCGCGTGGTGATGGAAAATCGTTATATTTTGGATAATAATATTTTGGATATATCTTTATAAATTATAGCCTATTATTATGTTTCATTCTGATGTTTAAGCTATATCATTGTAAAGTTTAATCAAAATCCATTAGTAGTTTTTGCGCAAAAGATTAACAAACATACAATCATACATTTTTACAAACTCGCGTTTATAATATTGGTAGGAAATTTAAATAAGCCATTTTTGTAATAAATTAAAACATTTTTATTTTCAAATTGATTACTTTAAATGTATTTATATATAGTGTCAATGGTTTAACAGTCTGTGCGTTACATGGCTCACAGAACATCACTACGTATTACGTCATCAAACAACAATAAAGTACGACAATTATGTCATTCGTTTTATGTGGGCTTTACTATCAATAAATATTGAACTCGATAGACTTGCAAACGTCAAAAATAAAATAAACGATTTGGAAACAGTATAATACAGAATTTAAAGTTACTTTTTTTGCAGGGTTATCAGTAGAGATGCCACAAATAGTGGTTTGGCCGAATACCGAATATTCGGCGTGAGATTTACTCAAGTTAGTACTGAAATAATAATTTGTGATGCATTTCCTTACGTTCTCGCAAATAACAGTTATACGGATTTAAAACTATGCTTAAACGGTTTTAAACTCTACTTTAAATAATTTTTATTTAGTTCTGACATTTTAAAAACTGGCCGAAACGTATTATTATATTTTTTTATTACAATCGCATTTAACACTGTTAATATGTAGTTTAATAAACAATTTTCGATGAAAATATATACAATACGTGAGGATTTTTTTTTCACGATTTGATATACGGTATTCGGCTGAATATTCGTGGCATCATTAGTTACCATTCCCAGTCCAAGCTATTTCATGGCTACTGTGGGTTTTTGAAAAAAAAATGAGTTAAGAGGTCCTGTCCTAGTTGCTGACGACGTGTTTTGGACCTGCAATCGGTTATTTATATTGCGTCCGTGGTCCACG
This sequence comes from Dendrolimus punctatus, assembly GCA_012273795.1. Taxonomy (NCBI): domain Eukaryota; kingdom Metazoa; phylum Arthropoda; class Insecta; order Lepidoptera; family Lasiocampidae; genus Dendrolimus; species Dendrolimus punctatus. The sequence continues at coordinate 15,773,753 of CM022542.1, read as the reverse complement.
TAGGTTTTTGTCATTCCATCCCCGGGGGCAAAGGCTCTATGGGGGCCGGCACTGGCATGGGTGCGGGCGGAGGCACCGGGGCTGGCACATAGCCCTCCTATTTAAAAAAAAACAAATAAAATATATCTTATATATAAAATTCTCGTGTCACAATGTTCGTTCTCATACTCCTCCGAAACGGCTTGACCGATTCTCATGAAATTTTGTGTGCATATAGGGTAGTATCGGACAACATTTATTTTTCATCCCCCTTAATGTTAAGGTTAGTCTAAATATGTTTATTTAATTTTTAGATTTTTTTTATGATACAGCATTAAAAAATACATACAACCCTAAATTTTCAACCTTCTACGATCAATCCCTATTTTTATTGGGCAGGACGACGTCTACCGGGACAGCTAGTATATGTATATAAATACGTGTAGGAATGGAGAATAAATTAACCCTTAAGACGGAACCACCATAGATTTGTTGCCCGATCTGTCACACACGGCTAATTGGGAAGCACCACAAATTTGTGGTCAGATACAGATAATTGAAACGAACGTTGAACTGATGCTTTCTCCCTGTAACTACATAGAATTTGTATTAGAATAAAAGAGACGATATAATTCTCTTCGTTTTGGCGTGGCAATTTTGATGGCAGCTTGTCGAAAAAAATAATATTAAATTTGACCCTTATAGAAGATTAAATATATAAATACGTGGAGAAATGGAGAATAAATTAATATATAAATACTAGCGATCCCGGCAGACAGATTGCCCTGCCCTGAAAAAATAAAAACCTGGCACCCTATTCTAGTGTCTTCTACCGGTTCTCATTGTGAATCTGAACCATCCGTGGACCCACTCAAACACACAAAAGATTTTATCGAAATCGATGAAGTCGTTCTCAAGTTATGCACGACATATATTTCTTTTCAGTTCAGTTCAGTTGTCTGCTGAACTCACGGCATTATTTTTTTTTTACAAAAAATGTCCTTACAGTCTAGGACTATACATAATTATGCACAGAGGACGCTCTTCCAGACAACCCCAGAAATTAATCGAAATGATAATGTTGATGGCGGTTTACGCAAATTATAGTACGAATACAATGTTCAAGTTTGAGCAATCTGTGAACTTCGAAAACTGGTCAGGCTGGTGGAGAGTACATTGAAAAAATGAAAATATTTATAGATTTTTTTTATTTATTTGCAAAACACTCTGAGTGTCCCACATATAGTCTTTATAATGTTCAGAGCTTGGGAGAAGAGAAACAACGTTTTCACTTGTAAGGTTTTAATCCGAACAGACTATATCATAAATACATAACTACCCTCTTTTATCGTAACTATTAAATACACTACAGTGTTGATATAATATATGAAAAATAATGTTTTTTTTCTTCTCTCTTTTAACTTTTATGGGGTTTGTATTGTATCAAATACCGTAAAATGGGGGGAATCGGGACACTTTTTAAGTTCGACATTGATTTTTATCGTTTTTTGTAGTTATAGTAATAAAACGGAGATCATAATGGTTCCGGTAGTTTAAGATTAAGATTTAATAAACTATATTAAAGAATAATCATAAAAAGTTACAAAAACTCACTTGTCCCTATGTTACGACATGCCGTCACCGTCCTGGAAAGCATCCTTTCCTGGCAACATTTCCTCTTGCTTACCTTTATTCGGCCGGCCACCCGCAGAGGGCGCTGCGCACAAGCATGCGTCTCATTGGTCGAATAAAATCAATCAATGACTGCCTAACTATCGCAACGACGCCACGCTCGTCAATTAGTGATATTAGAAAAGTTGGAAAACTGCTGAATCGTGCATCAAACCGTCTCTCAAAGTGCTAACCGTGTCCGGACAATTAGTGTAAGGTGTGTTCAACGCAAGGAAGCTCAAATCTGCCGAAAATCCTGCATCTTTCCTTACGCAGCTCCAGTGACGGTAAGCGTTAATTTCTTTCTGCTTGTTTCGCTAGGATTTGAGAGGCGGCATCAGGTGAACAGAAGGTCAGGGTTTGCTCCGACTGAGTAGCCATTCATATTCGTTCATTTAGTGGTCCAATCGAGTACGGATTGACAAGTTAACCATCTGTATTATTAAATAAAGTCTCGACAATCAACCTTATTTTTGCTTTATTCCATTCAAAATAATTCAATAATATTAAACTTATCTATTATATAAAACAAAACATCTTAAAATCTTATATAAAAGCTTGGTAAAACATACTCAATCTATTTTAATACATTTAAACAAGGTACTTTTAAATTTCATAGAACGTTGTTTCGAACAAGTCCCATATACTACTACTTCCACAGTGAAATAGCATTAGCAGTGCATTGGCTACTTTTCGTATGCGGCACTGTTCTTTGGTTCACTTGATGCCGTTTTGAACTGGTTTGTTTTGTTTGTGCTCGGAACAACTATACAATTGAAATAACTACCTACTTAGATTACTTAATTTAGTAACTTTATAACTCGTATACGTAACTTTTGTGTGATAAGTTTACTCTTTTATACGCACTTAAGGCATATTTAGTTATTCGATATTTATTCTGATAACACCAGTGTTATATAGTATAGTATCGACATGAGTCAAGCCAAGTCCGTGGATACAACTAAAACTAAATTACAAGCCGAATTGAAGGCTTTAATTAGCCGACGGGAACATGTATTTCGTTCCATGCAAGTCCTTTATGACCTGTCGAAGGAAATGTCCATAGACTCGTCGAAAACATCGAAATTTAGGGTTCGGTATAAAATGATTGAATCTTTACGTGAAAATTTTGCAGAAATCAACCATGAAATTAATTTAAAAAAATTAGAGGTAGAACCCGGTAGTATAATCGATTCGAACACTTTAGATTCTTTTGATGAATTGTACTATGAGGTATTAGAAGTCGCCGACTCTTTAGAATCTCAAGTTATGCCATCAACTTCTGCTCAGAATAATGATGGTATTCGAACTTCTCAAGTTCGGCTACCCAAACTACAAATACCTAAGTTCGATGGAAACATTGAAAACTGGCAAACATTTAAAGACAGTTATTTGCCTTTAATTCACAATAACATGTCCTTATCTGAAATTGAAAAATTCCATTATTTAATTTCCAATCTATCAGGATTCGCCTTAACAATCGCGAAGGGCTTGCCATTAATCGCGTCCAACTACCAGGTAGTTTTCCAAGCATTAACTGACAGATATGACAATAAAAGGGTTCTAGCCACATCGTATCTAGACAAATTATGTATGATAACACCTTTAAATAAATATTCTTTTGAGAGTTTGAACGATTTAACTAATACACTATACGAGTCGGTGAATGCACTTCGCGCGCTCAATATACAACCTCTTAGTGAATTTTTATTGTTTTATCTCGCTGCGCGTACGCTCGATGCTGATACACGCCAGCGTTTTGAACTACAAAATACGAGCGAGATACCCACTTTTAATGATTTACTCGCATTCGTGCAAAATTATATTAAAATATTAGAAGTAAGTCAACCGGCTTCCACTTCTCAATTAAAATTAAATTCAAAATCAAATTGCCTCAATAGCAATAATTCCCGTAATAATATATCTAAAAATAATATTCAAAATAATTACAGTCCACCGCTACAATCATTTGTAACTACTACACATGACGAAAAACACCATTTCCTTTGTCCATGCTGCCAGAAATCCCACAGCATATATAAATGCTTGAAATTTCAAGGTTTAGACATTCCAACTAGACGTCAATTAGTTAATGATCTTAAACTCTGTTTTAACTGTTTGCGTTCAGGGCATGAGATTAATACCTGTAACTCTAAAACTACCTGTTTGATTTGCGGATCTAAACATAACACTTTGTTGCATATTGACATGCCTACAGAAAGTGCTACATTAACTAGTGCTATTACTAGACCTAGTAATCAACATACCATAAAAATACTAGGCTCCGCTGTAGTTCGTTTATGCGATATAAATGGTGAGACACAATATGCACGAGCGCTCATTGATAGTTGTTCAATGGACTCGTTCATAACCAGTGCATATGCTCGGAAACTTGGTCTGCCTTTGCAACGCTGTAAGATGTCTGTGACCGGTCTGGGACAAAACAAGGTAGACGAAATACAAGGTATAAGCTTCTGTTCGATTACGCCTAAACATAGCGAATACCCGCGTTTCGACTTGCCCTTAGTTGTTTTAAAGAAAATCACTTCCAATATGCCTAGTGTACCTATTCCTTCGACAATTCGTCATTATTTCAAACATTTGAATCTTGCTGATGAAAATTTCGACAAACCAAGCTCAATCGACATTCTACTAGGTGTAGATTGTTTCGATCAAATCTACCTCGGGCCACGTTATGCGCCAGGTCCTGGGTTGCCATGCGCGTTATCCAGCGTATTTGGCTGGGTTATAACTGGTCAATATAATGACCGATCGTTTATTCGTGCTCCGTCTCAGTCCGTTACATCTCTCGTCGCGTCTACATGTGCTCTGGACGAAATAGTTCAACAATTCTGGGAAGCCGAAGAACCTCCAAAGGTTCACATATCTGTTCCAGAAGATGATATCTGCGAACAAATTTACAAAAGACATACTTACCGTAAACCAGATGGTCGATACGTGGTCCCTCTTATGTTAAAAGAAGACGCTTCTCTATTAGGTAACTCTCACCAATATGCTCTCAATTGTTTCTTGAGTTTGGAAAAACGCCTTGCTCGAGACCCAGACCGAAAAACCGAATATGTGAAGTTTATGCGTCAGTACGAGGAACTCGGCCACATGCTGCCGGTAACAGCTTCTTCGCCTACTGACCAAACATACCTTATTGCTCATCACCTTATTGTTCGCTCTGAGAGCTCTACAACCCCGGTTAGAGTTGTTTTCAATGGCAGTGGCCCTACGTCTACTGGTAAATCACTTAATGATGTAGTTCACGTTGGTCCAAAATTGCAAGTTGACATCATTGACTTAGTCACAAAATTTCGACTGCACAAAATCGTGATAACGGCTGACATCTGCAAAATGTACCGGCAGATCCTTATAAGATCGCAAGATAGGGCTTTTCAACATATTATTTGGCGTTACGAACCCTGTGAACCGCTCCAGGAATATGAGCTCAAAACAATTACATATGGTGTAAGTAGTTCCCCCTACTTAGCTATACGCACACTACGGCAACTTGCCGAGGATCATGGCGCTACTTTTCCTCATGCTGCACAAGTATTACGTGAAGATACTTTCATGGATGACATCACCACTGGCTGTTCGTCTGTAGACGAAGCTATAAAGCTTAAAGAAGACCTAATTTCCTTGCTAAAATTAGGCCAGTTTGAACTTCGGAAATGGAGTAGTAATACTACGCAAATCCTTACTGATATTCCAGCAGAGCATTGTCAAGCACCTAAAATTTTTTCCGAATCAAACGATGAGTCTTATCTTAAAATCTTAGGCATCAAGTGGGATCCAGTTTATGATCGCTTTACTTATTCCTTTTCTGAAAAATTCAACATAGAATTTACTAAACGTTCGATCCTCTCCATTATTGCTAGAATATTCGACCCTCTCGGATGGATTGCTCCTATTGTATTTTCAGCTAAAGTACTCCTTCAAGAAATGTGGCATCTTGGCCTTTCTTGGGATGAACCTATTCCTAAGAATCTTGCAAAAAAATTGCATATACTCGCCGCCAATTTCTCGGACCTCCAAGAAATCAAGACCAAGACTTATTTTGCCAGAAGATCCAACAGAGATTCATCTTGTGGGGTTCTGTGATGGATCCTCTAAGGGATATGGCTGTTGCGTTTATCTCTGTGTGGTTACTTCTGAAACTACTAAATCTAGTTTAATTATAGGAAAGTCTAAGGTAGCTCCCCTTAAACCAGTTACCGTTAATCGTCTAGAGCTTAGTGCAGCTGTTCTTTTGGCTCGTGTTCTACGTTATATTCATAACTTACTTAATCCAAAAATCAAAATTGATTCCATAATTGCATTTTCCGACAGCAGTACGGTCCTATCCTGGATTCATACCTCTCCTCATCTGTTAAAAATGTACGTTGCCAATCGTGTGGTTCAAATTACTGAATTAGTTAGTACTCATTTGTGGTATCATGTTTCAACTTATGAGAACCCAGCTGACTGTTGTAGTCGAGGTTTGACTTGCGCAGAACTTGCTTCTCACCAACTTTGGTGGTCAGGCCCTATATGGATGTCGCAACATCCGAAAAAATGGCCATCGTTTCAAGTTTTTGTACCAGACGCTGACCTTCCCGAAGTAAAGGGTCCTCATAACCCATGTCTGCTAATTACACATTCTGAAGATTTACTTAAGCTAATATCTCAATTCTCTTCCCTAACTAAATTACAACGAACTTTTGCTTGGTGCTTACGTTTCATAAAAAATCTTAAAGCAAAGGGTGTAGATCGCAATTTTAATTCATTGTCCGTTGCAGAATTAGATACGTCCCTAAAGTTTCTTGTCAAGCATGTGCAACAAGAACACTTTTCTTCCGAATTAAAACAAATTTCAAATAATGTGCTTTGCTTGAAATCGATTCAAAAGTTATATCCTTTTATCGATGAAGACGGACTTTTAAGAGTGGGTGGACGTATACGCAATTCCAAATTGCCAAAATCGCATGCACATCCATTATTGTTGCCTAAGTTATCGCCTTTATCGCGTCTAATAGTCGATGCTTATCATTTAAAATATTTTCACTGTGGACCCCGCATCCTCCAATCTCTTATCCAACGAAAATTCTGGATTTTAGGAAATAGGTTATTAATCCGTTCCCGTTTGTCGAAATGTGTTGTGTGCTTTAAAGCTAAGCCGGTTCCGTGCCAAGCGCTAATGGGGGACCTTCCCCCTGAACGAATACAGCCTGGAAGATGTTTTCAAAGTACGGCTATCGATCTAGGAGGTCCTTTCACTCTTAAAGAGAGTCGTCGTCGCAACGCGCGCACTTTTAAAGCGTATATTTGTCTCTTCGTTTGTCTTCGAGTCAAAGCTGTGCATATTGAAGTTGTCACCGAGCTCAGCACCGAAGCTTTCCTAGCTGCTCTCGACCGATTTGTATCTCGCCGCGGCGTATGTCAAACCATACTCACCGATTGTGGCACAAATTTCATAGGCGCTGATCGAAAATTGAAAGAAATCCATGAGTTGTTTAAAAGGCATCACAGGGAAATCGCTGACGAGCTGAGTACTAGAAACATTATATGGCATTTCAATCCACCCGGTGCTCCTCATTTCGGTGGCATTTTTGAGAGTGGAATTAAATCTACTAAATATCATCTAAAGCGAGTTGTGGGTTCACAAGTTCTGACACTCGAAGAGATGTTTACCGTACTCGCTAAAACGGAAGCGATATTAAATTCGAGACCTCTTTGCGTTCTTTCGACAGATCCAAAGGAAATAGACGTTCTTACTCCTGGACATTTCCTCGTCGGTGGGCCGCTTGTTGCTTTGTCTGAAGTGCCACTGGAGAATGAAAGATGTCCCCGCTCTCGCTGGCAAATGTTACAGAAGTTAACTCAGTCCTTCTGGCACATTTGGCAGCGCGATTATTTACATACACTACAACAGAGAAACAAATGGTTCAAAGCTCAACCTAATCTACAAGTTGGAGACGTAGCCTTGTTAGTAGAACCCAATTTACCACCTTTACACTGGAGGTTAGGTAAAATTGAACAACTCCATCCTGGTGATGACGGCGTCGTACGAGTCGTTACTATCAGGACCGCGAATGGGAACTCCCTTCGTCGTCCTGTCGTGAAAATATGTCCCATACCTAAGTAATTGCTCTATTCTCTTGTATGTAGTATGTTTAGTTTAAGTTTTATTATGTTCATTAATCTTTAATTATTATCACTAATCTCCTCTAAATATTCTTAATATAAATTTATAAGTTTGTACACCTCTCACATTCCGAGCACATTGAAATTATTCTTATTCTGAAATCCTGGCGAATTTCAGGTGGGGGGAAAATGTTACGACATGCCGTCACCGTCCTGGAAAGCATCCTTTCCTGGCAACATTTCCTCTTGCTTACCTTTATTCGGCCGGCCACCCGCAGAGGGCGCTGCGCACAAGCATGCGTCTCATTGGTCGAATAAAATCAATCAATGACTGCCTAACTATCGCAACGACGCCACGCTCGTCAATTAGTGATATTAGAAAAGTTGGAAAACTGCTGAATCGTGCATCAAACCGTCTCTCAAAGTGCTAACCGTGTCCGGACAATTAGTGTAAGGTGTGTTCAACGCAAGGAAGCTCAAATCTGCCGAAAATCCTGCATCTTTCCTTACGCAGCTCCAGTGACGGTAAGCGTTAATTTCTTTCTGCTTGTTTCGCTAGGATTTGAGAGGCGGCATCAGGTGAACAGAAGGTCAGGGTTTGCTCCGACTGAGTAGCCATTCATATTCGTTCACCCTATTCACTCAGGCGTTGGGGTGAATCGGGTCGCTTAAGGGGTTAATAGAGTTTTTCTCTAGGGCTGACATTTCATACTAATATAATATAATATAATACAGGCTAAGTGTGACCCAATGTTTGTACGTTTTTTTTAAATACACACTACTACAAACAAACACTCAGTCATTCCGTCATAACAGAATGACTGAATGTTGCTAGGTTATAGAAAAAATATTGCAAGCTTGCAAATTTAAACCCTACCACAAAGTGTGTACACGTTACATAGATGTGTATATAAGGTCGCAAAAAACATTGAGGATTGTCCCAATTCGCCCCCTAGACCCTACTCCCCCCATTTTACGGTACGTGTATATCTCACCTGATGGCAAATGGCGGCGATGTGATGCGGCAGCGCCGCCCTCTGCGCCGGCGGCATCGCGGCCACGTGCGCGCGCATCGCGTGCACGAGCGCGGGCGCGGCGCCGAGCGCGTGCATCGCGCGCGCCGGCAGCGCCGTCAGCAGGAAGCACGACGACGGCAGCAGCCGCTCGCAGCACTTGATCCAGCCCTCCCAGGCCACTTTGTTCAACCACACCTGGTTGAACACATTCACGAAAAATTGATAAAACTAGTCCATATAGGCTGCGTCAGTGCAGGAACTTTTTTAAGTGATAACTTCTTGCGAGAGCATAAACCGCTTCGTTACGTAACGTGTTACGGCGCCAGTCTGTCTGGCTTCACTTTCTCTCACGCATACGGCAGCAGTAGGTAGGTCCTCCTCTCTCACTCTAACGCATAGGGCTAGCCGTATTTCTTTTAATGTACGATCGGCACAACTGATTTATGACCCACTTTGCTAATAATTCCTTTAAAACCGTCAAATTAGTAAGGTTTATTGTGTGTGTTGCACTTAGGACGTTATAAACTTTAATAAAAATGCGTCACTAGCCTCAGAACTACGCAATTTTAAACTTTGTTATCATTGTACTAGATATGTTTTAGATAAAACAGTAATGATTTGAAATAATTTGAATCTCGAACTGAAATCTGCCTTATAATTCTAACTCTTTTCATTATAGACAAATAATATAATTTTAATAATTTTAAAAATAAAATGTCATTCTGAAAGTATATCAGAAGTCAAGTAAAGTCAATGAGAAAAAAATTAGAACTCAATATCTAAAAATTAAATTGTAGTGGGTAGTCTCGCAGAACAAAGAGCTCGGATTGTAGTGCTCAGTGAGGAAGGCTATGGCATTCGAGAAATATCACGAGTGTTAAATATAAGTCGGAACACAGTGAGAACATGGATCAGACGGCACGCTGAAGAGGGCATTCTTGAAGATAGACGAAAACATAATCATGGCGTTCGTCGAATAACAAACCAACAAAGTACAGATACGCAGCACCATTATGAAGAACATCCTTTTTCTCGTACCCAAGATTTCGCGGCATGTTACGACGTTTGTTTACAAACCATAAGAAATCATTTTACACCGTATTGGACTGCATTACCGGTATTATGCTAAGAAAGTACACTTAACGAATGCACACAAAACTGCAAGATTAAATTTTGCACGTAATTATTTAGACTTTGACTGGACTAATACCATATTTTCAGATGAAAAATCATTTAGATCTTCTCAACATGGTCGCTTAACTTTGTGGCGTTATAACAATACGCGATATACAGAGGATCACGTAGTACCCAATCAATTATCTGGTCGAATTTCAGCTAACATGTGGGCCTGGATGGGTACCGGGGGTATAGGTGAACTTGTCCAAATTTCTCCTCGTTAAAACGCATTAAACTATGTCGATTTGTTGGAAGAATCAATGTTACCAACAGTGCGAATAGTGTACCCACTTGAAGAAGTCCCTGTATTCTCCTACGTTCATGACAATTGTCGAGTACATACCGCCAGAATTGTCTCGAACTGGTTTACCCAGCATGAAGATGAAATTACTCTAATTCCATGGCCATCTAGGTCACCAGACCTCAACCCAATAGAAAATTTATGGGGTTTGATGGTTCAAATGTGGGATAACAGAAACGAGAGGACAAAGGAAGCAATTGAGCAGCACTGTAATGAAATTTGGAATATGAGGGGAACCGACATCTGCAATCGTCTAATCGGGTCGATGCGTAATCGACTATTAGACGTCATTAAAAACAATGGTGCTTATACCCGGTTTTAGGTTTAAGTAAAGTAAAATGAGTGCCATTTGTAACTATGAAATACTACAACCAATTAATAAAATTAACAAACAATTTTTTTTTTTTTTTCTTCCACATTAATGTTGTTAATGTTTTATTTTCTTGTGTATTTCTGCTACCTAACGTATAACGATAACCCTAATATATAATGTTGTATATACAAAAGGTTTGGCCTGTGTCACCTTTGGCTTGTCGATTTAATACCGGTTCCGATATCTCACTATTCACTCCACTTCACTTCCCCTGCTTTACCGTCGGTTGAATTTTGACATTGCTTGTATATAAATTACTTCAAATTTTAATCGTTAGTAAGGCAAATAAACGGTCGGTAAGATATAGGAAACGGCACTTAATCCAACATACTTAATGACAGAGATAGTAATAGCACGTAATAACATTTGTCAGATGTTACACGAGTATAGACGAGTCTCTCCGATCTGTTTAATACAACGTAGTCAGTAACTGTCAATGTCTAATAACATGATAACAAGTTCGTTACCAAGGAAATGTATGTTCAGGCGAATTTCAACCTAATTGTATTTCACGACTGTAAGAAAATGACCTTATGGTGGGTCATGATTCAATTTGTTTGATTGTACCTATTCAAAAATTGTAACTATGAATAAAATATATTTTATAAAAAAAATTTTTAATTAATAAATACCCTTACATTTTCATATTAGTAAACATAAAATTTAAGTAATAACCCAAGCTTTCTCAATGTAAACAATGCAATATTAAATAGTTCAACTTAGATTAGTTTAAGTTATCACGTCTGTCTGGCGTCCCGAGACGCATACGTGTTTTTTCTTCCCCCTTTCATCTCTATCTGTCATTAGCCAAAAGCTATAATTAAATGTGATCTTATCGATGGCGGTTTAAGATTGGCACATTCTATTTGTCAAGTCATATTGTGAACTTAAAGAGTTGCTAAGCGTGGACACGCAAACACACGCGTGTTAAGCGTGCCCACGCTTAAAAGACACGCGAAAAAGGACTATTTAAACGGCACACATATTGTTTTGTGTCAACAAGTTGCGCAGCTAATGGGTTTTTATGGCGCTCCAGACTCTGTTTATAGGCGGCAAGTGACCATTCTATTTCTTCCTTCAACGTAGGTATTTCAAGGTAATCGTGTACTTCTGTGTTCTTTATGAACCATGAGACACAGCTTAGTGTCATCGAAGATTTATTTTGAAAGCGTTGAAGGACTTCTATATGTGAATGACCTGCGGAGCCCCAAAGTGCCATTAAATGCCATAAATCCATATTGCTTTAGTGACTTATTTATATATGAGAACCTTATTTTCTAGACTTTTGACTTTTAAATTTGCCTATTCAATGCAGTGACTTTTAACTACATTTTTTGATGATATTATTTTTGGTGTAAGAATAAGCCTAAATGGCGCTCTGTTGTTCGTGCCTACCCCGCAAGGGACCTGGCGTGAAGTTATGTATGTATGTATGTATGTATGTATTATTTTTGGTAAAATTGGTCAAAATTCTTGCATACATAGTATTTCTACTAGTCAATATCTATTACATACTACTCAATATCGAGAATGTCCGTACCAAGTAAACATTTTGATAAGAATTAAATTACTTATTGCTGCTTAGATTAATTACATTGTCATTTAAAATTTTATGTTTTTTGAAATACATTTTTTATATGTTAAAACAATACTATACCTCCTTTTCAATGAGAAGCTGCAGTATATTCAGAACCAGAGGTCCAAGGGTAGGGTACAGGGTCAAAGCTTGAAGTACCGTCCTCATCATCAGCACAGGAATCTCCATTTCTTCGGTAAGCATTTGTAAAACTGTAGATAACACCTGTACAACAAAAGAGTTTCATAAAGTGACATTTTATCTCAGTTCTGGGCGAGAACTTTGAGAATGAAAAAAATGTAATACTGGCATAACTGGAGAGCAAATATTTCTTAAGTCACTGTAAACTTGAGAAATATTTGTCCTCCTATACAGAATATTAATATATATCTGATGAATTTTTATATCTATATACAAAAAATTCTGAAAAGTGATAAAAATACCTTTCAAACAAGCCCAGATTGAGAAATCTACTATAATTCTATCCGATTTTATGACGAGTTTAATAAAATTGTTCTATGTATATGTGGAAAAATTTCTATTTTGAAATTTTGGGGGGCTCCAAATCGGACTTAGAGCTATGGTCTCTTGAGCAAAATTTCTCACAATCACCTATAGATTACGTTTTTGCTATACGCTTCATCAAAAAAAACGTTCCATACAATTTGACCCGCCCTAATATATATATATATATATATATATATATATATATATATATATATATATATATATATATATATATATATATTAGTTTTGATTCCAAGATAGAATAGTATAAAAAAGAAAGAAAAAAAGATAAAATCCACAGAAATATCAAAAAAAAATATCCCTGACAAACCTATGCGTCAAAAAAATGTTAATATAAATACAATTAATTGTAATTTAATGTACACAAATAAATCTTTCTTTAATAATAAGTTATATCGATATAAGGTACTAACACCTAAATTAGGCCGAGCCTATTTTTTAGGTGTTAGTACCTTTCAGTGTCTTAAAGAGAATGTTTAATGCAAAAGATTGTAAAATTTAAATGTTATGTTTTGTAAAAATAGGATTAAGACTTATACACACAGAAAAGAACATACAGAAGTAAACTTACGTCCTGCGTGAAAATCTGCTTCTCCGCGAAGCAGAGGGCCGTCGCTTTGATGATGTTCTTGAGGTCCGCCTTGCTGGGGTCGATCAGGTGGAGGGCCACCAGGAGCTCGGCTGGTGTGACTGAAAAATCATTATTATTATTGTTTTAAATTAAAAACTAGGCCAAGCGCATGTCATTCGACGCACAGTGTAGGCATCTTCTGCAAAAACATGTTCTCTTTAAATTAAATTTATTTTTTATTGCTTCGAGACAGTTAGCATATCATAACATTTAAAGAAGAAAAAAGTACAGAAATAACTGTGAATGATATCTATACATATAATAAAATTGTAGACGTCGAATTTCTGTACAATTAAAAAAAAATGCTGGAAACCGAGTCAGGGAAGTGTCAAAAATGCTAAAATAATTAGAAAATCTTGAATAGAGGTATATAATACATATAAAAAGGTTCAACTAGTGTATTGAGTTCAAAGTGGCAAAATATAGGCGGAACATTTGAATTTTTTGTCGCAAGAGTTGAAAAATTTGGCTAAAATTCAAAATCACATCAAGAGCCATTAAAAGTAACTTACAAAAAAAGGTTTTAAAATACAAGCTTTTGAGATCCTGGATATCACGTAGCAGCAAAGTGCTAGCCAAGTTAAGTAAAATACGACGAGTCTATCTTGCTTGGTACAGGAGTTCCTATGGCCACCTTCCGATTCCATCATCAGATCAACTCCACGGTACCATATTATTGCATTGTCACGCGATATACACATACGTGCAATATTTCAGCTCAATCGGAATCCGGGTCATTGGTCGAATTTAACTTACAAGATTCCACCCGGACTTACATACACACATCCATTGCAAGTTAAATAAAAGCTTGTAATAAATAAAATATTTGGTGATGTTACCTGGACAATTCTCTTCGTGCGGATTCTGCAAGCCAAGTAGCTTGTTGAAAACTTCCTTCACAACTAGTTGGTTTAATTTTATTAATTTTGGTAGAGCAGCTAATATCTGAAAAGTTGTATATTAAAATATAAATTTATTTATAGCATATATAATTGGCTTTAGTATGAACGCAAAATATGACGTATATATAGCTCGCCCTACTAATCTGTGAAAGTGCAATAAATTGAATTACACCATGTTGAAAGTTCATACGAATTAGGGTTGCCAGTTCTAAAATTTTTTTTATTCTTTTACGGTGCTATTTCTAACATTGTAGACAATTGAGTCATATTTACATGACTCAATTGTCTACAGTCAACAACTATAACATAATCCCAGATCGATCCCGAACATTATAAATTATAATATATGATAATCTTAGATTTATGTGTGTTTATGATACTACTAGCCGGCAGACGTTGTCTTGCACTTAATAAATAACAATCTAGACACCGATTACAGCGCCATTAACCATTCTCGAATCTATTTGAAGAAACACAAAAAACATCAAAATCGGTCCCACTGCTAGAGCTGTTCGGCGGCGCCACCTACCAGGTATAATCGTAAATATAAACCATCCCGGGTCCCACTTGAACACACACAAAAATAGTTCACCTAAATAAGACCAATGAAAATGAGTTTAAATGCAGTCACCGTCGTCGAAATCGGCCGGGAAAGATCACGAATGAATGGCTAGACTGAAGTTTTTAAATATTTTTTTTATATAGATGAATATATTTTTTATATATTTTAATACTTAGGTATTATCCTGTTCCGGCCGAAGATAATTCCAAAAACACAAAAATCATAAAAATCTGTCCAGCCGTTCTTGAGTTATAAATGGTGCAAGTAACACGACTTTTTCATGTAGTATATATATATATATATATATATATATAGAATAAGAAAGGTATTCAAATATCTTTGATGAGTATAACTAGATTGGCAACACCGATTAGTTCGGAGAGCTATAAATGTGTAATAGATCCTATAGATACAACATGTACATATTGAAATTCAATTCAAGTTTTCACTAAAACGATAGCTAGATACTGTGATACTCCGGGAATCCCGCGAGAATTTAACTTAAGCTTGGACGAAGTAGCGTTAATATACTAGTATACCTAACCTTACATCTATTAATATTTTAGTTACTTATATTATATACTACAAAAGACTGATAGACAATATTTCATAAGAATACCTCTTTCTTGGACAATCCGGTGAGCACTGGTATCAGGAATCGAACGTCGTTAACTCGCGTTGCATACAGCTCCCGGACCATCGATACCAGTTCCGGTGTAGGAGGCGCTGTAAGGGTCAAAATGGACTATAGATCGTATCTAGTTCCAAATCAAAATGAAATCTAGACATTAGAAGTTAAATTAAGACGTTAAAAAAATATTACAGCAATCAGGCTGACTGATGGAACCTGTTGTTGTCGCCTATGGGCATTTGCAACACTACAGGCACTGTTGTCTCTGAAGGGAGACTGGAACCTGACCATCGATGTTGGAACACAACTCAAGGGTGTTATGGCGGTATACCTTAGATCAATTAGTGTCAATACAATCAGGCAAATGCCCTTGCATCCAGCTGTGGCTCGTGTTGTAGCTTTATTATAAAAGGTGTGTCTATTAGTCTATTAAAATATATATGTATGTGGGTAGTTCATAAAGTGATATAATAAAACAGTTCGCAAGCAACGACTAATGGCCTTACTTATAATCGTTTTTTTAATTTTAAGAAACTGCTCAGCAACTGATTAGAGATAATCTTACCCATAAACTCCTCTTAAAGATTCTAGGTAGTAAATTAATGGCAAAAGGCATTAAATTGGCGGCACTACCGTAGCTAAAGTGCTATTGTTTAAAGAAAATGCTAAAAGTTTTATAAAATCAAACAATATAAAATCACTATAGTACTATTAAATTACTTACATAAGAGATGGCTAATCCTTTCTCAACTAGATTATTATAAGTAAGGCCATGAGTGTTTACTCGTATTACAGTAGCCTCTTACGACAGCTCTATCTAAATTTATTTTTTAAAAAATCTGTTGCCATCTTAAAGTGTTGAAATTAATACAAAACTTATCAATGTCCACTTCGACCCACATTGTGAGCAGCGTGAGCGAAACTATGACGTCATTAGTGATATTTTCTCCGCGACAATAACGACCGTGGTCGTCACAAGGACCGGCTGAAGGAGCGTTTTGAGCGTTAGTTGGAACGTGCCTTTAGTAATGTTACATTGACAGCTGTCATCCGCACAATGCTACAACGCAAATAGTATACAACAAGTACAACAACACAGCACGGCATTCAGAGGAAGCTTCCGGTATGCAGCATCAAGATGTTGGAATAATATCCCTTCACTTATAAGAAATGTACCTTCAATTTCATTGTTTAGGATCAAACTTAACAAATTTCTAAATGCTCATCGCACAATGTGATCTTAGGTATATGACACAAGTGATATATGACTAGGAATTTATTTATTCTAATTTATTATAATTGGGATTTTTCTCTTTTTTCAATCTAGCTATTTGAAAAACCATTTCGAGGAATAGTGTCCCTAATCATTTCTGTCTAGTTAAAATTCCAAAAAACGTACGATCTTCTTGTATTTTGTAAGAAATACGTTTGACCTTTATTTGACCTCACTAAATCCAATCAGGTAGGCCGTCTGCCTGTTTGCCTGCTTGAGGTGTAAAAAAATTCTAGCTCTATATTATTTGATTAAAGTTCTATAACACGGATTTTCCCTAAAGACCACTTTAAAAAACTTAACGATAACTAGAAAATAATAATCGTTGAGCATGAACATGACGTCATCGGAGAAATAATTTTAAAATCGAATTATAATAAAACTAACGCTTAAAATACAAAAATATTGAAATTAGTATCTTAAAATACCCTATTTTACGTAATAAAAATATAAAATCAGAGGGTAACTTTTTGTGAACAATCCCCATTTGATATAAAATATGTGTTATTTGTTTCGTTGTGTGTGTCGCTATGATTATTTTATATATAATGTAAGTGTTATTTAAATTATTGCTTTATTATTATATATATTTTTAGTGCAATTATTTTACCTTAGTCAAACTGCATTATACTGTATATATTGTTGTTATGTATGTTCTAGTGTCCACCGTGACATCACTTTATGGCCCCTGTCGAAAGAACAGTGCTAGTCCTTTTTGGCTACCATTATGCTGAGAGTGGATTTGTTTCTATTTATAGTAACTTAGTTTTTGTCCTTAATAAAATATTTTTCTTTCTTTACAAAACAATCAAAAGTTACCTTTTTCAGTGAATATGTGCATGAGCCTGGTGAGTAGCGTTTCCGCGCCCCTGGGACACTCGTGCAATAACGAGAGGAACGCCGGCCTGAGGGGGCTCGCGGGAAGCTGCCGCACCGGCGCCTCTATACAACGGAGCACTACGCGCTTGGCGTCGCTTCCGGCGCAACCGTACACACGGGCCATTTCCAGTATTAATTCTGTTCAAGGAATACATATTTATGTTCAATAACCTACTGTAGCGATGCATAAAAATGAAGACATGAGTGGATAAAGGTGATAAGTCGCATAATTCCAATTCTGACTAAATCGAGATAAAGTTTTACTTTTATTTTAAACTGAACTGAACTTAACATGTTTTTCAACTCTTTATTTTTTAAATATGCCTTATATCTATGGTCTAAGGTCTGTAGTCATTTGGTATCGACTTATAACCTTCATCTATGCAAAAAAAAGCAAAAAACCGAATATGCGACATATCACCTTCGTCCACTCACGTCTTCAAATGATAAACATAGTAATAAAAAGAAACAAAGATAAATTACCAACCGCTTTTATATATATTATTTATATTGGGGTGGTCGTTAAAAATTAAATTTCTTGCGACGCCCCCTAAAAAGCTTCCTTTTAATGAAAAAAATACTGGGATTTTTTTATAATTTTTTCAAGTCAAGACAACACGTGCCTCAAGACGATTCAAGTTAATTTTTGGGTAATATCATGTTTTTTCAGGAAACTTCTTAATACTTAGAAGTAATAATTATTTTAAGATTGGAAAAGTTTTAACAATGAAATACCTTCCGTATTATCATTCTCAGTGATGAATTTCAAATTATAGTTTCAGAAAAAGTTTAAAATTCTTCGTGATTCAAGCTTATCTTTCAATTTTTCTTATATTTTTAGTTTTAACTTGAATCGTCTTGAGGCACATGATGTCTTGACTTGAAAAAATTATAAAAAAATGCCAGTGTTTTTTCATTAAAAGGAAGCTTTTTAGGGGGCGTCGCAAGAAATTTAATTTTTAACGACCACCCTAATGTACAATTATGTATTACAAGAAGATACATTACCGGTAATAATAAATAGATTCTAAACTAGTGAATAAATAAGAATAGGAAAATATATTGAACAAGTTATAAAATTGTATGATAAGTAACAAATAATAATAAATGTATAAATAGCAATAAATTAATTAATGACCCGATAGTAGTAAGAGAAGGTAAAATAGCAGAAACAATATACATTGTAATAGATATAAGAACTAAAGTGTACTTAGAATTAGCAAAATGTATTATAACACTAGAAACAATAAAAATGCAATAGTTTTAAGACAAATGTAATAGAATTAAGAAGTTATTAATGAATAAAGTAATAAAAAGAAAAAAGAGAAATAAACAAGTAAAAAAGAAATAAAAAAGATCAATAGCACTTTAAACCCTGACATATCTTGTTCGTCGGGATGGAGCCGAAAAAAAAACCTACTGTAGCGACGTTAGTGCAAACATCATAAGGACCAACTTATGCAAAATGGAACCAACCCACACACTGGCCTTACTTATAATCGTTTGTTAAATTTTAAGAACTGCTCAGCAACTGATTAACGAAAATCTTACCCATAAACTCCTCTTAAGGATAAGAAAAGGTGGTGGTAAAGTAACTCATGAATAACTGTCACAAATAACCAACATCGAGAGGTGGTTTAAGTGACTGCTTAGAGATAAGATGGCAAGTTTTCTTTTAAACAGCGATTAATTAGGGGCTTAAGAGTCCCTTATTTAAGAGATGACTATTCCTTTTGTTTGCTACTAACGCAACTTCTGCATAAAACCTCATTACATCAAAACATTATATTATTAAAATCACTCATGTCACTCGCCTTACATGCGTCTAACCATCAACAACAAATATTAATTGTATAAAATCTAAATGCAAATAAAACTTGTGAAATCCATAAAATATATTATTAAGATCGCAACAGACATTTCAACTAAATATATCATCGAAACACCTTTCTTAACGAGATTATTATAAGTAAGACCCTGATAGTTTGAGAAAAACGGTTTTTATTAAAATTTTGCATACAAAAGTGTCTATATTTCGGAAATAAAATCGAAATGTGTGCTGGGACACATATTAGAAGTGAAACTTCAACGGACAAGTGGCAAAACGAATGACAACGGATCAGTGAAAAAATGAATCGCAACGGACAAGTGGAAAATCTTCAACTGACAAGTGAAAAAATGAATCGCATCACAATTTTAACTTCAAGTTTCACGGGCAGATTGTTAATGGACTTGTCCAATTTGAAAAACTGCCCACAAAACTTCAAGTTAAAATTTTGTTACGATTCATTTTGTTACTTGTTTCATCATTCACTTCAAAAAAATTTGGATATTGTATATTATATTGTTCTATATATTCAAGTAAACCTTTTAGGTTTTTGGATTATCATGGGTCATGAATCTTGTTAGTTTATTATACTCTTGGGTTTTTGTGGGGTAGGTACTTTGTGATAAAAATGTTTTATTCTGTAAATGTTGTCAGATCGTTATGATTCTCATTGAGTCGATAGAAGGTGCATTTTGAAAGCCTTCTGCATCCTTTACCCAATTTTGGCATGTTTGTGAATTGGTTCTGTTTTGCATAAGTAGGTCCATAAGCAAAACCGTTATTAATTTATGTATTTATAATCACGCGCCGTATTCTCTTGGCTCGATAATACTGTCAAAAATTGAACGACAGTTCGGGACTAGAGTTGGGTAGGACACGATTTTAAAATGAGTTTGTAAGAGTAACATGACATTTTATACTGAACCAGCACAATGCACCACTTCAAACGAAGCGAGATTTGTATGTGTGTTGTATTTGAGGCGGTGAGCGTCATTTCCTCATTTGTCCCGTACAATACTTCTACTTAAGAAATGTTCGTTCAGAATCGGATGTAATCGGCCTCGGTAACATCATTTTTAACCTACTTCAATAAAAGGAGGAGGTTCTCAATTCGTCGGGATCTTTTTTTATGTATGTTCACCGATTACTCCAAGATTTATGATCCGATTTACGTGATTCTTTTTTTGTTCGACGCAGAATAACTCCCATTTGGTCCCCTAAAAATTTAACATAGTTTGGCACAGTAGTTTTCATTTTATGAACATTTTTTTATGAAAAAAATTCCATTCCGTTCCATATGTACACCGATTACTCTGATTTACGTGATTCGTCTTAGTTTGATGCGGAATAGTTGCCATTTGGTCCCCTAAAAATTTAACATAGTTTGGCCCAGTAGTATTCATTTGACGAACTTTTTTTGTTCCCCTTTCTTGGGACCTATATTTTACCCATACATAGCTAGGCACTAAAAAGTAACAAATAAAATATAAAAACTTCGTTTAAAAAAACCGACTTCAAAAACTAAAATTTCTAAAGTTATATATTATTATTAATATAAATTATTAAAAACATCTCGAAGTGGGTGCAAAGTAAAACACAAAAATGACTATATTTTGATAATTACTAAGCACCGACTTTATAGTTTTTTGAAGTCGATTTTTTTAAACGATTTTTTTTTATTTTATACTAGTAGGAAAATGGTAAGGCAAGGGTTTATTTATCACACGATATATGGAAAAAATACATTGTATAATATTGCACTAACCTTCGTTTAGAGGGAAAAGGGCAATGACCAAGTTCAAACAAATTTTGTACAAGTCATCGTTCCAAGGCATCCTCGAGTGTCTGGAAGAAAACAACTCCTGCGGCGGGGTAGACAGAGATATAAAACCCAAGTATAGCAAGGCATGTTTTTCTAGCACTTTCCGAACGGACTCCGTGCCACGTTTGTAAATTTTGATGGACGACTTTAAAGATATGTCTCGGATTTCTTCATTTTCGCTTACTGAAAAAAAACAATATTAAAAAATATGTAATAAGCTGAAGAGTTTGTTTGTTTGTTTGAACGCACTAATCTCGGGAACTGCTGGTCCGATTTGAAATTTTAGATTTTTCAGTATTGGATAGTACATTTATCGAGGAAGGCTATAGCCTATATTATATTTAAAAAAATAAGGGATGCTTACTAAAAGTCTAATAATGTAAACCAAGATGTAAAAAAATGACCCGAAAAAATCCTTACACGGCGTGCGCTGCGAAAACTATTGATTATAGAACAAAATAATGTACTACCACTTTGCAGAACATATAATCTATGCTAATATTATAAAGCTGAAGAGTTTGTGTGTATGTTTGTTTGATTGAACGCACAAATCTCAGAATCTACTGGCCTGATTTGAAAAAATATTTCAGTGTTAGATAGCCCATTTATCGAAGAAGGGGTTGGGTTATATATCATCACACTAAGACGAATAGTAGCGGAGCACCAATGAAGATTGTTTCAAAGTCGGGGAGGAGAGGGGGTTAACTTACTTTTTTTAAACTATTCCACGGGAACGAAGTCCCGGGCAAAAGGTAGTTATAAAATAAATTTACGTTATGTTTCTTTAATTATTTTTCACAATCTTGATAATGAACCAATTATCATGAATATATACTCACTTTCAATAAACCAGATAGATGATCATATTTTTTTTACCATAATATTAATAATAAAACAGTTTTTGTCGGATATTATTTAAATATACGCAAGCAAAGCCACGGGAACATGTACCATAAAAGAAAACTATACCATGATTGGTTTTTACTGATTTATTCAAAATATTAAGAATGCTAAATATTTTTCTTATTTTGCAGCCATACAACGATAGTAATAATATTTTTGTATGGCTCAAAAATAGAAAATATTTTATTTTATTTTATTAGCTTTTCTTTGGGTTACTCTACCCAACAATAGTATAAGTTTACCCTACATTTTATTTATATTAAAAAATCTTAACTCTTTAGATAGAATCCTATAAATATTATAAACGCAAAAGTTTGTAAGAATGTATGGATGTGTGTTTGTTATTCTTTCATACAAAAACTACTAAATGGATTTTGATGAAACTTCACAGTAATATAGCTTACACATCAGAATAACACAGGCTATAATTTATAAAGATACTAGCTGTCACGGCAGACGTCGTCCTGCCCGGTAAAAAATAGGGGTTGATCGCAGAGGGTTGAAAATCTAGGGTTGTATGTATTTTTTTAATGCTGTATCATAATAAAAATATTTTTTTATCTAAAAATTTAAAAAACGTTAGGGCTGGACTACCCTTAAAATTTAGGAGGATGAAAAATAGATGTTGTCCAATTCTCAGACCTACCCAATGTGCACACAAAGTTTCGTGAGAATCGGTCAAGCCGTTTCGGAGGAGTATGGCAACGAAAACTGTGACACGAGAATTTTATATATTAGATAGTGTGAATTATTCAAATAAAACGATTTTCCATCACCACAACGGGTGAAGCCGCAGACGTAGCTAGATATTACATATTTGTGGAAGTTTATGAATATACCAAAACCATATTTCAGTATAATAAATACAGTTATTTGAAATATGTTTTGACTGAGATTCGATTCTAAATGTCTTATTTAAAGCAGTAATAGAAACGAATAATTACTTACAAACATGACAGACAAGCGACGACACATACTTGTGCGCCCGAGGAGGTCTCATCATACACAACTCCTCCAACAACTCCAAAGCTAACAAAGCCACCTTCTCCTCTGTGACCAAATGCTTCAAATAATCAACAGCCTCGTCCGTAACAACTGGGCATTCCAAATAGATCTTCCTTAGCAGAACATCTTTAGCGTTATCTATAACAGGGTCACCAGTTTCGCATATTTGGGTAATCAATGCACAAAGCAATTGATTATAATTTTGGTCATGTTTTTCATGCACTTTTGGATATAGCGTTACGGGATGCCGATTAAAACCTTGCATGAAGGCGTACTCTTCATACAACCAAGACATTGCTATATCAAATCTGTTCATTGGATCCGATAGTACATAACTAAGTACTGCATCACGTAATTCTGGCGTGTAACTTGATGCAAATATTGTTATGAATTTAGCTCGAATTTGAGCAGCCCCACCAATTATACTTTCCTTTTCAGCCCCCAAAATTCTATTCACAGCTTGCAGTATCAACTTTTCTTTGATTTCTTTTGGAATAGGCCTTGTGATCTCTTGTAGTTTTAGCAATTTAACTTTCTGTTTTAGTCTTGGAACTGTTGGTGTTTGGGGTGGTAGTAACTTCTCTTTCTCTTTAGCTTTTCTTTCCTCCTCTTTCAAATGTTCCTGTCTTGTTTCTTCCATAAGTTTAGAAACTGCACTTTCAATCTGCCTTTCTGCTTTTGTGGATTCTTGAAGTTTTGCTACAGCATTTTTCAGTGTGATTTTTTCTTCGTCGTCTCTTAGTAACGGTATTTTTGCAGCGATATCTGTCAGTGTGGGTTGAATAGGTTCAGGCTCATTATTTATGAAAGCTAGAAGCAATTTAGCTAAATTTCTTTTCTGTGTTACTGTTCCTGGATTTGAAATGGGCTTGTAAGTCGTCATAAACGAACTAGGGACATCATCAGGCAAACCATTCAACAAAGTATGAGTAACCAAATTAATGACGTTATCAACAGTTAGACCATCGAAAATAGAATCTTCGGTAACAGTAGGCTTAGTAATGCTTTGCTGACTGCTATCATCATCAAAAATATTGAAATCACTTCTGCTATTACTGTTACTATCGCTGCCTTGGCTGTTACTTTGTGGTGAATCTATCCTAAGCCTCTTAGCAGGTGTGTCACCTACTTTAATCTCCCCGAGACGCTTGTTTCGCTTGTCTTTTGGTATGGCCTTATATATTTCTTGTGTCGTCATACCAATATCTATCAATAATTGAGTCAGTTGTGGCATCATATCATTTGACGAGGGATGTTTAATTAAATTGAGCAAAAGTACCCGGAGATGTTTTCGTACGGAATTTACTTGAGACTGTGATAATGTCGGCGGAAGTGTCGTGTGTAGGTCTCCAAGTGCTTGTATGACGTTTGGCATAAATTTTGGTCGTAACTTGGCAATTAGACATAGCGATGTCATACAAGTCATCAAATTAACGCTAGAAATATGTTGAGAGTTGTGGAACTTTACTAGGAGTTTGAAGATGTGCCTGGAAAAGTTAAGATCGTATTTAACACATAGGAGCATAAAATTAAGTAAAATCTATTTTTTTCTAAAATGTAATTAATATTTTAATTTCTTTCAACATTGTAAAGCAATTAAACCTTTTAGTGGGAGATGTAGTATTGCAAGTTATGTCTTCACAGTTCTGTAGTTTAGTTTTTGTTACAAGAAATTTCAAGCTCTTTGTTATTTCTTCTGGTATGTTGGTTGGTAGTGTCTATTGTTTCTTGCCTACTATCAAACGTGATTTACTCAGTTTGTCAACATCCAATATTGTGCAGTCCTGCAGTTAAATTGATACTCACTCGGATTCTTCCTCAAGAGCCTTTCTGTTAATAAACGGCAAATGTGTTGGCAAGTTGTCCAAACTGAAATCCTCATCGTTCCCTTCAGCAGAACTCTGCAGGAGGACCACACTTTCCAGGAACTTTATCGAATGAGTCCTGATGCCTTCGTTATCACTGTCAATAAGGTTAAGAACTAGGAGCTGTAAATATAAAATCAAATCATTTATCAGTAAAAAATAAACTGTTCGAGTTTTTGAGTTCATACACGCTTATTGCAAATTTTTGTTATTGTGTGTGTCATTACTTTTGTGGTTTTTATATTGTGTTGTTGTGTGTGTTGTTGTTTGTTGTGTGTGTTTTTCTAATTATAATATTAAACTTATACTAATAAGAGTATTAAGAGTGTATCTGTTACATGCTGGTGTTGTGAGAAAGTGCATGTGCAGTGTGTGCCTTATATCTATACCTATATATATTATCTTAACTAGTGCCATGTATGTTGTTTTTTTTGTGTCTAGGTTATTAATTTTTAAAAAAAGAATTAGAATAGTGTTGCGGAGACAGGATAAAATAAAAGCGTAGAAATTTCAAGAGACTGTTCTTTCTTGTATTCGAAGGATGTGAATTAATTTTTGTGTCGGTGGATATGAAAAATGTTCCGATAATATTAAGCGCCTGTTAAACGACATGTATTCAAAATTGGTGTTGCCAATTTACCAGGCGTTTCTTAACAAATAGATCTCTAAAATAAATTATTGGAATTCATTAACATTGTCCATATAAAGCTATGAAGCTGAGAGATGGATAAACTCAAAGATGACTTGGTAGACAATGAAGTGCTATACTAATAAGGAAAGAGATCATTACAACATAATTATAATTTACTAGTGGTTCCAGCAAACATAAACCTTTCCTGAAAAAAATAATAAATCGATAAACTCGACTCTAAATCATCCGGGGAGTTACTCAAACACATACAAACAATTTCATGAAAATTGGTCGACGGGTTTAGGAGGATCCTAGAACCCAATTCCAGCACCACCTACCATTTCCAATTTAAATAGTTTACATTAGAAACAGACAGAAGTCAGCATAAAGTGAAAAAGAAATGAAAAGTTTGTGTGTGCAATCCACACACAGCAAAAGTGAATCTTCAGAAAAGTAGCTTACAAGAGAAGGAGATAAATAAAGAGTATTAGGAAAATTATTATTTTAGTAATATTTTTACCAAGCTCGAAAATTGTTTTATATTTTGATACCAAATATTACATTTCATATATTACATATTTAAGATATATTATAACACATATTATTCGGATTCCATGTTTTAACTTTGAACAAATGACACGATAGGTTTATGATAACTAAAATAGGAAACATTGTAATGTAATGTTTTATGAACTTCAAAGCTTCAAAATATTTCCAACTCTATATTTATGAGCATAGTACTTAAAATTTAAATGACTAAATATCTTCTCTCTCTTTTTAGTGTCGCTTTTTTTTAAATTTCATTGAGTTTCAAATCACAATGATTCTCAAGATCTTTCACTTCAAGAACATATCACTATGTCTGCTCTTCTAGAGCAGACATAGTGATATGTTTCTTTGAAAATAGTGAATTAGTAATACAAACCTTTAACTTCGATAAATATTCCCAGACATATTGCATTTCTGAAATCTCAGCTTCTTCTTTGCATATCCAAGACAGAGTGTTCTGATAGACAATACTTGCTGCTTGTATTGCTCTCTTCTGTACAGCTATTACGGTGTCTATGATTAGTAGTTGGAGTTGACCCATTATCTTTGGTAAGTATTTAGGATGTTGTTTGCTACAAAAATCAGTTTATTTAACCATTATAAATTATAAGGTAAATTATGCGGTAATGCGATTCTTACCGCATAATTATGTATATCTATATAATATATACTACTCAGGCTCAACATTAAATAAATATATAAATAACCTTTGGTCCCAATTTTTTTATTTACTGCAGGAGTTCAGCAGACAGGCAGATGGCCCACTTGATGGGAAGTGTTTGCCATCACCTATGAACATTTGCAACACCAAAGGTGCTACAAATGCGCTGCTGCTCACTTAAAGGAGACTAGAACCAGGTCACTAATGCCGGAACACAACTCATGTTGTTATGGCAGCATACTGTAGACCAGGGGTGGTAGCTATCCAGGCTGGCTGTGGGTTGTATGGTAGCCTCTTCAACAGGCTGCAGAAAATTGTATACTTTCTTCACTTATCCATGCAGGAACAGAGATTTAACGCAATTTCGAGATTTCAATGTTTTATTGTTCAATTATATTTTTAACTTATACAAGAAACCTTTGTAGAACTGTATGACTTATGGCCTGTTCCCATACCTTACTAACCATACACTTACCTCTCTATAGGCTAAAATTTTCCAAAAACTCCATGCAAGTAATGTCAAATTTCTACCAATGGTAAGGCAGGTCAGTCAATAGTAAGATATAGGAACCAGTCATTAATAGTATGTAACCTAACATTGGCCATCATAACCCTCTGGTCTATAACATCACTATATATCTCGGACACCACTAAAATGCTGTCTTTAAATGAAGAACTGAAAGATACAATATATTACCAGATTTAGTTTCCCAATAGGAATATTATTTGAATGTCTTCAAGTCATCTGTCATCTTTCTTTGGTTTAGAATGGGGCTTACTTACCTTCTTGTAAGTATGCCGTATTCTTGACCACATCTACACTTACCAACATTTTTATTATTACAGAGACACATTAGATGACGAGTCACAAGCTACAACATTATTTTATTTAGGTATTTTTTCTCACTATCACTGCTGGCTCGTTTATGGAGGAGGATCAGGGAGTGAATAAAGTATACTTAGGGCGACCAATCGGTCAGCACCCAGTTGGTCATCCCAAGTATTGCAGAAAAGATAGAGTGGAAGCTGACCTGACCGCACTACAAGCCCACAATTGGCAAGACAGTGCGCAGGACAGAGGGAAGTGGCATGCTTTCGTTTCAGAGTCCAAGACTCACTTTGGGTCGCTGAGCCAATGGAGATAGTTAGTTAGGTATTTTTTACTGCAGAAAGGAGATTTGTAACCCCAGAAATGATACCATTGTAAACCTATTATAAAACTATGATGTATACCAGGCCATCAGCAAGCCACAAGCAGCCCTAAGGCTGCAGAGCTGGAACCTACAGGTTATACCTAAATAGAAGACTACATCAAACATCCAGTCCATATTTAATCTATAATATTAAGCAATATCAGATTTTGTTAGTCTATTGCACACCCATCTGTGGCTTACGATTAACATGGACTAATATTCTGCTATGCCATAAGTTTCTTTACGTGTTTAACTATATGTTTTATATTTTATCTATAAATATTAACATAAGTATGTTTGGAATTTCATTAGGATAAAGCCTACCTTAACTCTTCAATAAATCCAATAACCTGCTTCTTCACGTCATTAGACTTGTCTCCCACAAAAGATAATATATTTTCCAAATAAACAGGTAAAAAAGAGGATCCCTGGTGCAGCAAAACTTCTATGGTTTTTCTTAGCAAGTCTGATCTTTTGTTCCCCTGTGACATACCCGCGTCGTTTATCCATTGTATCAGCTGAAATTACAAACATTGGAAATAAAAAACTTGTTTTGTCCAAAAATCTTTAATAATGAACAATAACCATTACAAATTATTAGAAATGTTTCACAAAATTAAGCGCGTTGTCCATCAACGAACCTGGTTTTGTACAGCTTTAATCGTCGTTGGTTGATATTTGCTCGTCATCTTGTATAGATATTGCGTTAATAACTAAATTGAAATTGTAAATAATTGTAATGACATTATAAGTTATTAAATTTTAATTAAAATTAATTAAAATTATATCTTCTTGTAAAACTCTTTCCAGCACCGCAACGTTTTCACTATAACGCTATGAAATTAGAACAGAAAGTAAGAAGAAGTATTTTATATCGTTGTCTCTTACGCTTACATGCATTAAGCATTTGATAAAAAGAGAAATCCGATTCTTGTAACTGCCAACATGGTTCAGTTACAATTTAGTTGGTTAGCGTTGGACACACTTGACAGTTGTCTGTTCGTTTTCAGAAGGTTTTTCGGTTCTGGTGACGAAGCGTTTTGAACCAAAATTATGACTGGTTTTTTTGTAGTTTATATTTTGGAATGAAGTTCTAAATAATTAAAAATAATAATTAAAAAGGAGCTCTTCATAAACAATTATTTTCCAATTCAATTTATAAGATGTCATGGTTTTTAAGCAAGAAGTTTAACTTGCTTAATAACATCCTTAAATTGAGGCAAAATGAAGTACAAAATAATAAGGGCGTCACTTTCGCAAATTTGTGTAAACTCTACAAATCCAATATTAGGTTAAGAATAATTTCGATACTTACTAGTAATTTTTAGTGAGGCATCAAAAATTGTGTAAGTATCAAATAGCTTTAGTTACGACGTAAACATTGTGTTAACATCGCTTAAGATATTTACTTTAATAATAATTACTATAATTTTGTAAGGAGTGAGAAGTGAAGAACAAAGAAGCAAGTGAGGTGTGTAAGAATAAGCCGAAATTGCGGTCTGTTGTTCGAGCCTACCCCGCAAGGGACCTGGTGTGAAGTTATGTATATGTATGTATAATTTTGTAAGCAACAGTTTCAACACCTCGTGATAGTTCACAGAACAATTATTTAATTAAAAATAGCTAAAGTAACCATATAAAACCTATCATATCAATTGTTTTTTGATAAATATCGAAACGAAAAGATTTATACTTCAAATTCCAGTAGAGGTGTGTAACTCCTGAGTGATTAACTCAAAAGATATATATCCGACGCGTAGAGTGATTAGATCCGTATATCACTTGCGTTCAAAATGTATCTTTATATCTTTAACTCTTTAGTTCATTCCTGTTCCACGCGATGAGAGAGAATGATTGGCTCGCGCACTGCGCATGCGTAGAGAGTGAACGAGGAAACTGAATATAATTGCAAGCCAAAATAAATCGTAACATTCTAGTTTTATGGTGTAATTTAGTTTTAATGTAATTAATTTTATTATATTTCTTCACTCTTTGTTTATATTTTTTTGCGTTGCCACAGGTACGCGTGTCGGCTCTGCCAGTATATCACTCACAGATAATAACTCATCTTGTCTGCAATTGACACTGACACTATTCACTGTAAAGATAAAGAGATAAAGATATGAAAGAGGGATATATATCTTTGTATCAAAAAGATCACTCTTTTCTTCTTGGTGAGTGATTTTTCCCATGACTAAATTCCACCATACTTTAAAAATGGCTACTCACGTGAATCTTGGTATTTAGCCGATTTGTTGTTACATTTTTTTAGCTGATTAATGTTGATCCGAGTCTTAACTCGGATCAACATTAAAACCAAAGTAACATAAATAAATTCGCTTTATTTATGACTCACTGACTTGATTACCGATAAAATATTGCCAAAAGGCAATAATATCGTTCACGTTCTAGACATTTTGGTCGAGTTGTAATTAATTTTTAACCATTATAATTTTTTAAATAAAATTGTAGGTACATCTAAACAGTCCACAAAACACAATATTTTTAAGTTATGTGTTATATTATATATAATACATATAATTTAAAAAAATTAAATGTTATTATACTGCGAGCGCCGACGATTCAAAAACACTTTTTATAAATGTAGAATTTTCTAAATGTACAATCTTTTCGGCAAAAGCATAGAAGTATTTTTTTTAAAGAAAATGCACGAGAAATTGAAACAATGTCGTCATATTTTCTTTATTTCTTAGGCTCTAAACTTAATTTCTATTGTGATCACAAAACAAGTCTTTTTTACAATTGTAAAGAAATATAGTTAATAGAGTCTATTGCAATAAGCAAAATAAGTTTAAATTTAAAATTAAAATTTTATTATAAATTAAGTGGAGCCTGTTGAGAAATATAAAGATTTTGCATTTCAAAGGACTTCGGTTTGTTTCGCTCTTCCATCTCCAAATAAGTGCTTCGCACCACAACCAGGCACACCAACAGAATGACTAGAACAAAAATTATATTAAATGGCTAATATTTGTCATTTTATAGAATCTATGTAAAGATTTAAAAGAATTACAACATTTCTTTTTCCCTCTCAAAATGCTCATGTAAATCAGAGTTTTACTTTATTTTAGCTATTGCTATGTTTACTTATCTACAAAGTTCTGCTGTCTGTTTTAATTTTCTAATTTCTATCAGGGCATTCCATTAGTAGCTCATAACGCCCAAAATGCTGCGTTAGCCGTTTCACAAGGCGACCGCGGTCGTTGTGGTCGTGGAGAAAATGTCACTAATGATGTCATCATTTTCGATCACACAAAGCTCACAACGACCCATGTGAAGAGGTGTGTCGAATAGCCGTTCCACTCGGGTCTACGTTTCTAACGCTAACAAGCAAGTGGAACGGGAAAAATCGCGTTCGCGCACGTGGTCGTTGTGAGTCCCTAATGAAACATAGCATATATTTCACAAAAGACTTTAACGTAGAGTTGCTCTATGCTCTACTGTTGATGTCAAGTGTCGATACATGCATTATCTATTTAGGAGTTTAATACACTATAAGTTAGTAATGAATACAAAATATAATACTTAGATACTTGCAAGTCAAAAGGGCTTTGAATATTTTAGTATGAAGCTTGGCATACAAACTATCCATCGTTCAATATGTGATAGGTCTGATTTAAATTACTTAGTAAAGAAGCGTGAAACTTGTGAAACTAGAGAATCTTTATCTTCGTCTGGATAGACATTTACAATCGACAACCTAATTACTTGAATGGCAAATGTTGGCAAAAACGTTGCTAACGATTTAACTCGCCAGTTTCGCTAGACCTTAGAGATGTTTTACATGGGACGGTGAAAGCGCGATCCATGTCGAATACATCGTACGAGGATTTATAAGGCATGGATTTAAAACATTAATTCTGTAAGAAAGCAATTCATACTACATCCATGCGGCGTCGGAACTCGGTTGTGACTAGACCTATTTTGCGGAATAGAATGAGGATTTCAACAAATCCATGTACACGATCGTATGGCTCACTTTCGCGACGGTATTTTATTATTTCAGGAATTTAGCAGGCAGGCAGACGGCCCACTGGATGGAAAGTGGCTACCATTGCCTATAGACATTTGCAATCCCAAAGATACTACAAATGCGTTGCTTCTCTCTTAAGGGAGACTGGAACCTGGCCACTTATGCCGGAACACAACTCAAGGTTATTATGTCGATATGCTTCAGACCAGGGGATGGTAGCCATCCAGTCGGGCAAATGCTCTACCACCAGACTGTGGGTGGTTTTGTCGCCTCTTACGACAGGCCGCCCGGCCGCAGGAAATTGTATTCTTTTTCCGTTGCTGCACGGATAGATAGCATAAATTGTCCATTATGTATTTTATAAAAAAAAGGTATTGTGGTGTATAAGACTTAAGCCAAAATATTCAAAATATTATATTCTTTTTTTTAAACCATTGTACACCCCTTTGGGCAAACCGAGATTATTAGAGATTTAAGAAAATCGTTACTTACAACACCATTTCAGAATCGGGACTGTAGCTATGAATCCCATAAAGACGGAAGTTACCACCACTAGCACGATAGATAAGGCGAAAAGAACCAATGTAGCTCGGAAGTAAATTCTCAACAACTTAACCTTGTTCTGAAACAAAAATATTGATTGTTGGCTTCATGGGCGCATTATTCTCTCGCGAGAGCGTGATTCCCAGGATAAAAAATAGCTTGGATTTTAAGTCTAAGAATTTGCTGTCAATCAAAGAAACCCGCATCGAAATCGGCCCAGTGGTTTTTACGTGAATCTCGAACAAACGGATAAGAAAAAAAATGGATTTTGTTTTCCATAGTTTATATGGTGTAGTCCAGTTGTTTTTTCAGGCAGCTTCAATGTACAGATTCGGTATGCTTAGAATTTTATAATATTATAGATGGATTTTTTTGTATTCATTTAAAAAAGAGCCTAAGACAAACAAATATGAAGAAAATATTTTTTGGCTAGGCATTGTGTTGCTGAGGAGTTTCTTGCCGCCGCAATAACACGTTGCGAAGCGGTGTACATAGAATGGGAAGGAGATTTAAAATTCTAATACATTTGTATGACTTTCAAAACATGTTCTTCAGTAAAACTTAGTTTGAATAAAAACTTTTGAATTTACATATTTAATAATCACTGCCTGCCCACTTCCCGCGTTCCTTGCCTGCTTAATATCGTGGAAGCGGGCACAATATCAACAATAAAATGAAGCAGAAGCTCTGTACACTTACCGCATGAATACCAATCAAAAGTAGGAGATTAATTATGAAACTGTACAGAAACACGAGCATATAGTAGCCGAATACAGTGTACAGCATGAGGGAGACTTTAGCCACCTCTTCTGGCGAATGTTGAGGGTTCGGATGCTCCTTATTTTCTTTTACGAAATTAGCTATTCTATAAACGTAGAAGATAGACGCTGCTATCGTCAGGCATGCTGCTATCTGTGTACATAATAATGTAATTTTAATTGTAATGAAAAATTTTACTACACTACATTTGAATATACGTATAAACTACCGATTATCTAACAATTATTCTAAATTAGCAAAAAAGAACTTAAAAGTCGAGGCATAACATACCGCTGTCACAGAATAATTTGTATGAAAGGCTGGTAGAATTAACTGCATGAATGCAAAGTCTGATTTTTTGAGCGAGCTAAGCTCTAGTTTTCCTATTAACTATAACCTTGACCAGCCAATGTTAGGAGTCAAACAGACGAGCAGCATATTGCTGTCAACAGAACCAACTTCAGCTGTCAACAGAAGCAACTGCTACTGTTAACGAAAGCAACTGCTGCAGTATTCGACACGCCGACTCCTACCCACCATGTCTACAGTATTTTTGTAGAGCGCCATGTACGTTTTTGTAGTAGGAAGACAAACACAGACAGTAACAAAATGAATTTCGAGGAAGAAACTCTGTTACTTCTTCTGCTCGGTAGACGTAAATGTAAAAAAAGGACGAAATCGTTCATCATCATTCATCGTATTTAAAGTCGC
This sequence comes from Dendrolimus punctatus, assembly GCA_012273795.1. Taxonomy (NCBI): domain Eukaryota; kingdom Metazoa; phylum Arthropoda; class Insecta; order Lepidoptera; family Lasiocampidae; genus Dendrolimus; species Dendrolimus punctatus. The sequence continues at coordinate 15,739,659 of CM022542.1, read as the reverse complement.
CTGACAAGGTTGCGCGCGCGCTGCGCTGAAAGCTGCCACCATTGGTTGGCGTTTTCTGTCCACGTGTCGACGGCCTCGACAGCAAAGTGCTGCTCGTCTGTACGCCCTGCCCTTAAATACTTATTATAACCAATTTCGTGGATCAAAATATACCTAAAGGATTTGAGGAGCAACGAAGTCATCGCTCGCGTCGTAGGTAAAGAGCATTAGAGACTACAGAAATTGTCTCCCATCTCATGTACCATATTCAACTTATAACCTTTATATATAAAACAAACTAGCTGACCCATGCCCACTTCTCTGGGCTCAAAAAAATATCACTACTAAATATACCCTATGTCACTCAGGAATGAAGTGAAAGAATATTCAAAATCGGTTTAATAGATCCAGAGATTATCCTCTACAACTTCACAAACTTTACCACTTTATAATATTAATAAAAGTACATATATATTTATATTTAAAGAAGAGAAAGGAAGAAAAAGTTATGGTACGCTCTCATTGGGCCAATACCATAACTAAGATAAATGTTTAGGTAAAATATTACAGGTTTTCTTAAACTAATTACAGTAGTTTGAAAGATTATGTATTTATAAAGCTGAAACTTACTATTGATATGTATCCGATTAGTAAACAAGCTAATCTTAGTGGGACGCAGAAGCAGCACTTTTCAAACCTCGGCAATTCGATTGCCATTTTGAATCCAAAAGCGAAAATTCACAGTAAATACTCTTAAACTCTATTTAATCATTTAAAATCACCATAATAAGAGAAATAGTGAATAAAAAACGTAATTATATTTTACTGTTCTTTTTAAACGAGTCAGTTTTTAGTTGAATCCTTTTTGTGAATATTGTATGTCATGTTATCATCGGTGCAGCCGGCTTTTTATCGTATCATCAGATAGCGATATTCCAGATAAGAAATGACCAATCGCAAATAGGTTACTGCTCTATG
>CM022542.1:13613391-13847848 GCA_012273795.1 Dendrolimus punctatus | reverse complement strand
AATAATAGACTGTTACACGAGAGCTGGATATGACCTATTTCTTATATGTTTTTAGGCTTGAGATGGTTTGGCGCACGATCGTAGCGAGGATGCTAACAGTTAGAGTACCTAAATAGGCTTTTCACCCGAGATTATCACCCTACTTTTCATTTCGAATATGAAGAATATAAATAAAACCTGATTAATTAAACAAAAAATACTGCTCTAAAGAAATCGGGCATTAAATCCATATTTAATTAAATTAAAGTCAGATATTTAAGCATAAGAGCATTTCATATGTATCGCACGCGCTAGGCTGGTTTTTACACTAGTAAAAATAAGATAGAAAAAAATATCAATTAATAAAAACCGTTAAAAGAACTGCAAAAGATTTAATTCAGCTTTTCATTTTATTAAAAAAGAACTGGCGATAAATTCCAAAGCCATTCTTCACTAGGCGTAATCCAGCATTTACTTAACTTCCACCCGGCTTTACTCGTTACGCTAAGACCCCTTTCAACGAATAAAGTTCGCACACTCAGTAAATTTCGAGGGTGCACGTGAACTTTAAAAAGATTTTAATTATTTCCTGCTAAAGTCAGAAAACGGTTTTTGATTTGTTTTAATTTTTATTGCAAAATTTCATTATATTTCACTGGATTTTTAGGGTTTTTTAGCACTAACTAACGCTAGTCTTCAAAGTATTAATTTTTGCATGAACACACAAACGGACAAACATAATACATAACATCTTGTTATGTAGTATGTTTGTCCGCTAGAGTTTTCATGTCAGCCATTTTTTTCCGATAAATTTAATAAGATTATTTATTGTATCTAATGCATAAAATCTTGTAGTGAAATTGCAATAATGTTAAGATTGGTTGGAAAATTTGTTTTTTATTTTTCATATTCTGAAACTACATTATGTGTTGCCTGATCACATAGATAAAAACGGCACTTTTCGTTCCTGGAAAACGATTTTCCCTGTTGTCAAAGAAATTAAAAACCATGCGAACCATAGATAATACATAATGACTTATGTCCCATTTTTTTTCATATCAATAATTATGTAACATTATTTTACACATAAGAATTATTTTCACTCAATTATTATTTAATTTACTTGAATTTCAGCTAAATATTTATTATATTTTGAAAAATGGTGGATCAGTTTCCAAGTATTGAAACAACCCATCTCACGTTTCAGACATATCAGAAGTGTGTACCCGCCAAGACATTTCATGTGTCGGACATTGTCGTCGCAAGCTTACGAACATGTGACAGCTAAGGGATGTGATAACGTCAAGTGAAGCAAGATAAAGCGCACTGGGCCTGGTGACGTCTCGACGTAGTAGTAAATATGAAAACTAAAAAATGAGACTAAGGGCCGCTTGCATAACGATCTTAAACTTATTTAAGAAACACTAAACGCATTTAACACCTTTAAATACGATTAGCATCTTGCACAACGCAAAATTTATCGCTAAATATGTTTAAAGAACTGTCAATACGTTTTGTGTAAAACGTGTTTAGGCAGTTTAATATGTTTAACTAATTTTATTTAAAAGCGACCGTTATGCGCGCCGGCCTAAGTAATTTTTGAGATATCGAATATTTTCGATTAAATGCCTTTTTAATGTTTCATCGCCAAATGAGAAAATACAGTCTGCAGCTTCAATTCTAACGACGTTTATACGACATGGTTGGAACTCTTACTGAAGTATTGCTTAATTACACCTGAGTTAGTTAAGCATTAAGTTAAGAAAAGTCCTTATCGTCGTTTGGGCAGACATCTACTTAATCCGCAACTTACTACTTATCTGAAAAAGGTCCGTCTAAATGATGATAGACTTAACTGACCAGTTTCGCAAGTGACGCAAATAATGGAAATGTAAATCAGGCTTTAAATTCTTTTCAAAATTACGAAATTTAGCATAAGCTAATCAACAGAACCAACCTCAACTTTGAGAATCTCGTATCCGAAACCAACAAAAATAAGAGCAATAAAAGCTCACCGCCTCCGCTGACTCTGTCATTTAGAACATATGGGAGAGGATCGCAAAGTGTCGACGTCCGCTCGTCCCCATCCGTCACAAATATCGCTTGAAAAACAGACTGGAGCCAATAATTTTAAAGAAACTACACAGGACCGGTAAAATGGCATGCCCTCGTTTCGAAGGCTAAGACTCACCTTCGGTCGCTGAGCCAACGGAGTATAATAACAAGCATAAGCATATAAAGTCTAAACTCAAGCAATACCCGTTCAATAACAACACGGCAACTATGTAAGCTCTCAGTCCTCCATTTTCATTAAAGCTTGTCACATTATTCGACCATTTTGTTGTGAATATGTCAGTATTAATATCAAAGCGGGCGTCAATACCGGCCGGATCAGACCCAATATATCTCGCTACATATTACATTAGCTGTCAAAACGTCTACAAACATCGTGGAACGAGGAGCATGTTGCTGATCGAACAGGAATTTGTTTCGACTGCACGTACATGGGTACGACGTACTGTGCTACATTTGGCTTACGACAGCCATTTTTTCCAGGTGTAATTGCTCAGAGATACTGTAAGATGATGCAGGGCATTTGTTTTAATTACTGTACAGGTTCGCGTTTGACCATTATCTCGCGAAATTTCAAGCAGAGATAAGATGGAACAAGCTTACCTAGAAAGTACCTATTCACACGCGACTTGAAGACACCCAAGTTGAATATTTCGTGAAAAACAAACTCCAGCATGTAGTTCTACCAGTTTGCAGTGCGCATTATGAAGATGAACTCAATGCGCTTTTGTTAGTATATAGTTAGTCCATCATATAGCGGTGCCACATGCCTCTGGTTGTCCGATGATGGAAAGGAGACGATGAGATAAGATTGAAAAGCTCCAATGTACACTCGTTGCAGCTGGCAACCTAGCGTCGATGTTCAAGACTTTGAATTTTGTCATTGAATAGTGGGCGTATCAATTTCCTGGCTCTCCGCTCAATCGATTCTAGTGCCTCGAGTTGGTATTTGGCTAGGCCATGCCAAAGGTGAGAACAGTACTCCATACATACTCGTATTTGTGCTTTATACAGCAACAGCTGCTGTTCTGGAGTGAAGTACCGCCTCACCTTTGACAGTATGCGAAGCTTTTTAGCCGCAGTTTAGGCTATGGACTCGATGTATGAGCTGCAATTGAGAGTCGATGTTAGGGACATGAAGAGAAGGGAGCAGTCATTTCAAAGGAACTCTTTCTTTACAGTGAAAAGAGACGCCTGAGTTTTAGAGGTAAATGGAAGAAAGGTGAGCAACGATACAAAGATATACTCTAAAACACTTGAAGGACCGCGACCTTAGCTTACATAAGTAGCTTTGAAGAGGAGCGAATGTAGTTGGACAATTCTCCTTGTTTGGGGGTGATTCTCCAACAGGCATCATTGGCCGCAACGAGTTTTTTTTAAACTAGTGCTAGATCCTTATTTTTGGACTAAAATATAACGGTTAGCGCTCATTATTGTTATTATCAACAAAGCACTTGAAATGGAAATATTCTTAAAAAACGAGTGTGATTGGCATAGCAGTCTGAATCGTGCTTGCAGATTCGCCGCAAGAGAGCTCAGGCGCCGTGTCTCAGTACATCAACAAACTGGACGCAAATAATTTCTACTTAGGAATTAAAAAACTTTTAACAACTCGTTATTTAAATATATTGAAAAATATGGCAACTATTGTGAAAAATCGGAAATTCCGAAATGTTAAAATAAAGCCCTTATTATTGGATTTTCACTACTTACTTTCTGAACGACAAACGTATTGTGGTAAGTGATGCAATCTTCGTTAATTAAATTAATAAAATATGTTAAATAAGCCAGTGTAACGACTCAACGATTTGAGCTTGAACGTTTACAATAAACAATATATATTTGTCATGTATCATCATACATATCATGGTGCTAACTTATATGTAGATGGAAGTAGTCGCCATTGATTTGACATCTATGCGTAAAACGCACAACATAGCTACTGCATTTCACACGAGAATCTAGATTTTTAATAAGATTTCGATTTGATAAGCCTGAAAGAATATTTGAAACTACAAAAATGAAGCATTCCTATACATACACACAATTAAAATATTGTTGCCGTCCTTTATTAATTCAATATAAACACTGATTACACTCAATTTCCGTAAAACAAAGAAAAGGAAGAAAAACATCTGTACTTATCGAAAAAGGCAAAGTAAACAACAACGGATGGACTACATCAATAAATAACCCTCAATTTCCAAGTTGAGAACGGTGGAAAAACGCGTTTCAAGTGCTTCCATCTATCATTCTCACAGAGTAAGGAGGCCCATGGATCCATTCATTACGATTTTACAAGAGTCGATAAGTTTACGGATAAAGAATATGTACCAAAATGCATGTTTAACGGTGTTTATATTGCTGTGCCGTCCACATATCAGTTTACATACATTACTCGGTACGCATATAGTTTTTTATATTTTGCCATATTTATTAAAATTACACACAATTGTAGGTTTTTCGCAGCTGTAAAACCTAATTAAAGCTATGTATAAGTTAAGTCTAGCACGTGTATATGTTTTGCATATTATTTTTTCTGGTGTTTCGACTATATTTTAGTAAACATGTTCTGATGACACATTTATATTATTATCAATAATATCGTAAATAGTTTTAAAGTTGAAAAAAGGAGGTTTTTTAATTTTTGGGTAAATACTAAATATTATTTTAACATAAAAAACAACATCAGGTGAAGAACAACTCACTGTTAGATTCAGATCTATCTACGCCTTGGAGATTTTTTTTTCTTCGTTTCAGTTCAGTGTTATATAATTCAAAGAATGAACACATTTGGGTTTAAAATTAAAGATAATAAAAATTCTTAATATTCTACACCTATAGATACCTAATACCTATACCTAACTAATTTAATATTTTCCTTTTCAATTGAATGATTGTAACAATAATCACTGGCCGAACAAAAGTAGAGCAGTGTAAATCCACCATTACAGTCAGTCTGCTGTGCACTCGGGAGCCAATCGGAAATTCAATTTCCGATATGATACGATCCTCTAAGAGATTGGTAAAATACGATAGCACCGTCCAACTCAGAAACATAAACGATCCGAAATCGAAGTGATAAACGAACCGCCGGGCGGAGGAAATCGGAATTTACTAAACAAAGGACATGAGAAATGTGTTCAGTAACTAACTACTTACAAGACCTAGTTCAAAGGAAACGCCTTATATTATTATCTAAAAAACCTAACGAAAGACTTGAGTAATAATTTTTCAAAATCGGGATAGCAAATAATAACGAAGTCTTTACTGTGTGGAAATACATTTAACTATAGGTCGCCCGTGGTCGAAAGTCGACCATAATAATTTGTTGTCAAAGACTATTATACTTCTACAATCACAAATTTCGCCAAGACTACACAGTTAATTTGAGTTTAACAATCAACAAAAGAGTATATATGCGTGTGTGTGTCAAATACATAGTAGTGTGTGTAATGCTTTTTTTATTGTTTTAAAGTATTTTTATGCATAATTTAAAAAAATATATAAGCATTCGTCGCTTCTTCTCTATATAAACTATAAAGGCCGCTTGCACAACGATCCTTAAATGTATTTAAGAAACACTGAACACATTTAACACCCTTAAATACGATTAGCGTTTTGCACCACGCATAATTGTCGCTAAATATGTTTAAAGGACTGTCAATACATTTTATGCAGTTATTAGATTTAGGCAATTTAATATGATTAACCAATTTTATTTAAAGACGATCGTCATGCAAGCGGCCCTAAGTAAGCGAAATTTCATACTCCTCCGTCCGCGCAATTTTCCTAAAAAGGGGTACAAGGTTTTAGCTTCACGTCTTAATATATATATAAATCAGAATGGATTCCAAATTAAACAAAATATGTTTTAGATACGAGTATCTATAAATGAGCTGATTTCGCCGGTCTTCGCCATAATATGAATTGCAGAGTAAAAACAGCAATGGCAAGAGCGGTGGAATTAGACAACAGCCATTACATTGTTTTCAACGGTGGCGGTTCTAAAGCTCATCACTACTATTTCCCTGGGAGTCTCGCCCCGCTTGCCACTGACGTTGAAACACAAACTAAGGGCCGCTTGCATAAGATTGCTTAAATTTATTTAAGAAATACAAAACGTATTTAACACCCTTAAATACAAGTAGTGTCTTGCACAACACAAAATTGTGTAACTGTCTGTCAATACGTTTTGTGTAAAACATACTTAGGCAGTTGAATATGATTAACTAATTTTATTTAAAGGCGATTGTTATGCAAGCGGCCCTAAATATCAAATACAAAAATTACGAAACTGTACTTAAAAATTGGAGTAATTCTTTTTAAAGTTTCTACTATCAACGATCTTGAATCGACATACCAAAATAGTGACGGAGCCAAGCCGGCTCAAACCCGGTCAGCTGATGCAAATTAGTTTCGCTCTTTGGAATTCGGCTAGAAAATGAGTTACCCAACTTCAATAAAGACTTTCAGACTGTTTCAAGGTTTTAAGCTGTTTTTAGATGGCAGCAACTTATTATATTATTAACCGAATTCTCACCCTCGCAAAAACAAATAATTGTAATTTGTTTTATACAAGCATACCTATTAATATAAGAACATTACATTTTTACAACACACCTAAGTAAATGTAAAAGTGGCTTTGTTTCTATACGTCTTTCTTGTTTCTTCACCAACTTGAGAATTATCTAACAACTGTGAAAGCTGGTACTAATGGTCGAATTCGTTGTTTACTCTAATAACGCCATGTTAAATGCACTACGGTTTTACATGTATTGATATTTGTTTTATAAATGCAACTTGTTGGAACTCTTAAGATATAATATATATTAAAAATAAAATATTACAATAGAAATAGCTTTAGGAATAAGTTTTTTTATACTTTTTCGTTTTTTGAAGTCGGTTTTTTTAAACGATTTTTTTTATTTGTTACTTTTTAGTGTCTAGCTATGGGTAGGCGTACGAAAAGTGCCGCGCGCCTTAAAAAATATAGGTCCCAAGAAACGGGAACAAAAAAATAATCGTAAATTGAAAACTACTGGGTCAAAGTATGTTAAATTTTTAGGAGACTTAAAAGAATCACTTAAATCGGATCATAAATCTCAAAGTAATCCGTGTACATACATAAAAAAAACGATACCGGCCAAGTTGAGAACCGCCTCTTTTGGAAGTCGGTTTAAAAGTTAATTGGTTTTCAGTTAAACGCTTTATTTGATTATAGCAACTAGTCAATGTCCTAATGAAACAACTGTCAACCGCGTCTTCGAAATCACCACGTTCTCGCAGAATATCTGCGCAAAATTGTTACTCTTGAGCTAATAGTGTTTCGTGCGATGATTGAGATTTCCGATGACCCACTTCCCCCATTTTATAGTAATAATCATAATGTTCCCGAACATTGCGATGGGCAGACGCCATAATCCCCATATCCTAGATTCCTAGTTCCACTAGCAGTTCATCCCAATAGTCAGGTGCCTTTTGTTCTCATTCCCTACAATAGTCATACACTGACCGGGGCTTGTCCTTTGACGCATTTTTATATGGTGCAGACAGGGATAATCGCCACAATTAGATTAAATTTGTCAAGGGCCTCTAGGTGTTAGCCTTCTCGTGGTCCCAAGCAAGCCCTCCAAAAGTCCACGTCCAATTCATGGTCCATGTTCTTGAAAGACATACAGATAATAATAATAGTCGACAGACAAACACACACATCGTATATCTCCAAGCTAAACAAGTTACGTTTGTGTTATGGGTGATATACTACGGACCACTCTGAGGTCGATCCCAGACACCCAGACCATAGTAGCAGAAAGTTCGTTTCGGAAATTTACCATGCCAGGAATCGAACCCGGGGCCTCTAATTTCAGCTGGCTAAGACTTAGCCCGCTCAACCACAGAGGATTTTCCACATCCCATGGAATGACCTATTCCGTACCCCTATCCCATTCGTCCAGTCTGATCTCTTCTATCCTATCCCGTCCCAAAGTTTGGTAACACGTTGCAAACGCTTAGAGGCGGCGACGACCTACTTTCAATTAGTTAAGCAGTCTCCCGGTTTGCCAATTTTGAAATTAAAAAATCTTGAAAAGATGACAAATAAATAAGAGATATTTTGAATTGTCTACATTTATGGATAGTGATATCTTAAGTGTTTCTAGGCGTTAAACATAACAAAAATATTGTTAACCTATTTGTGCCGAGTTCACAAGTTTCAAATGATCAGCTTGGTCAACAGCACACCCCAAAGTATAACCTTCATTCGAACAACAGGTAAATCTGTGCCCAACAAATTAACTCACGAACAAGTATTGTCGTTGCCTAATAATGAACTATGGCCCTCGAATGTGCCCTTATCTCGGGTACCCTAACTTTAAGTTCAAATAGCATCATTCCAGCTAATTTGACTACGGCGACAGATGGACAAGGCATGTTAATCGCTTGTTTAATGCAAACCATGACAGGTGCTCTCTTGAGGGCGGGCACTTGGGAACCTGAAGTAACGTGTTTTAGGAAATTATAGTCTACCTTCGCCCTTCGAAAGACATAACGTAATGGAGGTGAAATTTAATACATACAAACAGTTTATTATCTGATAGAACAGTCACCCTTTGGCTAAATTCGTATAGTTTAATATCTCAATAGTTATAATCGATGGTATAACTACTACTAACTATTGTTACGAGTTTAGCGGGACTCGAATTAAATTGCGGTTAGAATTTCTGTAGAGTTTATTAGAACTATACAAATATATATAACGCAGGTACAAATATAACCGAACACAACAAGTCCAAACGTAATGCAGAGGGCCGTAATTCAATAACACGCGCAAAGTCCGTCACTTATTAGATTCCTGATTATATATAGTACACACGTCTGGCTTCGCTCGACTAACTCCTCCCTTAATCGGGCCATTGCTTTGTACTGCACAGATGCAATATGTGTACCCGGCCGCTTGGACCGAATTTCCCAGACTCAGCTTGTACTTTAAATCCGTAACACCTGGCTAACAATCACAATACAACAATAGGCCGTATGCCAATAAGTAAACAAAAGAAGACGACTATAAAAGAATTTCAATGTTACTAGTACAAATGCCGGCGGGTAACAAATAAGCTTTGATTCAGATATGGTGGGTTTTGTGTTTGTCGAGATCTGAGTTGTAACAATATAATTATTTAAAATGACGTTAACTAAAACTGTGTGATACAGAAAACTCTAGAGTTCGTTAAGAAAATCATGTCATATTCAATTTAGTTGGTTTAATTTCTCAAGACAGCCTTATTACTGGGGATGATACTACATTTCATTAGCGACTAGACCAAATATGACAGAGCTGCTTAAATTTTAAATGAAACCTTTACTCAACACGAAACTAGCTTTCACGACTCGAGAGAATCTTATACAAACATAACTTCTCGTCTTAGATATGGTTACGTAGGTAAAAGCAAAATTGAGTATATCCCCAGTATGTACCAAGGGGGTCGTGCTTGGAAGTTGGTTCTATTAATAATGAATTAATTAATGCATCGCTCACAACTTGGGAGACAGTGGGGACTGGTGGAAAAGAAACTTCAGCTGTTCTTACATGTGTGGATATTGTCAAAAGCTATGGAAACTTCATTCATATTTTGTGTATTTATTTATGGATCACCAGCAGCTTTACTTATAAATACAAAATTCATTCTCTAATATAAAAGTGAACCGAGTGAAATATTTTATTCATACAAATATAAATTTTATTTTAATTGCATATTTTATTTTATCATGATCAATCTTATACCATACATACAACTTCCGTCTGCTGTTTTCCAGAATTTCATGCAATATTAAATACGTAATATATATTGCATTAAGAATATTTAGATGCGTATAGAATATCAAAATTATTATTAACAGGAATCACCAAAAGTTGCATTATGCAGTGCATAAATATATATATGTTGTAATATAAAAAATATTTTATTACAAATAAAGATCATACACCTGACAAGTTTACATTTATTTTAGTCATACCTACCTCAAAAAGTACAAGCCCGATCAAAAAGAAAATTGGCGTTAGTTAACGTCTATATGTGGTATGTATGTTATATATGATCTATGGTTACAGGCTATGGAGCGGACAGTAAAATAAATGTAAAGCAGTATGTTTCAATTCAATTACTAATCAGAACAGGTTACACTACCTCATATGTTGTTAATTAAATCAAGAACCATCTACGAGTATATACTTTAATTATTAAGCTATTGCATAGCATTTATCGCGGGCTTTGAGCGCGGCGGCCGAATCAAGAAATTCTGTAACGAAAATAAACCTAACACCTCCCACTCCGCCTACCTTGCGCGGTGACGGGGGCCTGAGGCGGGCGCGAGCGGAGGCGTACGGTGGCCACAGTGACCCGCGAGCTCTCATGGCGGTTTGAGGTACTATGTCAGGTATTGCAAATTATGGAAGACGAGCTGCTCCAAAATCGGACGAATACGTAAGCAGCTGTTTGTGAGAAAGTATAAAGGTATCTATCATAATCTTAATAATGCCACACTCACCGCATGTGCGCCCCGTAAGTATACATGTAGGTATATTACATATAAACATAGGCGACTTGTTTTTTTTTATCACGTATAGTTTCGCTTTTGACCATTATCTCGCTCGATTTGAGCGGAGATATGGTCTAAGATCGAGCACGCTCATCTAGAAGGTACCTATTCACACGAGACTTGAAAACACCCAGGTTGTAGATTTCGGGGAAAACTGACTCCGACAGTGTGTTCCACTCCTTTATTTAACTCCTAAATTTATCAATTTCGATTTATATTATTTGCTAAAATATAGTACATTTAGTATAATAGCATATTAATTAGTTTTACATGTTTTTGCCTGTTTGGTGTGCAAATTTATATTTAATGTCTTCTATACCTTTGTGATGTATTTAAAACCTTAAACTTTTTAATTAAATCTAAAGAACAATAACTGTAAACCTCGTGTTTTTCGGCTGCTTAAAATGTCTTATACGCAAAAATGTTTCACATCAACGATGTAATCAGTTATTATGGGGCACGTAAAAATATTCCATCATCCCAAATAAGGGCCGTTTTGCATTATACGACGCCGTAGCCGCTTTCATGGCATGAAAAATTGTTTACTCGGATGGCGACTGCGACACGCTCGCGACTTAGGCTTCCGTTGTAAAAAACCCTAATTTCCTGCACCCTTTCATTTATATCCCGGCAATCTGGACCCCGTTGCTTATTTATAGGGGTCCCGGGGTATTTGATGGGTGGGCGTCAGAATGCGTAATGATAAAGGCTGTAAAAAAAGCGCGCAGACTTGCGTTTGCAACGTTCGGTTTCATCTTAACTTCTAGACAATTTATTAACTCTTAATAATAATTACAATAATAATTTGCTTCTACTTACGATCTTAGACAATAAAACAGTGCGATTTGACTAATTACGTGATGACAATATATGAGCGAAAATTTTAAGAATAATGCGCTCGCTTCACGGCTGGCTAATTTCAAATTTAATTAATGTGTAGATTTGGGGTTGCATGAAAGAAGTCGCTATGAGAGACATGACCGCCATTCTTTAATATTATTATAAAGAAAAATTATATTGCTTACTAAATAAAAATTAGTAAAACTGCTTATCAACGTGAGTTCGGCTTGCCTTGACCAGTTTGTTATATGAATAATTTGTAAAAATTAAAAGAAGTGAGATTCTTTGAAATCTTGTAGTCTCAAAGAACCTCATATTTTTACGTTATACATATATTACCATCGATTTTAGGATTGAGCATTTCTTAGAATACAATATTAATTATCTACAGGTCTCTCGTCTGCGGCTGCCATACAAACCTCACTGCATTCTATGTAGGGCAAGTTTACGACTGTTAGTTTCGCTGTTCGACCCATCTTGATGATATGTTATCATCGTTTCTACATTGTCAAGACATAAATGTACCACTTTATCTGTTTTATTGTATCTGAATTAAACAATTTAAAACTTAAAAGCATTTTGAAGGTTATCGACGTTTTGTTTCAACAAATGATAGTAAAATGAAATGTTCTAGACCAGATACAGAAAACCAAAACCATTTATAGATCATATTTACACCAAACAAATAATTATATAAGTCAAAATGACTTTGTATGTTTGTCTGACCTTTCTCATCAGCATTGGAAATTTACTTATTGTGCTGAAGCTTGGTTTTTTGTAATCGCACTTAGTTAAAAATATACATAGTATGCAATGAATGGATGTTAGATAGATGGATTATCATACAAAATCGAGTATTGCGCAGCTTCTCTCTTTCTCTTTTCTTGCACCATATCCCAATTAATTGGGATCGGCACAATATATCTTCTCCTTCCACACTCCTCTATTCTGACATACATCTTCTGTCACATCACAAATCATCATATCATCCTTCACGCAATCCATCCATCTTTTTTTGGTCTACCTTTACATCTGTACCCATCCATCGTGTATTTAACATCATTCTTTTTGTCACTTGACTTTCATCCCTCTTCATTATATGCCCATACCAACTTAGTCTTCTTCCTCTCAATTTTTCAGTCACGGGTGAAAATTTCAAAGATCAGCTTCTTATAGCTAATTTGGAGAGGCGATAAAGTTCGGCACATATTATGTACTTTTATGGACGGAATGTGTGAATATTAATTATGGGTACGTGTAACGGCACCAAAGACACTCGTAATTGAAATAGAAAATTTCTATAATCCATAACGTATAATTTCGTAACAAATAGTTCAATAAGACAGATCTGAATCCGAATCACTGAGTGAATCATCACTTTCTGGTAAGATTCTTCTGTTTTGAAATGGGACCACATTAGACAGCTTTCCTACATACATAGCAGTCAAATTGCCTTTTCTACTTTTTTTCGCCTTTGCAGTGTTCGGTCTCCGTTTCAGTTTTCTCTTTTGCGCTTTACGCTTCTTCCTTATCACAACTTTGCTATTAAAATAGAAACAGCTATTAATGAAACACAAGTATATTTAATCTGATATTAAATAATTATTTTGAAAGAGACGTAGTGAAAAAGGAACGTTGAATTGGTTTGGGTATCTAGAGAGAATGGATGAAAGCAGTATCATAAAACAAGTACAAGGTGGTGAGAAGACTTGTAGAGGTCACCAAAAACAAATTAAAATCTTTCGAAGAAAGGTAAGAAGTCAGGTAAAAAGTCAACTCAACTAAACTTGAAGAGAAGCAGAGCAGGCAGGCTGACGGCCCAACTGTGATAGAAAGCGGTTACCGTCGCCAATGGACATTAGCAATACTAAAGGTGCTCTCAATGTGCTGCCGGCCTTGAAGGAGAAACTGGAACCTGGTCACTAATGCCGGAATACAACTCAAAGATGTTATGGCGGCATACTTTAGTCCAGCGTGGTAGCGATCCAGTCGGGCAAATGCCCTACCACCTAGCTGGTTTTGTCGCTCCTTACGACAGGCCGCCCGGCCGCAGGAATTCGTATTCTTTTTCCGTTTCTACACAGAATAATAGATAAAGCGAAAAGTGATTTTCATGATTGCAGTAAGAGGAAATCTATCATTTCTGCCTACCCCTTGGTAGGTCCTTGAAAGGTCCCTGAGGTTTTATATCTAATACCGGTTAATTCTTGTGGAAAATCATTTTAAACTTTACCCCACTTCACCAGCAGCTTTTAATTGCATTTCGTCCCCGGCCTGTGTTTGTTTTACACCATGCTTTAAAATGTGTTTGATATCATCTTCTTCTTTCTTCTCATTTTTTATGTTGCTATCCAAGGTCGATTTTATATAATCTATATGGTTTCTCATACTTTGTCTGCAGGATTAAAAATAATCACGTCAAGAGATATATTTACATTCAAATGTCATATATGAGGAATAAATAAGGTAACAAGGCTTAATGATACGTATTTCAGAGTAATTTATCGTAGACTTTAGGACACTACTTTCACCAAAATTCAGGAACTTTACCTCACTTCGTCAGCTGAATTTATCGCCAAAGCAACCTGCTGTTCTATAGGAATTTGATCATGTGTCATAACGCACTTGCTACATGTTGCAAATTGTTCTACTGTTTTAATTTTATCACCTTCGTCGGTATCTGATTTCAATTCATGATTATCACTTGGTTTTTCAATACTTTCCATAATATTTTTTTAATAAATATAGGTAAAAATACAGTTTTAGAAAAGTCTTTATAAAATTAATCAATGAAAATGTTATAATGACAGAATATGTCAAGAGGCAAATCTTGAGAAAGTGCATTATTTACTCCGTTGAAAGTGCTAAATGCTTGATTACACGTAACGAGTACAGTGGCGAGGCAGTTTCCTCGGCCAAATACTCGATACATATAAACTCTTTGACAAGTACTCGACCCAGCATTGTGGCAAGAGAGTCACCAGATCCACAATTTGTTTGCTAGACCGAGTACCCTACTCCCCCCCGCCTCATTCTCCAGTCTCCGCATTGATTCGGTATCCCGCTCAGTATGTGTGTATGTATACGCTCGGCTGACACCCGCTTGCCACTCGTTCGCCATGCTATCCGTATTTTGCTTTTTATTTTCTAACGGATTTATTTTTTACTACATTAAATATATTTTCAAAATGGCCAATAATAATAATTAGTATAATTTTAATTTATTTGGGAAACATACAATAATTATAATTCATACAATAAAACACATAAATTAATACACATATCAACTAAGTTTCCACTAAAAAAATAGTTCATGTTACACATATGGCTACAACTAACTACTAAAAGTAATAGATATAGCATTAAAAATTAATTCAATGTTATAAATATTTTTATAAGCAGCCTAAATTCCTTGGGATCTCAGTCAAGTCTATAAATCATGAAAAATACTATTTATTTATTGCATAAAGAGCAGGTCTCCTTGCAATCCATTTTCTAGTCTAAACACTTCTACTTTCTTCGTCGATTAAATTCTTCAATTTATTTGTCGTAGAATCAGGTTGAAATGCGTTTGTATTTTTTTTTCCACGATGCAGTGAATCAAAACTAAACTGGATCGCCATACAAGCAAACCACGTATGAACTCCTGCTCGCCCGCCCAACTCTCTCTGCCTTGTATCATTTTACTGTCTCGCCACTGTACTAGTTACGTGTGATTAAGGCATTAGATCTCAAATATATAAATTGACGTTTTTGCATGAAGTTCTTATTTCAGAATAAAAATTAATATAACTGTAGAATTTGATCATAAACATATTATATATAAAAAAAAACTTCAGAAAAGAAAGATATCCTGACTTCAAAAAACATCGATACAAAGAAAAAGCATAAAATTAATATACTATAATACATTAATTTGTAGTTAGTGCAATTTAAAACAAACGATGATGATAAATGACGTCTAAACCCACCGACCCGCGACGGAAAAGCGTGGCGACTATACTGTCCATTCCTCTAACCATGAGAAGGCTCGTAGAGGAACCTTTATAGGCTGACATCATATTATACCTACTTAGTATCGTGAGGTGACGTAGCTTATTCCAAATAACACTGTGGATGTCGAAACACAACTAAATTTCACAAAGAAATCCACCAAGGCACTATGTCTTGTGGCAATGTCGTAAACCTTCAGTTAATTCCGCACTGCAACAATTCCGGCACTAATAAGTCTTCGCTGCTTTGCCCAAGGCGAATTTGCGTTAAATTATAAAGCTTATTAGCCATTGTTCCCCGGTGTATCGTTGCAGACCCGCAATGAAATGCTCTCTCGGCGGTTTGTTCCGCTTTGAACCATTGACTTGCTACGCGAATACTCATTTCTATTTTCGATTTCTAAACATTTTTTTTGAAGT
Organism: Dendrolimus punctatus; assembly: GCA_012273795.1. Taxonomy (NCBI): domain Eukaryota; kingdom Metazoa; phylum Arthropoda; class Insecta; order Lepidoptera; family Lasiocampidae; genus Dendrolimus; species Dendrolimus punctatus. Next base: position 13,831,946 of record CM022542.1, on the reverse strand, counting down.
GAAAACTTCTTTTGACATGATGTGCACTTCTGAGATGGGGAAAAAGCACTGAACTAGCGTGACCGTAAACTCAGATACAAAGCTGACGTGCAGGCCTGCAAGTGACAAGTTTTCTTAAACATTTTTTAATAATAGCTTAATAACAATTTCTCATACATTTTAACTATAGACTCAGATTCTAAATTGTAATTAAATTATTTAGGATATAACAACACATCTCCATACTACTCATACTGCCTAGTGTTCATTTTTTTTAAACATTCAAACTCAATTTTTTGTATATTTCAGATGTGGTAGGATTCAGTGACAAAACGCTTTACTCGTAATAAATCATTCTAATTTACATCATTCAGTTATCGAGATAGGATTAGAATATTTATAAATAACTATAGACAAACAAACAAAAACATTAATGCTTACAAGAATTAACCATCACCAAAATAAATATTTTTTTAAATAAAATCATTGGCTATAATTTTAAACAATTTCTTCTAGGCAGTCTAATTTGAAGAGATATTTTAAGCATCGGATGAGATATATTCAGGAAGGTATCACTAGAGTTGGTCTGAAAACAATACTATTTTAATTAATTAAATGTTGTTAATGGTACCAAGTGAAACAAACCTTTATGATGCTTTGCCATCATGAGGATTCCTTTGCAAATAATATGAATTTCTTCTTGACTTTGTAAATAAATGTAAGAAGGGATGCTTTGATTGATTACTTTCTTCCTGATGTCATATTTATTTTGTGAATTTCAATGTCTTAATGCAACGTATTGTGGGCGGCTGGGCATAATACGTTGCAAATGTCAATATCGGAATTATTATGTAGTTTTCGAGCTTCATTCTTTCAGGATAAGGCCGATATGCCACCATGTTTGCGCAAAGCTGGTTAGGCGGTTTCATCGGTTACAGCAAGGGTTCTTTAAGATGATTTATTTTGCCATCAACTGAAAACTTTTAAGTGATGGATCCTCCTTAACGAGGATTCTCCTTTGATCCGCCTTTCATTCCAACTCATGTCATTGGAATGAAAGGCGGATGCATTATGTATTTCTATCACGAGGCCACTGATCTATTACCCATAATATCACAACAGCCAGACAGAGTGAAGGCCAAACTGTTGGAGAATGGTCACTGCATTTTAAGACCGTTTGTAGCATATAGGGTTTTGCTAATGGATTGTTGAAGTTCGTTCTATGTCGCGGAATAAACTTTCTAGACAACCGTGGTAAATAAGCGCGATAGTACCAAGGAAATGAAGATAAACATTACATACGCACATATCATATTGCTATTGGCAATATTACATATATCATAGACACAGATCAAGCAGTAGGTACTCCATAAATCCACAATTTGTCACAAAAGCTGTCGAAAGAACTTGTATGCCGGATGTCGGCGAAACTTAAAAAACAGTAAGAGCGTTGCAAGTCACGTAAAAGTGTGAAACAGTAAATTATCAAGAGCACTTCGTAAGTGAGGCGACACATAAATCGAGCTGATGTATTGGTCTGATTCGCAGTATCGACTTCTATGAGGTGAGATTGTGGAAGTAAATTACTCAGCGCTGGTTATCTTTTCGGTATATTCTAAAGTTTGAAGAACTGTAATGTAATTATTTTTCTATTTTAGATTTTGATAGACGCCCCAAATGATTAGGAAAAATAAATAGGTAAGTAAAATGACTATAGTAATATTTTATTTATGTACTTAGGGAGGAGTATTTCAAGGAATTTATAGAATCGTCCTTCATGTTCTCTGTACCCACCCCCTCTCGCCATCGATTAGCTGTTCATACCCACTTCCTTGGTTGTTAAGGGGGTTTCTTACGTACCTTATCGATTTTGAATCAGCTTCCAATAAAAATTTTCTTAAAGTACCACAGAACAACAAGTATACATACATACAATAACACCACCCGCATCTCATTCTAATGACGTGGGCTCCAATAGAGACTTAGGAGTAGGTCTGACATAAGAACTGTGGAACCTGACAATAGTTCTTTGGAAAGGTCGAAGTATACAAAATCCCCCAAGACACGCTTACCCATTCGGGGGTCTTACAGTGCGATGTTTACATATTGACATAAACATATATATTTCCATTTTTTTTATATTTACGATACCAGGGAGATAAGATACCTTAATATAAAAGTGAACAGATTGTTAAAACGGTACATAAAAAAGGAAACAAGAAAAGCTGCTGCATAAATGGGCTCAGATGTTGCATTAAATTGAGTTGGACTCCGAACAGATTTATAGAGAACACAGAACGACTGTATTAAAGTGTGTGGGCTCTCTGTAGTGTGTAGTTTATATAACTACACATTAACTTTGTTACGAAAAATGCTAATAATCTATTCATAAATATACTAGGCACCTCGTATGTAATTTCATCTCAGGTAAACTTTAGTTTTACACCTATTTTAAAAGTATCCATTTGCAGACTTTCAATTCTATAAGGAATGTATAGAAAATTTCATTTTTTTATTTTTTTTATTACATGAGTTCAGTAAAGAGGCAGACGGCCCATCTGATGCAAAGTGGTTACCATCGTCAATGAACATTTACATCACCAAAGGTGCCTGGCCACTTATGCCGGAACACAACTCAAGGTTGTAATAGCGGCATACTCTAGACCAGGGGTGGCAGCCATCCAGTCGGGCAAATATCCTACCACCTGGCTGTGGGTTGTTTTATCGCCTCTTAAGACCGGCCACAGGAAATTATATTCTTTCTCCGTTCCTTCACGGATCTTCAGGGCATAGATAGACAAAAACATACGAACTTTCGACACTTTTATAGGGATCCAAAAGCACATCCAAAAAGAAGTTAAATAGTAAATATCAAACGATTATAAATATTTCTTTTACCCATACGTGCTTCGGCGGTACAAATAATTTTGTGCTAACTTATCAATACAATTCATCCGAATTATTTGTCTTTAAATTACTATTACTTAGAGGGCCTAAAGCGGCCGCATTCACAGACTCATATTACGAATATGACAAGTATCAAAATAAAGAGGAATTGATGCCATGACTCACACCTACCAGCATATCTACACACAGGTATCAGTAGCACTACATAGTTCTCCAAAAATGACTGCACCTATATAAGGTTTAAGGTTTAAAACATTTATTTCTCGAAAGAATTTACAATTCACTTACAGAGAAATAACTAGTTACATTTAATTAACATTAACCCCTATTAGCGCATCTGTCCATTTATTATTGTAATATTTAAAATATTTTGTTTCCGAGTGAATTTAGTAAATTATTTATAATATGTGAGGGTAGTCTTGAGACAAAAGTCGGAGCAAAGCATGTTGTTCATTAAGGCAACGGGCTTATTAAAACGCATAATGCGATTTGAAAGTAAGTTTACGTGTTTTTGTCAGTCGGTCTGTCTGTTCGTTACTAAATAGCTTTACAATAACAAATGGTGCAGTGCAAACAGATGGATAGATTTATTTAAGTAGAAGTAACTTTCAAATTAGAATAATAATTTAGTCAAGTAGAGAGAAGTCCTTTAGAATGTGGTTTTTCAATAGTTTTTTGAACAGTAAGAATGATTTTACTTCTTTAATGTTTTTCGGTAGATTATTGTATAGTACAGCACCTTCATGAGTTATATACTTTTTTCCGTAGTTTGTTCTGGGTATATTGATTAAAATGTTATTTGCTTGCCTAGTTCGTAGTTTTGCAGTGGAATGATCTTTATTTTTAGTAAATAATATTTGTGTGTGTATGTCTTCGTGTAGAATTTTTCTTATTAAAATACATGTTTTGTATATATAAGTTTGCTTTATATTTAATAACTTTCTTTCTTTATAAATTTTAATTGTAGGAGTAAGATAGGTATATTGGAAAAGTATTTTTATTATTCTATTTTGTGCTATTTGTAGTTTCTTTATGTTAGATTTTGCTGCTGTTCCCCAAACTTCAATCAGATAGTCTATATGTGACTTCACCAAGGAATTATATCGACGGTTAAAAGGTAATAGGGTATAAGCGACAAAAACTAAATTGTTCAGGAGAGCAGTTTAAAGTTTAAAATTTCAGAAAAATGGAGATAACTTTTTCATTTCTTGTCATATCGTGAAAATGGAAACAGCTCTAGAATAAAAAAAAATAAAAGCATTAAATGGTAGTTTTATTGATTTGATTCCAGGTTGTTTTATGTGGTTTAATGTCGCTTAAATCAATTGATCTTATTTTCTTTATGGAGTAATTCGGCATAAGTGACATCTACATAGAAAAAAAACGAAGGGTAGAGTAGACTTAGCTACATTTGACATCCTTATATCAAGAGGTAATAGGGCATAAGTTACATGACTGCAGAATAACATAAAAGGGTAAAAAGTATAAGTGGTAATTCTTATTATTATACCAAAAGGTAATGGAGCATAAGAAACAGTGTCTAGCAAAGAAATCAGTAGGATGTTTGTAAACTTAAACTTGTAAATGGTAGTAGGGTTTAACCGACGCTTAATGTCTTTGACGGAGTTCCGTCTCGCGCGGCATTGCATACGCAGCGACTTTATGTTGTCCGTAGTTTGAAAATTATTTTCAGTGGTTTGCGTGTCGTGATTACTCGGTAGTATGTTTTAACAGACGACTAATAGTGTTCTCTTTTGTGTATAACTATTGCATTGAGATTAAAAGTAAGAATAAAGCTAGTGTAACAAAATTACTTGAACAGAACTCGACGCGTAATTCGGAGGTAGAAACAAAAAATCAGTGTAAATAAACATTGCACGGGATGGTGATATCTAATCATAACAAAGTGTAATAGTGAAGTACATTTTAAGTTTATACGCGCTATTAAAACACATTTAACCTTTAATAAACATTGACTGTCTTCTGTTATATATTCTGGCGAGTAATATAGAGTAATTCCCAGTCAAAGTATATTTTTTTTTATATATGTTTTTTTTAAAGCATTAAATATTAAAGTGAAGTAATTGACAAGTCTCGCGGAACTTTGTAGCCTTCTTCATTATATCTTGAATAATGGCGTCAAGACCAGTACCGACAGGAAAGCAAGTAGTGCCGACAAATACCACTAAAACTAGAAATGCACCTGTATCGGATCCCACCTTGGAGAATAATGATGAACAATTGAGGCATTCAGCTGTCATCAGAAACGCCATACAAAAAACAAGTGCCGCGACGGAAAAATCTCCTGAACAGTTAACTAAAAATTGCGAGTCGAACAATATGGCTCTGGACGCGCTTCCTATGGTTGCTAATCAATTATATTTAGAAGCAAAAGAACAGCTTGAACAAACGGGTTATATAAAAGGAGTTATAAAAGAAAAAGTGATCTCAAACCTAAGTCAAATATATAAAATCGTATTACGCTTAAACGACTCGCGTCTTAAGCTGATGAATAAATTAACAGCTAGTGAAGAAAGGGACAAAACGGAACTTGAATTAGTGAAACAAATAGGAATAGAGAATGACTTAAAAGCTAGTAAGATACTAGAACATTTAAAGACGCAGACGGACAATATACAACAGACGAAACTTCAAATGGAGTCGATCAAGGAAGAAGTTTTAAAATTAAGTGATGACATTATGAGACAATCTTCTGTTGAAAACATGACATATGCACAAAAAGTAGCATTACCTAAAATAGGACAACCGATTCACACAGTAGTAATATCATCAGTAAATGAAAGAGATACAGGAGATGACGTTGTTACAAAAATTAGGAACGCAATTGACGCTAAATCCCATGGGATTCGAGTAGATAGACTTAGAAAGGGAAAGGAGCAGAAAGTTATTATAGGATGCAAAAATAAAGTAGATATTGATAAAATAGTCAATACTATAAGAGATACAGATACAACTCTTAATGTTGAGGAAAAAAAGAACAAAGATCCGTTGGTTATTCTAAAAGAAGTGTTGACAATAAATACCGATGACGATATAATTAAAGCAATTAAGACACAAAATTCACGGCTAGTATCAGAAATAAAAGAAGAAGACTGGAGAATTTCTGTTAAATACAGGAAAAGGTGTAGAAACTCCTTCGTAAACGACGTCGTTTTGCAAGTATCACCAAAATTGTGGAAAATTCTTACTGAAGAGGGTAAAATTCATATAGACTTGCAGAGGGTGCCAGTAAGTGACCAGTCTCCATTAATACAATGTTCACGATGCTTAGCGTATGGGCATGGTCGTAGACTTTGCAAGGAAAATCAGGATGTGTGTAGTCATTGTTCAGGTCCGCATTTACGCAAAGACTGCCCGATGTGGATGGCCGGTTCAGCACCAGCTTGCCACAACTGTCAGGTGGCTAAGAAAGATAATTATGACCATAATACTTTTGATAAGAATTGCCCCGTACGCATGAAATGGGATAAATTGGCAAGATCTAGCGTAGCTTATTGCTAAGGTTGTCCCAAGCACTACAGTAAAACAAAATCAAGGTACAGAGATTGGACTCGCATTGCAAAAATATATGATCTTTCAAGCCAATTTGCAACGTAAGAAATTAGCAATGAACGAAATTCTATTAGAAGGATCAAAAAGAAAAATAAGCTTTGCCTTAATACAAGAACCATATATAGGAGCTAAGGGAGAAATAGGACAACTAACGGGATGTCGAGTTATCCAAAAGGCCCAAAATAGGACGAAACCAATAAAGGCTGCTATACTTGTGTTCGATGACGAAATTGAAATAATTGAACAGCCAACATTCATAACAGAAAATATAGCAGTAGCCAGCCTAAAAACAAATACATGGGAGTTATTAGTTGTTTCTCTGTACTTTGAAGACAGTATGCCAATAGAACCATATCTAGAAAAGCTTCAAGAAATTAAGGGAAATATTAATATAAGGAGGGTAATAATGGGTGGAGATGGAAATGGATGGAGCACATGGTGGGGTAGTATGAGGGAAAACAAGCGCGGAGAAGCACTGGTGGGTTCAATTGAAGATATGAGGATGCACATTCTAAATGAAGGAACTGAACCAACTTTCTATATAGTCAGGAATGGAACAGAGTATAAAAGTATAGTTGATATAACAATTTGTAGCCAAGAAATGTTGGGGGCTATTGAAGATTGGCATGTAGACAAGGGTATAACTAGTGCAGATCATAATACAATTGTTTTCTCAGTCAACTTAAATAAACCTACAAAACATAGATTAACTAATTCTACTCGAATATATAATACAAAAATGGCCAATTGGATTGATTTTATAAAAGAAATTCGAATCGAATTGGATAAATGTAAAATAAATGAAGAAAAGATAAATGAAATAAATAATACAGAGAAACTGGAGGACGTTGTTAATGATTACATAAATTGTATACAAAGAGCCTGTGAAAAAACTATACCCAAAATAAAAAAGAAGAAGGGAACCTACTTGCCTTGGTGGAATAAAGACTTAGATCAGTTAAAGAAAGAAATGATTACAAAAAAGAGAAGGATACGATGTGCTGCAGCTAACCGAAGACACTATGTAGTTGAAGATTATCTAAGAGCTAAAGAAAGATATGAACAAGAGGCTTTAACCGCCCAAATAAACAGCTGGAAGAATACTGCAGTATACAAAACAAGAAGACTCTCTGGGATGGAATATATAAAATTATAAAAAGAACAAGTGGCAAATACGAAGATCAATTGTTAAAAAATGAAGATGTATTATTGAACGCTGAAGATTCGGTAAGGATACTGGCGGAAACGTTTTTTCCAGATGACACATTATCAAATGATAATAATTATCATAAGATAATTAGAAAACAGGCTGATGAATTTTTAGAATTTAATAATACAGATATTAGAGATGACCCAGAATTTACTGAAAATGAGTTAGATAATGTGATGTTGAGTTTTAATGCCAAAAAAGCTCCTGGTCCCGACGGGCTTACGTCCGATATTTGTATGACGGCAATAAACTCAAATAAACAACTATTTCTGCGATTACTTAATAAGACTTTGCAGTTGTCTCATTTCCCTAATAAATGGAAAGAAGCAGCGGTAATTGTTCTTCGGAAACCGGGTAAACCGGATTATACCCTACCTAAGGCTTATAGACCGATAGGGCTATTATCAGTTCTAGGGAAAGTACTGGAAAAACTTCTTATTGCAAGAATCAGATGGCATATATTACCAAAACTTAATCCATGCCAATATGGATTTATTCCACAACGTTGTACGGAGGATTCATTATACGATCTCGTGCGACATATTCGTGAGAATAACGATAAGAAGTTAATAAGTATAGTTATTTCTCTAGATATAGAAGGCGCCTTTGATTCTGCTTGGTGGCCTAGTATTAAATGTAGATTAATGGAAAAAGGATGTCCAAGGAATTTAAGACTGTTAGTAAATAGTTATTTTTCTGATCGTACAGTGTGTGTGCGTTATGCTAATAAAGAATATAAGAAAAATACAACAAAAGGTTGTATCCAGGGCTCAATAGGCGGTCCTACATTTTGGAATATTCTTCTCGACTCACTTTTGGATGATATAGATCAACGAGAAGTTCACTGTCAAGCTTTTGCAGATGACATCGTGTTAGTCTTTTCTGGGAAATTAATGACCGATATCGAAGCTAAAGCCGAACATGTGCTTCAGCATATATTTGAATGGGGAATTAATCATAAATTAAAGTTTGCCCCCCAAAAAACCAATGCTATGGTTGTGACAAGACGACGTAATTTAATCTCTCCACTCATTCGTATGGGAAGTACTCTGATACAAGTAACAAATGAAATTAAAATCTTAGGCTTACTTATAGACAACAAACTATCTTTTGTTAGTCATGTAAAGGCAGTAAGCCAGAAGGCTTTAAACATTTATAAGCCGTTAGCTCGTTCAGCTAAGCTCTATTGGGGTCTTAGCTCTGAAATTGTAAGAACTATATACACATCTGTAATTGAGCCTATAATACTATATGCAGCATCTGTGTGGGCACCATCTGTACGGAAAAAGTCTGTAAGCAGGATGTTTAATACAATTCAAAGAGGATTCGCTCAAAAGATTTGTAAATCATATAGAACAGTTTCTTTACATGCGTCATTAGCGCTAGCTGGTATTATACCTTTGGATCTACGAGTGAAAGAGTTGGCACAGATATTTGAGGCCAAAAGAGGAATCGCACATGAGTTACTACAAGGAAAAGAAGTGGAAAAGAGAGTTAGTTTTCTTGAAATGACACACCCTGCTGAAGAATTTAATGTAGATTTTATTACTCTAGATGATTTTAGCGACAATACTATTAAAGAACATAAAATGGAAGGTCTATTTATATTTACTGATGGAAGTAAAAAAGAAGATAAAGTGGGTGCAGCTATGACATGCTGGAAAAATGGAAGAGAGGTGCACTACCAAAAGTTTTGCCTGGCATCATATTGTACTGTATTCCAAAGCGAAATGTATGCATTGTATCAAGCCACAAATTATGCATGCAACTCAGGAATGTCAAAAATAAATATATTAAGTGACTCAAGAACTTCATTGGAGGTGCTTAAGAAACCCGGACATACAAACCCACTTGCGTTCGCTACTAGAAATAATTTAAAAATATTTGCTCTTAAAGGTGGTGAGGCTCGCATATTTTGGATACGATCTCACGTTGGGGTTCAAGGGAACGAACGAGCAGACATATTAGCTAAACAAGCAGCAAAATACATCACAAATGCTCTTGACTATGATAAATATCCAGTTGCATATTTGAAAAGTATCATTCGTCAGGATAGTGCAAAGGTGTGGAATACTAGATATAAAGATGGTGGAACTGCAGCAATAACAAAGCTATTCTTTCCTGATATCGTACAAAGCCACCGATTGATAAGGGAATTAAAATTATGCCCCCTACAAGTACAGATGGTCACAGGCCACGGCGGTTTCGCCCATTATTTATATAAGTTTAAACGCAAAACATCACCAGGCTGTATATGCGATCCTGAAATCGATGAAACAATAATTCACCTCCTGCTAGAATGTCCCAAATATGGTAAAGCACGATTTGAGTTGGAGCAGCGGATCGGAGTAACAATAGAAAAAGAATCATTGTCTAGTATAATAGCTAAGAAAGAAATTAGTCATGAGTTTATTAAATATGGTGTGAAAATAGTTAAAGATGCGTTACAGAGAAATAAAAGTAGATAGAATAGAATGTAATTAATAATAATTGCCGACTACTAATAAAATATAAACAACGTATAGATATATAAAATAATTATGATAGGTAAGAAATAATATGTATAACGTATATTTATCATAATATACATAAAATACATATAAGTAAATATTGATGCAAAAGGTCTCCATCATAACGGTGGAGGAAAATATACAGACAAACATATAAAAAAAAAAAAAAAAAAAAATGTCTTTGACGACAATGATAAAGAGGCATTAGTTCCAGCTTTCAAAACAGGTACTAATAGTAAATAGTAGTATACGCCTGGAGCTTTTACGGCAGTAAAAAGTAAAAATGTATTACCGACTATAATCCAAAAGTGATGCCATTTTTAGAGGTACAAGCGCCTTTAGAGTAAAAAAGGCCCAAAATTCGGTCGGTTAAATGAAATGACACTTAAGAAACGCAGTTTTTTGCTTGGGCATAAACGACACGAAAGTCATCGTAGAGCCATGGGAGTGAGCGCATTCGAAAGAGCGAAAAATTTTAAGTAGGATGGCATTCATAACTCATTTTCGACCAAAATGTCGCTTATGCCCTATTACCTTTTAACCGTCGATATATAGTGTAACCTTAGATCATATAAACGTCTAGATCACGCATCAATTGCACAAAAACGGCCCCAAAAACAGTGCACCAAATTTGGTGCACTCGCTCCTCACGTCGGTTACGCCTGTTAGTGTCGTTTTGACTACTTTACTGGCTGGAGCTCTCACGAAAAAAATTTTTATACCGTCCTGCGCTATTAAAATGTATCGAAACTATTTTAAAAGAGGAAAGGATAAGGATATGATGTTATTTCAATCGAAAAACTTATCACCCTTTTCATGATTTCTTAGTAAAAACATGAAATTTAATTTCGATATTTCCAAGGTTATCGAATTGACTAATGTTGTCAGGTGAGAAGTGGAACTTATTTTCCAAAATTTGAGGACTTTGTTACGATTTTTTTTTGTAAAATACGAATAATTTGATAAATCTATAGAAAACAGACATGTAATGTTTGTGGGTCCGTCCGGATTTTTAAACCAGTTTATATTTCGTTTTAAATTTTCTACGAATCCAATTGTAGCAATTCGTTGGATAAAAGAAATCTGGGAATCGGAAGATGTCCACCACTGGAATCCAAACAAAAGGTCGTTTGTGTTTTCCAATTAATTTGAGGAATATATATATTATTTTAGAATATATAATAATATTTTCTATTTATTAGTTTGGGAAATGAACCAATTTACCATAAATCTCGACAATACAAAGTTATTTTAATACTGTCATATGTATATACTTGCGGTAATGGAAATAAACATAATATACTTTTTTAAACAGAAAATACGGGATATTTTAAGTACCATGCAAGCAAATTTTAAATTACCAATTATATATTGTTGCAATAGTGCTTGTTTTTGCTGGATAGAAAATTTACAACAAATTAACAAAGAATAAATTTTTGGTGCTCTAAAATTTTAATTAACTTTTACTGTTTAGTTTCTTCTAATGCAATTTTAGTTATCGCTAAAGAGGAGAAGTAGTGAGAGAGAGGGAAGGATTTCGAAAAATATTTTTTGTATAGCTTTATTTTACCAAAAACATGTAATGAATTTATGGAGATATGGTGTATTGTCATTTTTAGTAGATTATTGTCATAATTAAGAAATTAATTTTGTCTATATTCTGTTACCTGCATTTCCATTAATTCCTAATCAATAATAATTTAAAATATTGATATGTTAGAAAACAAATTTTAGTTTATGAAATAATCAAATTGTAAAGTTTGAATAAAAACTTTTGGATTTGAATATTTTTATTTTAATAATAGCCCTTTTCAAGTGGTTTGGTTGCTCTTAAGTCGCTGCATTAAACTATTCCGTGTACTTACCCCTTACTTCCTACTACTGATATAAATTTACATTACATATAACACACCCAGTATGAGAACCCATCGAATCATCCCAAGTCCACTATTACTAATTATTTCATTGATTTTTAGGGTAAAATAATCTTAGGGCCATACTAGTCGTCTAATAACCATCGTGAACATATTGTGTAACACAAAAATAATTTGCCATTATGGATATTTTTTTAGAATCGTTAAATTAGTATTGGTAATTATTAACAGACTTATAAAAATGTACTAATATCTGTACAGACATTTAATTACGAATTAAAATTACTACATATACCTAAATGTGTTATGAATTCATTTGTGCATGTATTTTTCTATGATTCGGTTCAAGACACACAACTTTAGTTGCTAATTTTATAGATTTTTATTCTTTAATTATAGAAGAAAAACTGACACCTCTGAGTAATATTAAATTATAACACAAAGAGGGATTAAATCATTACGATAATTTAAACTTTTCACTTATATAAAAATTTGTAATTATAAAATATAAAAAATGGGGTGATTTTTTTTAGCTGATATCCCGAAATCACACACACATTGATAGTTTTTCTAGAGTGAATATAGCAACGCTTCGCGTTTTTGATGCCGTTTTTGGCGATGTTGTTTGTTCGCAATGCTCTCTCTAGACATTTTATACCTCAATGAGTGTAACGGATGTATCTCGGGAGACACCGAGCTATGCTTTTTACAGCGCCGCTTAACGATAATAGTTTTTTTCGAACTTTTTGTATATGTGCTTTCCAAGTGAGCTGGTTATCCAAAATTAAGCCAAGATATTTATCGTCAGTTATTTTGTTGATCTTTTCATTATTAATAGTTAAAGTGGGATAGGTTCCGATTTTTTTGTTTTTTGATGCAAAAATTATGTAGTTGGTTTTAGAGACATTTATAGTTAGTAAATTTGATTGAAGTCAAGTGTGCATAATATCCAAGTCATGTTGTGCTTGCTTAATTGCAGTGTCTATTGAATGTCCATAATAAAATAAATATATTATAGATATTATATTTTTCCAATACTAATTAATTACTTCTTAATTTATTTTGTTGAAACTATTCTAATATTTTATATTATCATACCTCGCCCAAATAAATAGACCTAGCATTAAATAAAGAGAATATCGAACGACCTAAAAATCCAAAGATATAAAATATGCCGAATAATCTAAACAGACAGCTGAAAGGAAATTTTAAAAAACAGATCCAACCGAAACCTCTCAAGGAAAACCATTCAACGCCACATTACAATACAGACAGACGTCTAATAATCATAATGTGATACATTAAGTTAATGAAACACCTACAAAAGTCATTTAGGCTACCCCCATTGAGGTCATTAAACTTCTCTTTTTACACCAGAAACAAGGTGAGGTAATGTTTATCCATTTTGGTTGTCGTTAAATTTTTCGGTGATCATTATGCTGCTGTAATGATATAAATTTTTCGGTATCATATTTCCTTATGATTACCAACGAAAGGTAATTAATTTTAAGGGGACCAATACTTCGGAATAATCTGATTTATAAAAAGAAGAATACAAGAGAATATTTTTTGTTCATCTTTATGTTCTTTACATAGTGTAAAACAAAGCTGCTTTTCGCTCTAGCTGTCTGTATATTCGCCAACTCCTCCAATAAACCACGCAACGGAGTTTTAAAGCGATTAATTTATTATTTATTAATATAAAAAAATAAGTTTTTATGTATGTGATATACTTCCCAGAGTTTGACTCGCGACTTATAGACTGGTAAACAAGTGCCTTTTGGACCAACTTTTTTCAGCAGTCTCCGAAAATTATAAATGAGGTGTCATTCGATTCGGAATGGCATCTAGATGTTTTTTGAAAAAAATGAAGTTCTGCTTGCAAAAATTGTAAAAGTTATTAACAATTAACTTAAAAAAAAGGAGGGGTTTAGTTTTTTGCAAATATCTCAAAAAGTAATAAAGATTTTTCAAATTTGAACGAAAATTATTAATAAAAAAATGAAAAATAAACATTTTCTAATTTTTCCAACGGGGTTCTATTCCAAAGCCTTTCAAGAATTTCTCCAAGAAAGGAAAAAAATCTTAAAATTATAGTTTAACAATTATCACACTTGCAATGTTCATGTTCAAGCAAAAAATGTTTATTAATTAACTATTGAATAATTAAATGAAAAACTGTTATAAAAAAAATTTTCAAGCAGATTATTGTTCATTCATCTATTCAGTTAGTGCCTGAATTTTTTCAACTTTTTATTTTCATATTTAGTATGTTTAAATAATATTCATTCATTAAAGGGCCGATGTGGGTGTGGCTAGCGTAAGCCAGAGTACCCGTTTTCGGCCGTATTTTCATCCCTCTGGGAAAATTATAAATATTGATCTTACAGTTTCGGGAAGACTTTTCTAGAAAATTTCCTCCTCTTTTCGAATATTTTTTCAAATTTGAAAAATCTTTATTACTTTTTGAGATATTTGCAAAAGACTAAACCCCCCTTTTTTTTAGTTAATTGTTAATAACTTTTACAATTTTTGCAAGCGGAACTTCATTTTTTTCAAAAATCATCTAGATGCCATTCCGAATCGAATGACACCTCATTTATAATTTTCGGAGACTGCTGAAAAAAGTTGGTCCAAAAGGCACTTGTTTACCAGTCTATTAAGCACAGGGAATACACTATTACAAAATAAACTGAAAGTATCTTCGTTATGACTTTAATTTAGATTGGCTGAAAGATATAATTTTACGCGATAAGGCCTCCTTTTGTATGACCAAGAAAAAAATTAACTATGCATTTTTGTAATTGTTTCTTTTGGTGACTGATACCTATCTAGATTTTTTCAGTTCCCTCAGTGCAATATCAGCTAGTGTCTTTTGTGCTGTTCAAATAACCATTATTATTCTTTCAGTAAAATGCTTTTATCCTACTGTCGCTTAAGCAAACTCATAAAATGGAGCACCATTTACTCATATATTTTTTTAGAAATCTGATAGACGGCATACATTAGTATGAACTTTATGATGTAAGAAATAAAGGTGGCTTTTAAAAACATATTCATAAATTGTGCTTAAAAAAAGCTGTAGTATATTTCATAAAAAGAACTTATTACTCATCTAAATTACTTATTAATTTGTTAAGCCAAAAGGAAAGTTTACACTGAAAATCAGCGTTGATTTTGACATTATGTCGGCATAGCAATAAACAGAGTAAAAACCCTGTTTGCTTAAAATGCAGCGTACAAATTCTCTAAAAATGTTTTTATTATTAAGGTACGTGTCAACAATGTCAGTGTGTCGCTATTTCTTCAAATAAAAGTTTTCTTCCTTACTTACTTAAATGGAATTGATAATATTGAATACTTCACACGAGTTAAAATACACAAGACGTACTCAAAAAACTAAAATATTTAGAACAATAAGCTGAATATTGTAATATTAAGGTGTTTTAAATTCTCTCACACAAAGCCATCATTTGAGTCAACAAGATTTAAAAACTGACAAAACACAAGGCTCTATTTATTAAAACTGAAAGCTACAGCTACACAAATTAGAAAAATACTACCTTTTAACAACTTTATGTAAGAAAAACCACCAATATGTAAATAGCCAATAAGATGTATTATGTGTATAAGCAATAACATGTATAGATAACAGTTTCATTTAGAATATTGTATTCTATCCACACATGTATCGAGGTAAAATGAAACCAAATATTTTGTATCAACAGTAGAAAAACGTACAACACTCTAGATTATATCAAATGTAGCTTTAAATGAAAATTTGAACAATCTAATAACATTTTCTTAAGTTTTCGCTACTTGTATACATAATAAAACTACGTTTTAACGGTTTTAAGCGCAGTAATTTATTTGATTTTGGATATTCCGACGTTTCGGTCGCGTTTCAGTGGCTGTGGTCACGGACGACAAAGATGAGAATTGTCAACAAGTATTGTTAAAGTCTTATTTAGCCTACCGCCAACTTGTTCATTTCAATTATTTAGTTTTAATTTTGTTTATAGTGATTATTTACTCTATGGGGGCCTAATCTATTTGAACAATCTAATTTACAAATGAAACGATAGCTGAACCAGCTTTAATTTACCACAAATCATAACGCAATCAAAGAAGCATTGTACTCTCCTGTTATTGGTCATTTAAAACAAGTTATCAATATCAATAAACGTTTTATTACAATTTCCAAGTTTCAATGGCTTTATTGTATTTGATTGTTTAACGATTCCTTGAAGTGTTCTCAATGGGTTCGTTATTATATTTGAACAAACTTTTGTTACTAGGTCGTATTATAAAACAACTCTTTAGACTCAGCTTTTTCTATTGAAATTTGCACAGATAGCCTCTAGTGATATTATGATATTAGAGAATTCTACTAAACACCAAGGCATAGGGCACTGCAAAAAAATTTCATGGTGCATATACGTGTCAGTAAAGTTGACCAACATCCACTATTTATCATGTGACTACGAAAGCATTAAAGCGAAAATACCTCAAAAACTAATTAATGGATTTAATTCCAACCAATTGAAGTATTTTTAAAGCTCTACCAACTCAATTAAATTTAAAACCCCTTTTATAAGTTCAAAAACATGGAGGGACACAAATCTTACAACTCTGGAAGATAATCTGAATCTACTCAACTATTGATTTCGAATCTGAACTGATATCTTACGGACGGACTTATCGCTAAAAGCAGTAAGCAATTTCAAAAAACAAAGGTACGTTGAACACAAGATATAACGAGAACATCCATAAAATCAATGTCTGTTAGAAATGCTTTAACCTATAATTCTTTTTATATTTGTTCTGTCTTCTTATTCATTTTTTTTTCAAACATCATAATTTTCTATCCATTCCTTCCATACTTCTCTATTCTATATCACACGTCCTCTGTCACACCACCAATCACTTTTTCTTTCTCTATCTTTACTCTTATATGCGTCAATTTTTCAATACAACAACCTTCTGAGTGTCTATTTTTCAGCTTCAAATTTCCAATTTCTTTGTTAAAGTTCTTAAATATTGTAGAAAAATGAAGTAGTACAACAACCCCAGCACATATATTTTCCAGCCGTTCAATACACGATTTCAATATAGCAAGATATTACCTATCACAATGCACGCCCTCTCCGTTTGTTAGGAGTCTTTTAAATCATATCGCACAAAAGAATCACAGCATTGCATTAAAAGATTTCAATGCCATGTGCATTTATTCGTTTTCACGTGTTGAAAAGCTGAGAGAAATATATTGAGGACTGCTTGAAGGGTTTGAAGAGGAGCGTGAATATGTTTTCAACAGTCTTTATATTTATCATATATAAAAAGTAGAAAAACGTTTAATTAAGAATAAACATTAAGAGATATTTGAAGAAAATCAGGACACAGTAAAAGTTGTATTAATAAATAAAAAATCTATAACTCAAAGGTCAAAAAAGAAAAAGGAAAGAAGCAAGGCAAACCACAGTCATGTCAAAGGAAGACAATAAAATAAAAATATCTTTGTGCCTCTGTAATGATACAGCTTACCAAAGCGCACTAAAATATCCAATTAAACAGTCTCATTAGAAGAATTTATCTGTATAAAAAATAAATATAAATACACTCATATTTGCATAGTCTCCATCCCGAATGTCGTATTACACAGACCAACGAAAGAGCGACAAACAAAAACAAGCGAAAAATATTCATAAATAATTCAAAGGGTATGTATTGAATCGATAAATCAGCGTGTATTGGGGCATTGAGGTGAGGTCAGGTGAATAAAGTTTGAGTGTTGTTGCGGATGATGTATTCATCCCAGTGCGGTACAACGGAAAAGTTTGCCAGTTAAGAACTGAAAAAGGAGGACCACATATTTCAATCCAAATTCTTAAAATTTATAAGCCAAGTGAAAATTATTCAAAATTGTAAAATTATACAACTATAGAAGAATCAACTGAAGTGCTTTTACAGTGTATAATGTCTCTATATCCTAATATTGAGATGAATGTGTGATGTTACAGGAATGAATAAAGTAAGAAATAAGTAAGTAAGCGAGTATTTGAAAGTTTGCACTTGTGACAAAAGATTTGAGAGGAAGAGAAATAAGGTGGTATAAGCACGTACAGGGCGTTCCATTAGGGACTCACAACGACCACGTTCACGACCGCGATTTTTGCCGTTCCACTTGCTTGCGGACGTTACAATCCTAAAAGCTAGTGGAACGGGTTATGGGGCGTTGATGTCATTAATGTCATACGCAAATGTCATTGGTTGATATGAAAATCGCGCCTTTTTCAATAGGGATGACTATGTTAAAAGAAATATAGCTATTTATACAAAATGTCCTTAATGGGTGACCCCATTGGTATCGGCTACTTCATCGCGGTAATAATTTCGAAGAAAGCAAATCGCCTAGCTCAGATGAAGAGTGGACGTTAAGTTTATAAACGTAATACTAAAAAACGTGATCTCAGACCACGTATTACACAATATAAAAATATAGTCGATCGTTATTCAGATGAAGAATTTAAAAGCGATTTAGACTTTCAAGAAATACATAGAATTATTTGTTGTCTATCTATCTATAATTCTGAATTTTGAGTTATAACTCTTTCGTATAACTCTGCAGCAAAAGCTATGTCTACAAACAATGAATTTCTCATTAATTATATAATTATATTCAAGTCAACGATAATGATAACTGATTAGAAATAAATCATGTAAATAAATATTAATAACAAATAAAGGAAAATGATAGATGGCTGTTTAAAATACATTAAAATTAATTTTACAAAATTAATAAAGCAAGATATTTTTCATTCGCCATCTTGTTTCAAAATTCGCGCCTTTTTAAATGTATTGACAAGAGAGAATTAATGCTCTGTGGTCAACGCCCACTTCGACCCACCTTTTGACATGGGTTGTTGCGGGCGTTGTGTGATCGAAAATGATGACGTCATTAGTGACGTTTTCGCCACGACCGCAACGCTCGCGGTCGCCTTGTGGAACGTCAAGCTGAGCATTTTGGGCGTTGTGCGTTGCTAGTGGAACGCCCTAGTAATGAGGGGATGAGCCATGTGACATAAAGTACGTCAAACTGGTAAAAAATTGACACAAGTGTAAAGATAGACAAAAAAGTAATGGATTAATAGTATGAAGGATGATAAAATAATTTGTGGCGTTAAAGCAGACAGTCAGAACAGAAGAGTATGGAAGGTAAAGACATTTTAAGGCTACCCCAAATGATCGGGTATTAAGTTCACTAGTAATAAGACGCCTATGCTCATAAACTTGCAGTGCTTGAGATTTCAAAATAAACATTTTTTTGTGATACTGATATTAAACTTATCAATCAAATTTAATAACTTCGTTGAAAGGCATAGAACCGAAACAAGATGTTTGTTATACAATGACATTGTATGAATCAAGCTTACGCTTTGTATGGATCACTTTGGTTGATTAATCCGATTTGAAAGAGAGAAAAGATTAATCGAATATCGGTTTAACCAAAAAGTGAAGACTTGCTTTCATAGGATGTGTAATCGTAAAAAACCGCTTTTAAAATTGATGCTTGTCAATTTACGTAGAAGTTATTTGTCTAATGAGTCCTCAAAGAATTGCAATGAAAATTTTCGTATCTTGCAAGATTCAGAAAATTAATATGAATATAAATAGTCTTTTATCATAAAAGAAATAATCCAATTTTATAATACAAAGTAACTGGCAACTTCTATCTTTAGCACTTATTGAGGAGTATTATGGGTTCTTATATAATACTGAAAAATTGGATCGTACAGATTCAGATTTCATATTTATTATAACCTCTAGAATAAGATTTAAATATTTAAGAATTCCTTATAAAAATTGGGATAACTGAAGAGTTAATCTAAGAAGCTGGTTTATTTTTAAAAATATAATAAAAGTTTATTGACCTGAGCCATGAAGAAAGACGTTTATGGTGGAAACTTAAATAGTGATATTTTGAGGCAGGTTTGTGTTCAATACACATTTTTTTATTTATAATAAAGAATAGGTGTGTAAATGATGATGGTTTCTAAACATGAATTATTTTCAGAATCTAATATTAAAACGCCAGTTATTAAGTGTCTGTTAAAGAACTAGGATTTGGTTTAGACTGAATTGGGAGAGTTATATGGTCGGGGTTGTCATGTGATGCATAGATGTATAGTAATCTATAATCTTCAATATTTGACACTAGCTAGATTTACCAACCATGCGAAGCCATATTTTACAGAAAGAAAAGACTTTATAGAGCACCTGAGTAACTATATATAGACAAAACAAACGAGCCATTTATTTCAATACAAATGCTTTATCCAAAATGGTTCAATAAATAAACAATGGGAAGGTACTTAACTAAGTCTTAAGGGAGTGACCAAAGCGGGTCAACTAAATGATTTCCAAGTTAGCCAATCTAAGGGCCACCTGCGGCCCTCACGGAAGGTCTATGTGAACTCAGGGCAAAAGGGACATCGTTAATACAATAAGGTTTATTGCTCAGTGTTATGCGATAACAGAGTAGAGTATATTGTTAAATTTTATAAGCAAATAACGAGTAGCTAGGTATGGGTAATTTAATTGGTAATTGATCTATCAGAGAAGAACGAATATATTCTTACGAGTACAGGACTCGAATTAAAATGCCGTTGGAATTACTATAGAATTTATTAGAACTATACAAACACGTATAACATAGGTACAAATATAACTGAAAGTTACCAGTACAAACTGCACGATTCAATAACGCGCGCAAAGTCCGTCACTATATAGCTAATTCAATGTACGTCTTGCTCGTATCCTAATTCTCGCTTGACTGCTTTACCTCTCCATTCGGAAATTGTTTTATACTAACTATACAATACAACACTTAACCGCGCAGACTGGATTTTTCCAAGAAAACGTAATCTGCACACGTGCGTCCATAAACGAATACAATAACAATAGTCTATTGTCTAATTGCAAATTTTAAATACAATGTAAGCAAAATAAGTCTAATTGCGGGAAAGGTAATAAACCAGGTGCGCATTCACTTTGTCGGCATGTAACAAAATTTTCCCATAAAAAAACCTAATAATATAATTGTAACAAATAAGTATAATAAACTCAATTCGTCAAAAATGAACTCGTCAAACATTACAAAAATGTAATGGAAAACTTTGGCAAAATTTGAAGTTGTACAGATCTAAAAAATGTATTCGACTAATATCCGTTAAGTAGCTTATAACATATGGGGTATTCGCTATGAAATGTTTTTATAGTTCCATAGATAACAACAAAACAGTGGATATCTGGATTGCATTAGGTCATAGTTAACACGCCAAATGTAACTATAATTCGTTCTCAGGAAGAAGATTGCGCAAAAGACAGTTTTTCATATAAGAACAAAATTAAATATCACAACAGTTATGATAAAATAGAATAATATGCAAATAGCAATAAGTAAACAATGATATATTGGCATTAGTTAGAAACAGTGAAGGTCTCATTCAAATGTAACAATAACTCATGGCCGGCCACCGGACAAAATTAATCTTCCAACAATCCCTTGGGATACAGACGTGCTGGTTTAATTTGAATGAAGACAAAGTCTGTATTACGTATTGCTTAAACTAACTTTTTCTAAATTATATTTGCTTTACCTTTAGAATTCTTCTTCATTCTGAGTTCATAACGTTTACTTTACATATACGTATAAAACATGCCGTGGAAAGAAAGAACCTGGTACCATATTTTTTGGAATATATTTTTATTCTAAAAGATTCTTTTCTTTTCAAAGTAGCACATAGAAAGAAAGACTTCCAAAAAAGGAATGGAGCCTTTAGCTGATCATGGGTCAAGTACGCCACTTTCCACGAGAAAGGTAAGAACCTATAATACTAGCGTTAGTACTATCATTTTTGTCATTTTTATATAGTAGTCTGTCCAGTGGTAATAAAGAAGGTCAGTGCTAGCACCACATATTACATATTGATACATGCCGACAAAAGTAAATTTACACCTGCCTGCCATAAAGAACAGTTTAATGCCTTCCCGCATTTTGACTTCTTTTGTTTGATTTATGTTTAAAATTTGTAATTAAGAAAAATAGTCTATTGTGTATTGTATGTAATCTTTTATGGCGGTCATTAGACAGGTGTGTCGAACTAATTCTAAGAAATTATTGTTTTGCGTCGAGGCATATTGTATTTGTACAGGATAAAAGGAATGCCCAAATAGAGGGAGAGATAGTCAAGCGACGATTACGATACGAACAAGACGTGTGTAGTACATTCGATAACCGATATAGTGACGGACTTTGCGCGTGCTATTGAATTGTGCAGTTTGTTCTGGTCGTATCCAGTTGTATTTGTACCTGTGTTATACGTGTTTGTACAGTTCTAATAAATTCTATAGTAATTCCAAAGGCATTTAAATTTGGGTCCTGTAGCAATAACAATATTCTGTAACAATATTCTTGGTTCGGGCAAAACTAACATTGAAATAAGACACAGTGTCCTAACACTGAGCTATCACATCTTGCATAGAGTTGTATACCAAAATACAAACAAAATGATAACAGAACGATTCTGAAAATATCTTTACGGCGTTCGCACACACAAATGTTGTAATAAATATAACAAACGAGGCACCAACTATGCATTAAATTTCCTCATAATACCACAACACGATGCTTTCGAGAAAGGAGTACGTGCATTGCAGTTACCCATACACTGTTGGTATAAGTATAAAATTAAGGCGAAACGTGCAGGGTTTAAAATTCTGGAAAGCAACCTAAATACATCCGGAGGAGATATTAAACTAGATAGCAGTATATTTAAAAAAGCTACATTTAGTTTTTTCAATACCTTTCTAGTGAAACAAACACAAATTTTTAATCTTATCTGCGTTTAATGAAATCTCACATAGTTTACATTCTAAACAAGGATATAGAATTAGAATTTTATTCCTATTTTTCTGTTTCCATATTTGTATTAACAATCCACGCTTCAACTTGCGAAAGATTATTTATTGTTAATATACAATAAATACATTATTTACACCCGATCCTAATATTTATATTGAAAACTCTCAAAACAACCAAACTCCAATAAACAAATACGTCTAACATTATATATTTACAACAAGATATTTAAAGTCATGCAATAACAATAAAATTGCAACCTTGCAACATTATTTGCGATTACCATTCCTAAATATTAATTAGATATGTACGGCAAAATAGGTAGTTATTATAAAAAGATAAACCCAGGTCACAATACAGCTTCAAGTTTACAGACGACATTTTTATAGAGAAACTTAGGCAGTTTAGATCCTATCCTAGCACAATACCAGGGAAACGATATTGCGACGTTCACTTGAGCTCCAATTTGGGTTACTATTATTTAATAAACATTCCCTTTTAAATGCAAAGCATATTACATATTATTAAGGCATTCCTAGCAATTTGGGCTGCGTGGTCTTCACTTCCGTATCTCATGGAAACTATCGCATTTTTGGGGACAAATGTGATAATATATCAAATCAAAATCAAAAACCTATTTATTGTCAAAAATTACACAGAAATAATACTTACATATGTTCCGCACTAAGACTAGCCTGTATCGCGGGACACCAAATAAGTGTGTCCCTTAACAATTTTAATATCTAAAATTTCTGATTTTGAATTTTGAAATTTGACATAATATGTCAAAGTTTAACATAAGTTAAGTTTTGTAGCATAAGTAATGTCAACATTCAACCAATAGTAAGGCAAGTAAATCAACAGTATGATACAGAACCGCTCAGTTGAGTTTATAAAGACTACTGTTCAAGTTATACATTGTTACGTCCGACAAAGACAAATCACACCTGCATCCCTGTAGAAACACATTTTATTACATTTCGGCATTTGGATTTCTTTTGTTTACTTTGTGTTTAAAATTTGTAATTAAAAACAGCCCATTGTGTATTGAAATCTTTTACGACCTATTGTTGTATTGTGATCACTACCAGGTCTCGGATTTAAAATACAAACTGATTCTAATAAATTCGGTCCACGCGGCCGTGCAGTATACAGCAATGCCCCAATTGAGAGATGGGGCAGTCGAGCGATAACCACAAGCGAAGCCAGACGTATGTAGTACAATCGGGAATGTTATAGTGAAGGACTTCGCGCGTTTTATGGAATAACGACCTTCTGCATTATGTTTGGACTTATTGTGTGCGGTTATATTTGTACCCATGGTATACGTGTTTGTATAGTTCTAATAAACTCTAAAGTAATTCTAACGACATTTTAATTTGAGTTCTGCAATTCGTA
Organism: Dendrolimus punctatus; assembly: GCA_012273795.1. Lineage (NCBI taxonomy): Eukaryota > Metazoa > Arthropoda > Insecta > Lepidoptera > Lasiocampidae > Dendrolimus > Dendrolimus punctatus. The sequence continues at coordinate 13,807,574 of CM022542.1, read as the reverse complement.
ACAATATATTACACATTTTACCCCTACTAGTTTAGATTCACTAATTTTATTGTTTCAATTAAATAGCCCATTTATCAAAATTGCGTTACTGGTGGCGATTCCAATTTAGATAATAATTCACTATCTTTTTGAGAGCCCAAAGTGGCAAATTGTGCCAAATGGATAATGCCTATTACTGTCACGCTAGCCAAATTCAAATTCCACTTTATTTTAAGAGCTACTGCGAAATGCCTACCGTAAATATACTGTAAATATCCCATAATAAAATTATAATAAATAATCTCTCATAACAAAATTATAATAAATAATAACAAGTTGTCTAAAATTAATGTTCGTTTCGTAGCCATTTTGGCTAAAACGAAACCATTGTAAAATAGTTGTGTCCGTCTTCGTGAAATGATAAAAAGTATCTTTACTTTGACTTTCAACTGAATTGTTACAGTATGTATTGATTGATTATTTTCAATATGAGACAGTACTTCACGTCGAAACAACTGCTGAACTTATACCAGGCACAAGTTCGGTGCTGTATCGAGAACTGTTCTCATCTTTGGGTCAGGTCAGCCAAATACCAGTTGGAGGCGTTGGAATCAATTGAGAAAATAACCGCGAAACTGGTAGAAAATTATCGTCTTTTTTATGCTCGACTTCAGAATCTAGAGCAATGTCGCGGGTCTGACTGTCTTCTATCGGGTACATTTCGGGGATTGTTCCTTAACATTGCACGAGCTGATTCCTCCATCCCCATTTTACCATCGGACAACCATACACACCAGTTAGCGCCACCACTACATGGTGGAAACACCACCAGTCAGAAAAGCGTTTCGCTTTATCTTTTCTGGTGCGCACTGCCGTAGAAAGAATAATCTGTTTTTCCTGACAAATACAATCGTAAGTCTTCAAGTCACGAATGAATAGGTATCTTCTAGGTGCTCCATCCTGGACTGCGACAATCAACATCAGGTGAGACAGTGGTCAAACGCAAGCCTATACTTTCATTTAAAAAAAATATACTTTTGTACAATAACACATCAATTTCGATTAATAAACTATCAATGTCTAACGACAGTTGTGCTTTCAAATGTATATCGAAAAACAAGAAATTTATGAAAAATGCAACGTGTTCGCCATTCAATTTCACACAGTCGATGCAGTTTGGTTTTAAATGTACAGACACGGCATTTTTACAATTTAAAAATATTAATAGATTTTTGAAAATAATTTCTCACAGCAAAATATTTCGCTTGCAAGTTACTGCCAATATCCTCAACCTACAGACTGTCGTAAGACTATAGAGTACAACTTTCAACTAATTATACATTTAAATAATTGTCTTTCTATTTAACTATAGTTTGTTAGCAAGGCTACCGACTACACACGATGTACATTTAAAAATCACAGCATAACTGGCAAAAGAATCCCATGAGGTTGAGTTTAATTAAATAAGGCCACGATTGAAACCTCTCGCCGTGGAAAATATAATATTTCATCTAGGTTTTTTACTTATTTGCACTCAGAGGATGTTCCGTGGGCAGAATGGGTGATTAGAAAGGTTGGTTTGGGTAAAAAAATATAACTCGTTCGCTTACAAAAAAACAAAAATATTTTTGGCTCATAACAAAACTACGTTTTAGTTTCAGTCCTATTTTATATACCAAGACACTAATTAGCGATAATCTTAAAAACGAGCATTAATAGAGAGAGCTATTAGGACTCTCAAGTAGCAGTCCACCTTTTATTAAGAGGAAATCACACAAAGCACAAAATTTACAGCATGACAAAAACAGATAAATCGGGGGTCTTCATATAATTTACGAGTGGAAAATAAATCTGTAACCGGATACAAGTTTATCCTGTCCTCTCAAAATAAGGGCGAATTTGGCCCTTGCGGAAGTCGGATGACGAATGCCCGCATTTCGGCCCAGGGACGGGTTATATAATGCGTAAAATTACTACCTCCAACTATCTTCATATGTTTTGTGTGCCACACCCCCGGCTGTGTTGTAAAATACGACCTGTTACGACGTCAAGTCCTTGTCCGTGCAACATGTTTTTATATTGGTGGCGTATACCAGACGTGTTAACATAGAGTCATGGAAATGAATATGCTGTAGTGAATGTGTCGAATCACGCAAAAGAACCGCGTTAGAAATTCCCGCATCCACGGCAACCTTCACGTCCATGACACAGTAGACGAAGTACCTACAAGTGAATCGTCTCGGCTTACATTTATACTATCTTCTGAATAACGTTTATATTTTGCACTAGCTTCTGCCTGGAACTTCGTCCGCGTGGAATAGTAAAAAAAAGTAAGTACAAAACTCCCCCGATTTTGAAACATTCTTCATTGGTGCTCTGCTCCTTGGTCATTGGTCTTATCGTGATAATATTTTAACTTATATTATATATAACCATAGGTGCGCTTTACAAAAACCGGCTGTTAATGTGAGAAGCACATGCAAGACTCCGGTAGATAAGGTAAGCCAGGAATGTCGGCTTGACGTCTTGAGAGGTATAATATAAGCTTGTCCAAGTGTTGCAATGTAAAAAATGCGTTGCTATTTCTTGAAATAAAGTATTTTTCTTTCTTCTATGTATTAAGTCTTACAAATAGGGTTGCTAAAGTGTAAAGGAAAAGTAGTTAAGCAAACCCCTGGTTTCGAAAGCTAACAAACTGAATAGATAGATAACACTTTATTGCTCACCAAATACACAATTTCAATATATACAATTACAATATTGTCATGGTAGAAACAAAAGGCGGCCTTATCGCTTAAAGCAATCTCTTCCAGGCAATCTAACTTAAGGAATAATTTAATCTAATCTGGCGATGTAGGTGGTGCAGATCATTAAATATCAAATATCATTAATAAACATACTTAAACTAAATAATTAATAAAATAAAAAATACACATACTTAAACTACTTTATAAATTAAATACATACATACATATATATTAAATAGTCTATAATATAAGAATTAGGCATAATTATTTAAGGAAAAGTAGTATTTTCTGAGTGCGTTCTTAAATGTAGGCGATGTTTTGGCCTCTCTGACAGTAAGAGGCAGCGCATTCCAAAGTTTGACAGCCTGCACTGTGAAAGAGTTATCATAAAAGGATGAAGTGTGTGCAGGTATAGTGAGTTTACGATACGTATGAGTGCGCAAATTGTGGGAAGTAGAAAAGCGAAGGAATTCAAAACGTTCCTTAAGGTAGGGAGGACTAATAGGGGTAAATAATATGTTACTGAATGTTAAAGCTTAAATAGTTAAAAAGAAAATAGTCGAACGAACAGCATGAATAACGTTTCCTATAAAATGTCCTGAAGTTAAATGCAATGTACAACATTAATTACCACTTAATTAAACTCGAGTAGCCCCTACGTGACCGCAGCACCCACATGCTTCAGATAGTGTCGCACAAACTTACTACCAGATAAAAAGAAAAAGACAACAATGACCGACGTGCCTTGAAGTTTTTTACTTTTGAAGTAAACATTTAATCGGTTTAATGGACCATACGAAATCCTCAAATATAACTTGCTCGACGGGTGTTATATTGAAAATTAGTAGTTACGCTATGAGTACAGAGAGTTATATCACTTACATAAACCTCACAAGTAACTGATGCTAATGGTAAATTTGTTATTAATGTATTTTTAATTTGTTAAAATTCGGCCAAGTGAGTATTAGACTACGAATAATAAGGAATTCCGTGGAAGTGATCACCAGAAGGTTTCATTTTATTCCAGAACCCTAAAAAAGCAATTCGAAATAACTGCAATCTCAAAAGCTACATAACGATTCTCGTTTAAACAAATGTGCTTAGAATGACGACGCATCGACGCATCTTGTACCTACGGTAGATTGTACTTTGAGATATATATTTGAGATAATATTTACGACTTTGAAAGTGAATATCTCCCCATCTACTGGTTTTAATAAAAAGTAGACATGATTGTAACAAAACGTCTATAGAAATGATTTTAATAAAACGTCATTAAAATAACTTTAATATAAAATCGTTTTTTTTTTTTTATTTACTACTACCCAATAATATAATACAAAACATTATTAGAGTTGAATATAATCAGATGCGGTATAATAATCTATTTTCACTCGTAAAATTATTTAATGGCATACGTATATATTCGCAATATTCAATTTAAATATTGCATAAAATATTTTAAAGTAACTTCATTAACACACCGTTGGGTTCACCTTGCCATAGCGCGGAGCTCGTTAAATGCATATCTTGTGAATATTTTGTTGAAGAAAATCGTTGGAGACGCACGTATAGGGGTTTATTAAAAATTCAAATACTTTGGATAAAGCGTCTGAGGGATGGGATGGGAACGTCTCTAAGATCATGATTGAACATTTTATATTCTTTACGACGGCCAGTCTTCATCTTGCCAGACGAAATAACTTATATTTCATAAGGCTTTTGGTTGGGACTTGCAAATTTGTTTACGTCTTATACGCGGGTGATGTATACATTGGTTTTAGGATTCCGTTGCGATTTCCGCAGAAACAGAACACCTATAATTTTTGGGATATGGGGTATTTTCCATGACATTTCATATAAACTGTTTTTTTTTATTGCATGTGTTCAGCATACAGACAGACAGCCCACTTAATGGAAAGCGGTTACCATCGCCTGTGGGCATTCAGAACACCAAAGGCGTGTTGCTCTCTTAAGGGGGACTAGGACCTGGTCACTAATGCCGGAATACAATTCAAGGTTGTTATGGCGACATACTCTAGACCAGAGGTGGTCGCATTCCAGTCGGTCAAATACCCGAAATTCATTATTGAAATATCATTGCGTGAGTGCTTGTTCAAGCTTGCCTGTTCGTTTTCGTAGTAAAATAATAAAGACAGTGGGTTTTCATCACTTCTACGGAACCCATAATTGTCCATATGGACAAACCAATAAATTTATGCAAAAAAAATAGTTGTTAACTTTCAATAAATATACAAGTAAGATCGTAAATCGTAATGTTACCCTGGTAATCAACGTTCAGAAATGCAGACTGTCCGATTCTGGTAAAAATGACAAGACCAGAAAACGTTGGTCTATGTCTCAAGCATTATTTCTTTTAAAAAATAACACTGATTTCTAAATTCACCAAATAAAAGCGTAAGTGGATAAGTTTAATTAGTAAATCCATTTAAATAACAAAGCAAAGGTTTTAATAAAGAATTATCATTTTGTAATAAAACAACGGCACATTTGTAATAAATCTCAAGTAATTAAAGATTCGTCTTAAAAGAAATTCCCTTAAAATGAATGGGGGTAGTCTTTCGAACATTTTATTTAATAAGGCTTTGTAGCCCTTCGTACATAATTGTAAATTAATTGCGTTCTCAGGAAAAAGGGACTACTAATGGGTAATTAGACGAACGATAAATATATTTAGGCAGCCACCTCTGCACTCCTTGATTGTGTGTTTTTTGAAATATAATACTAATTTGAATTTTTTAATTTGTTTGTTTGTGTGTGTGTTGCGAAATTTTGGATATGATTAAATCTGATGGGGGCTCTGAGTTTGTGTAATGAATTTAAAAATTAGAAAAATATCAGGTGGAAAATTTGGACAAAAAGATTTCGAAAATGTAACTTTTAAGCTTTTAGTCCGTCTGTTGAAGAAGCATCACGTGAAACTAATAAACGGATTTAAATGAAACTCAATACAGATCTAGCTTATATCCCGAGTCAAGACTTGCGATACTTCTTATGCTAATAATTGACATCGTTTCAGTGATATAGTCAAATAAAGTCATAAAGATGGCGCTGCAGTCGCGTTTTTTTATCGCCATTATAATTTACTAACAAATTCTTCGTAATGGCAACGCGAACGAAGATTCGTTGTTATTTATTTACGGCTTTCAGAATAAACTGGTGAATATTAAATTCAATGTCAACTTTCGCTAAGAGGTATGACATGAATACTTACCATCCCAAAAAACAGGTAGTTTTCCTGAAAATAACACAAATTTTTCACAAAATTCGTTCAAATTTTTTCAGTCCCATTGCGAAAACAATGTGTTACAGCTATGTCAAATCGGCACATAAAAAGGCGATGGTTTCTTCGAAGGCTCAAAGCCCCCTTTGTATCGAGCTGCACGAACTATTTGAATGCTCACCCCTAAGTATAGGGTTGCTAGTTGCTTTTCTAATATAATTATTCTTTAAAGATTTAAATTTATCTTTAAAAGCGTTAATCAAAAAACTCCTAACCCGATTTTTTAAATCGTTTTTGATTTAGCTAGATCCTGCCGCCATGATTACTTTTACTGTGGTTGCCTTTCAGGGACCCAAAGATGCAGTTGGATTCCTAGTTAAATTGAAAGGAGAAAATCAATCAAAATAAACGGCTTAATAATTTTAAAGCGCTTCATCTAAGCTCGTACCTCCAATATAATCAATTACATTTTTAGAACCAGTTAGATGTAGAGCTTTAGATCTGAAGTTACAGCCTGTAATCTAACGACCCGCCTGGTAGAAACTAACTAGCCTTTGGAAATCAGCAATAAAGTTTGTTAAGGGTCAGAGACTATATGTACATTTGCTCGCGACTTCGTCCACGTTGGACAGGTGACCAAGGATACAGGTACTTCGCGAATAGTTAAAATCAAAGGTTATTTCCAGTAGGACTATGCCTTTTTTTAATATGGGAAAACATGAACACCGTGCAACTGTTCTACTAAAGATGTCTAGGTAAATATAGAAACTGTGACATCAAGAAAGGCCCAAAAAATCACGTAGTTCCGAAGTTTGGAAATCCCAGGAAACTGACAGACCGACAAAAATTCTAAAGACTGCATTTTCGGAAACTCTTGGTCCGAATTATCCACGATGCATTATGTCCGATTTATTATAGTATAGATAGATTTGCTTTGGTCTATCTGATCAAGATCAGCCCTAGTTGTTATGGTCCTTGTATGTTATTCCTAACCTACTTGCTTAATTTGAGCTAATAAAAGGTGTCTGTCGATAAAAAAAATATCGCAAACATTGTCTATATTATTACCATTGTGGCAGCCCTAGAAAAAAAATAATCGAACTTATACGAGCGTGACACAGGACAATGATACATATTTATCTAACATTATTTATGGTCTGGAAAAAACACCGCGATTTTCTCGTCTCTATTCATATTTAAAGTTTTTTTACGTTTTATTGGGGGACTCTTGAACGTACCCTGAATGAGCAACTTACCATTTCATGAATAAAAACTATTGTAAAGTTTAGACTGGGATTTTTTGGGATTACATAAATTTAGTGCGAAACCTTTTTGATGAATTTATATGGCTCTTATTTTAATTTTCAATCCTCTACCAGAATAGTTTATGGTTTAGTTGCGATTTGGATATTTTTTGCGATCATAAAATATAGCAAAGAAATGAAGTATTTCTGAACACATATATTCAAGTCAAACGAATCGACTGACGTCACTGAATATCCATTCAATTACAAAAAGCTTTAAATCACAAAAACTACTCAACATGTCTTGTTCAAACCTATTTACGTTGCAAAACTTTTTTACATATTACCACTATGAGTTTTCCTGAATCTCCCATTTTAAAAGTTGGAAAGGGGAGGCCTCAGACATGTACATTCTGTTTTAATTATATATAGTGTAACATCTATGTCCAAAATCTGTCAGTAACATTACAAATAAATCCTGACAAATTCAATAAAAGCGTTTGTATTTGAATTTTTATGAACGTATATTTCTTACATAAGGATCATAAATAAAACGAAATTAATCTTACAGACGGCCAAAAAAGTAAACACAATCATATCTCAAATACAAAAAGATAACTTTTTCGGCATGTCTTCCTCAAACAGGCTTATCTATTTCTAACCTACAAAAGTAAAAGTTGGCGTTTGAGAACATTTTATCTTTCGGCGACCATACGTCTTTCAACCGGCAAGGGTTTATCTCAACCCGGTTACAGCCACGTCACATCCAAATTTGTCCTGTGACGGGATACTATCGATACTGGAATCTTAAGTTGCATTTACATAGGATAAAATATTACCAGATTTTCATGTAAATCGCTTCAACGAAGAAACAAATACAATTCAGCTTCAATGAAGGCATGCCAGCAGCATGTCTCTTTTTGGTACCTACTTTTTTTGTAAAACTGTTGTATTTCTTGGAATAAAAAAATCCTGGTGGAAAACGGTTACCATCGCCTCTAGACTTTTTCAACACCAAAGGCGCTACAAATGCGCTGCTGCACTTTTAGAGAGACTCGAACCTGGTCTCTGATGCCGGAACACCACACAAGGTTGTTATGGCGACATACTCTAGACCAGGTGTGGTCGCCATCCAGTCGAGCAAATACGCTACCACCTGGCTGTGGGAGGTTTTGCCGCCGGGCCGGAAATTATATTCTTTCTCCGTTACTGCACGGATAAATATAGTAATATACTTAGTAAATACAATTCATTTAAAATGACAAGTGACACTAATCTAAAATTGTGCCATACAATCTGCAAGCTTATCAAGCTTATCAATTACTCAGATACAAAATTAAATTTCCTATTTTTGGTTAGTGCTCTTTAAGTCATCTACTGGCACTCAAGCGCCTTTGACCAGAATCATGGATAATGCTTCGCTTTTAAAATTGTACCAATATACGACGTATAGGTGTTACCAGTGACACTCTTCACAAGACACCCCTGCAAATATTAAAGGCAAGACATGAAAATTGTAGTCCTCGAATGTAAAGAAGGCTTTAGCGGGCGGTTCGATCGAGCTGCTCGTTTATCAAAAAATGGGAAAGGGTGCTCCCGGAAAATTGGCGAGGCCTTTAAAAGCAAGCCCTTCGGTGGATTTTATTGTGTTTCCAAAAAGTGTCATCCCAGCTTTACCTAAACACACTGAAGACAAATTGATGACTCATTTTGTGGATAATCTAATTTCCGGACGAAATAAGTTTTAAGCGGTTTTAGAGTTTTACCTTTTTTAATATAAAGGGTTTCGAAAATGTTGAATGACTTTTTATTAGTAACAACCACGCAAAAAACCTTCATAAATCAGTAGCATACACTTATACAATTTGTAGCTACCACTATCATTTTGACAGTTCATAGCTTTATAAGAACTGTATTCATACTTGTTTTTATTGTTGCTAATGGTTTCTATGTGGTCTATGCTTGTCTCACATTTTGAAAGAAAAAGTAAAACGGCGGTCAGAAGTTTTTCAAGGCTCAATTTTTTAAGTAGTTACAGACATTGCATTTGTGTAAATATTCGACAGTATTAAACATTTTTGGAACTAATTAATGCTATATGGAAAAAAATATATTTGTAAAAAAAATACAAGAAATAGTTAAAAACTCACAAATAAAAACCTCGAACAACTTGTAAAGATTTAACCCGCTTCATGAATCCCTGGAAAACTACCACACCGTTTTTAATTTTGGCGAAATTTTTTGTGAACTACAGTATCTAAACTATATTTATCTGAATTAAATAAAATGATAAATGCTATATATGCGTACGGATATATTGTAACTCACAGAAAAAAAACAAAAACATTTCGGAATAATATTTGAAAAAGGAACATTCCTTTTTCAAATATTATTTGCGGCCAGCAAAAAACAACGCTTTCGACATTAAAACTTATTGTTCTTATTTTATTATATTATTGTAGTATAGGTTCGCCTGATCTTGAGCGAGCCTGATTGTTGGAAAATCCAAAATTTTCTCTGATGGAAACTAGGATATGAATAGAACAAATAACATCCTCTAATATTTATTAATCTATTTGTCTCGAACAAATCTAGAATATGAATAAATAATCCAATGACTTTGTTGTAACAAAAATTTACAAGTATCAGGTGGTCACAAGAAGGCTGAATAGTCCAGCATGATATTATGTGAAAACACGTGCGTCTTTTAATGCCACTGCCGACTTTTACACCCGGCTCGTTAAAGCAATATTGTTGAGTTGACGGCCTTTGTAAAATTGGGACGTAGGTGCCAAATAGGGTACTTTGCGACGTACTCCAACAGCTGAGGCATGTCATGTCTGGTGTATTTCAGTATAATATGATCCTTTTACCTTTTAAATATATCTATCTATTACAATCGTCGTTAAAAGTTCAGTAATGGACGGGTTCCGTAGCCATTTTGACAAAAACGGAACCTCTGTAATCGTTGTTTCCATTCGTCTGTCTTTGTATATTACAGTAATTTTCCTCAAAAACTATTTCACTTATATGAACGAATTAAACTATAATAAAATTATAGTTTAGGAATGGCTGACTTACAAGTAAATGGATGCTAAAAAAAAATTGTACACTCGAATTATTTCTTTTCTAATATTCAGTGTATATGCGTAGTGTTTAAAATTCATAACTAACGACCAAAACTAAACATTATTTATAAAACATGTTTATACGACCAGCGGCAAACCTTCTTCGCACAACTGATACAATAGTAGTCTTTAATTTTTCTAAGTTATAGGTACTATTTACAAGATAGTTTATTTTTAGTATTTAATTTTAGTTTGATATTGTAGTTTTAAATAAATAAATTTATATTTTTTGTATACATATAATTTTAACTCTTCATTGCGGGTAGACAGACTAAAAACGCAATAGACCAATTTGGTCTAACTTCTGAAATAAATTACCCGGGCTTCATTCACAGTCACACATAGACATAGATAATAATAGCATAGCAACAATTGGCCGGACATAACACCGTCCAAAGTCTAACACTAGACCACAACGGTAGTCCGAATCGGTGACAATAAAACTAAATTGCTCCAATAGGCTATAACAACTACAAATCGGCGGCCATTAAATATTATTTAAACATACCGAGTGGCGGGCCGGCCCAGGTCCAATAACCATTACTCGTGAATTAATATCAACATTAAGTGGAGGCATGTCACTTTAGGGACATTATCTCGACCTATTCCTGATTGCCTGTTTAAGAAAGCGTCATTTGAGTGCAGAGGAAAGGTGAAGGAAGCTAAACGACCCGTATTCTAAAACGATACTCATGCATAAATTCAAGTTTTCAAATTCAAAAGCTTCTACTCAAAATAAGTACCACTGGAGAACATTATTTGAAAGTTTTACATACATATTATACATATTCTAAAGACCTGTTATCTATTATAGATGTCCCGATCGAAGTGGAAGGCCCAAAAAATGTTGCCTTGAAGTTGTGAAGGATGATATGCGTGCCAATGGTCTCAAAACGGGGTTGCTAAAGACCGCGTGAAGTGGAGTAGAAAAAGTAGGAAAGAGGGCCCTACACGTTGGAGTGAACGCTCCGAACACAACCAGGATTTAACACTCGGATGATGATGATTATAGATATCGTAAAAAAAAACAACCCCCAACATACACTAAATACTTTTATTAGATAAAAAAGGACAATGTGAGACTCCTTTGAATATTTTCATGTTTCAGCATCTTTTCTAATAAACTTAAAATGTTTTCGGACCACAACGCCACATGATGGTCGTCTATAGTCCATGGATGGATACCTCTACTAAAATTTAACAGACACCTTAATTCTATAAATAAAAGACCAAGCCTTGAATCTTTAGGAAAATATTTCAATCCGTATGCATTACACGTTGAGTAATGAATCTAAACACAAAGTGGGATATGGGCTCATTTGTTCGAAATACATTTCAATAATATCTGCAGTAATTTATGCAAATGTCAACAGTAAATCAGGGCCATCCACACCTCTAACGCGAGATGACAGTCTGAATCACCTTTTCCACCCGCCGTTATTATTGCCACGAGCCCTAAATCTAAATATAACGTGTTCCAGCGACGTGGGAGACCCATCAAAATCCCTTGCTATGTTTAAAATAAAAATTTAACCCTAAAAGCAGTTCCCAGTTCCATTTTATGAAGGTGCTTTATGGAACACGGCATCGCGAATGCATTTATTTGTTCTTATAAAATTGTTATTGCCTCGTTTCACAATTTCCTACATTTTTTACCCACTCCCGCTTTATAAAGTCGCCGGGATGTTTCTTATTAAACTTTCCCAGGTTTCTTTAATACTGTACGAAGTCTTAAATTTTAAATTTGAAGTGAATTTGCGATGCTTTATCGTTGGTTAGCTTTCAGGGTTTCGTACGAAAATAGCAAAAACGGAGAATTGTCCCTCTTTATAAAATTAGGAAGGTATCGTAAATAAATCGAAGTTACAAAATCAACAAACAATAAGGGTAGAAGCCACAAGGCGAGGTTCGAAAAAAAATAGAGCTCACAGCCATATGGGGTGTCGATGGGTAGGTCATGAAAAAATTGTTATGATGTCAGAAAGTATAATATTAAAATACCTCAGGAGGTGAAATATGCGTTACTATATGCACAAAAAGTGAGTATATACAATATTTATGCTATATGAAAAAAAAACAGGAGAACCTTAAAAAACCTTGAAGAGGCAACAAGATTGAACCAAAGCTGTTGAGTAATTTTTGGAAGATGTTTCATTTGGAGTATATACTATACTATAATCGATTAAAAACTTTAGTTGGGTCCCGACAGCCAAATGGAAATATGAGATATTCATTGGCACGAAATAACGCTTTACTATCCATAAACAAATGTGCACTTGGTCTTTTTCGCCTTTATAAATTGTTTCTTAATTTCACAAGATGTCGGCAACTCCATCTTAGGCTTAGGGTGAATTTCTAAACGAAAAATTCATATTTTTAATTTCAAAAGCTACAAAAGAATGCAATGGTGGATGTAAATTAAATCTGCTCCGTGGTCAGAATCGCAGTCTGTTCCCAACGGACTGGGAATTTCAGTTAACTTTTTGCAGTTGCAACCAGCGACAAATGAAATTCCCAGTTTTGTACAAAATTTATTCACATTTTTCTTATTGCAGTAACTGCACAGGGCAGTGGAAAGTATAATTTTAGTGTTGGTAAGCATCCCGTCATGGTCAGGCATATGCTTAGTGAAAATTTGTCTTCTTGCTAAAAACTAAAATAATAGTGCTAAATTATTGTGTAGGTCCGAGTTTAGTTATATTAAGATGTAAGATATTATTTTGGGAATTCCCAAACACTCGTACCTCATATTTCCTGTCATCTAAGCTCGTAAGCTAGCATCCTACAGCCAGGGTTTCCAGATTGGGGAAGTTATGCAACAAAAAAGTTCTTTTAGTAGAAAAAAATTAATAGGTATAATATTTTGTCCTTGGAATGTAAAATTCGAGGCGAGCACTAAATCATTTCTAATATTGATGATGATGATCAAAACGCAATCTGTAGAGCCTACCAATATACGTTTGTTACAACAACGTTTTTGAAACATTTTATATAATTTGTTGACACACGGATGTAATTCAGAAAAATGTATTCCATAAATCGCCTTAAAATGACCAATAAAACTAGAAATTCCACAACACATAGAAATACGTGTTAACTTTTAAAAATTAATAACGATATTTCATAATAACACATATTAAATTTGAATGACGCTATATGGTTTGACGCTATATATTAAATTTTAACAGTACGATGCAAATTGATTATAGGTGAGTTATTCATATTAATGTTAAAATTAGTTTTGAACTATTTTTTTTATTTTCAACAGACAGACAGACGGCCCATTTGATGGAAAACGGTTACAAACGCGCTGCTGCTCTCTTAATGGAGACTGGAACCTGATCAGTAATGCCGGAGCACAACTCAAGGTTGTTATGGCAACATACTTTAGACCAGGGGTGGTAGCCATCCAGTCGGGCAAATACCCCACCATCTGGCTGTTTTTTCGCCTCTTACGACAGGCCGCCCGCCCGCAGGATTGTATTCTTTCTCCGTTTCCTGCAGAGATAAATATTGGAACTAAGACATAATTTCAATTTTTAAAGATTATGGTAATCTTTGAGAACTGAAATTATACGTATCTTGCTGTATTTCCGATTACCGTCTATATTAGGGTTTCTAGAATTTAAGTTATGAAGTCGATCACTGTTCAAGTGCCTTAAAGGCACTTAACCGGTTTTTTTTTTAATATATAGACATTTTCTTTTGTTTTTTTATTCACGATTTCCTGGAATTAAAATGTAAATGCCAACTTATATACATACATACATACATACATAACTTCACGCCAAGTCCCTTGCGGGGTAGGCACGAACTTATATTCCTACTGAATATATATTTATACTTATGATTTAGATATAAAATAAGATTAATCTATAATTAATATTTTGATTCTTAAAAGCATCTAAGGCATAAGTGAAGAAACTGTTAAAGTAATACAATTTCACCAAAACACTTCAGCAGATTTATTGGCAACAAAAAGGAACACTGATTGACACATTCGCAATATGTGTTGAATGAGATTTTTTAAATAAGGTCATTGACTGACACACGGCAGACATCGGCATGTTGAATATCAAATGCGGTTTTATTGTTTCCAGATTCTATTTTTTGTTGATACCTATGAATTCATGGATATTTTTTCAAACAATAGCGTCATCTTTTCTTAGGTAACAAGACAAAAATATATAATAGAATACTGTACCTACTATAAATACTATATATTGTATTGTTACAATTCTATACTAATCCTTTGCAGGTGTATTATTACTCCTTTGTATTGAGTGATCTACTATTTGTGCTAATATCTTTGTTCACGCCGCCGTAAAACGTCATAAAACCTTCTTTCCCCTGTTGGTATTTCATGCGAATTCTTGGTAGCCATTAATCTAAACATTTATCGATTTCAAGATACAGTGGGCGGCAAGTTGATTGCAGGCCATGTCTAATTTACAAATGGATGAGGGTCAGTCAGTCGGGAACTGCTTCAGTCGTATTCTAACTGCGAACGAGGCGTTATTTAGTGCAGTTTCGAAGCGAATATCTTATAACGACGAATTTTATTGTATTCGGCTGTACTTGAAAGGATGAATTAAGTGAATACTTCTAATAAACTTTGTGATAATTTCAAAGGCATTTTCGAATTTACATCCTACAAATCCCCTACAAATCGTAAGAGTATTATAGTAACTTAGGTTTACCGAAAATATCTATAAATTACTGGGCATCTAATAATTTGTCCAGTAATTTATACTGTTATTATATTTATGGATATTATTTAAACATGGTATATTATATATTTGCTTTTGCACCTGCTTCTACATACTTTGACATTGGTAAAATCAATGCCATGTGCATCGAAAAAAATATATAGTATAGTATATATAGTATTAAGTATTAGTAGTAATTATACACAATTAATAATAGCCAGAAGCTCTAGGGCCTCGTGCTTAGAAATGTTAGGCCGAAGGAACAGCATACCTGCCACGTCGGCCCAAAGCGAATTGGTGAGTTTTGCACAAAATATATTCCGTTATCAGAACGCTTATTTTTAAATTAAAATTTGGTCTGATTCCATAAATCATAAAATCTGATACTGACGACACTATTAAAAATAAGCTAATTAAAATTTACAAACAGAGCATAAGAGCACTCCTAAGCCCGAACATTCCACTAGGCATTATCTCCACATTCCATACGAATGTAACAAGTATAAAAACTTACACAATAGTTTGGGAATATTCTACTAAACCCCCGTGAACTTTCAGAACTCTTGGGCGAACAATAAACCTGTTTTATTTCGCGAAATACCCACAAAAGGTTAGTGTTTGCCCTTCAGCGTAGCCGTCTTAATAAGTTAAGTTGTTACTGGGTAAATAACCAACAATAAGAAGGTAACTGTTGATAGAAATCTTTGTTTACGACTGTACCTAACCATGATTAAACGGGTATAGTTGTTCCCTTTTATGTACTTTAGTTCTGTTTTGAAATATTCACGGCTTCGATTAGAAATTATAACATACACATTACAATACTACAATTGTATGTAGTTACAAAATTTTAACCAGCTGTAAAACTAAGTATATCTTGTCTTACACTAGCTTTATATATAACTGAAGAGTTACTTTGTTTCATTGAACGCGCTAATCTCAGGAACTACTAGTCTGATTCGAAAAATTCTGTCAATGTTAGATAGCCCATTTAACGAGGAAGGGTATAGGCTATATATAATCACGCTAAGACCAAACTTTTCTTCTAACCATTCCACGCGGACAAAGTCGCGGGCAGAAGCTAGTTAACGAATAAAACCGGACATAGAACAAATAGGCGGGTTTCGTATATCGAAATCTCGTTGTTGCAATTCCCTCGTACATAATGTTTTCAACATTCCTTCAATGTTGCGTGGTATATATGCCTTATATTATAAGAATTACTGCGTAAGCAGATGCAATTTGCAAATGTTAAACCCACGTCAGTGAAATGGTACGCCTGAAGTGCAAGTAACCAATGCTACGATGATGATTATTTCAGGTAAGCCCCTTAATTCCTCTTTAACATAATAGCTATCGTAACATTCAATAAGATAACAATTCTCGTTCTATCTTTGTAGACCAGTAACCCTCAAAATGTAAAATATTCAGTTATGATCATACACAAATACATACTTAGAGCTATAATATCTTAAGAACCAATAAATCAGGCAGCCATTGCGCCAATTACGCAACGGCCAGACTTCCCCTCCTAATAATCCGCGTGGTCCGGCCCAGTTGGAAGAATGAGATCAGGGGCTCACCGGCTCACGCAGTTAGGCATGGTGCATACATCGTCCCTATCCAAATATCATTTAAATAATCAACATGTTAAGGTACACACTAACCCTCTTATTCATAATAGTTACACGAGGTTTATCAGCTCATTAAAAAAGTTATTTTCGTATTAATAGTGATGCGATTATGAAAAACACTTTTTATAGTTGAATGAACTGATAAACGTCGTATAACTTTTGTGAATAAGAGGGTAAATGTTTGCCGGTGTATTTACTATCAACCTCATAATTATAAGTAAACTAGCTGTCCCGGCAGACGTCGTCTTACCCGGAAAAGCTTCAATCGATATGCCGACATCAGCGCCACCTACAGGGTCTAATTGTGAACAAACTCAGAAACCTTCTTTGGCTCATGCACAACAACTTTACGATTCTATAAAGGACATAAAGACAAACATTCATTTTTGTTTATCAAAAAGATTGTGTAACTCCTTTTATGTACACACATCTGTGGGTGTTTGTCATAGACTACTTTGATACGCGATCTCACCCGGTGCCACGCGGTGCTGTCTTCGACAATTTAAGGGTATTTACTACAACAAAATGCAAATCCCTATTTTAGAGTTAAAACTACACCGGGTCATAGACATGCGACCAAGTAAACGTCCTTATGGTTGAACGACCTTCTTAATCTGAATGTCACTTTAAGTACGCAAACTTTCAGTAGCGAAGATTATTGCTATAACTGCCTAGCAAAGGTACAAACATACTGTTACATACCGACAAAGAAACGCGCACCTGGTTTGCTGCCCCTCCCCAATTCGGAATTCTTTTGTTTACTTCGTATTTAAAATTAGCAATTAGACAATAAGCCTATTGTTATTGTTTTCGACTTTGTTGGCCGTTCACAGGAATAATTAGCCAGGTGTGCACATTACTGTTTCTCGGAAACCCCAGTGCCCGCGGTCCTATTTTTTTGTACTTGTTTTATGGCCGTCATTAGTGTCGAACTAATCCTTATTGTTATTGTATTGCGTCGAAGCTTGCCAGGTATAGATTGGTGCATTATAAAGCAATGGCCCAAGGTGGGGAGGGGCAGTCAAGCGAGGATTACGATACGAGCAAAACGTAGATTCGATGAGAGAAATAGTGACGGACTTTGCGCGTGTTATTGAAACATACAGTGTGAACTGGTTGTATCCAGTTATATTTGTACCTGTTTTATACGCGTTTGTACAGTTCTAATAAACTCTATAGTAATTCCAACGGCATTTTAATTTAAGTTCTGGGTAGGTCGTACCAATACTAAACAAATTCAGTTCATTCCGCACACTATGGCAACGGAACAAACACACATTCGTATAAAATAACTACCTACCAGATTTATAATTATGTTACCTAAAAAGTTCAGGTAGATATGATTTCACATGTATCATGGATGGCATAGTATAGTGTAACATATGCCTTACATAGTCATGATACAAATTGATTTATTCCCATATATAAGCAGATCGAAACTTTCAGATTCTCTCGGGGATTTTTTGGGTTTGTGAGACCACAGAAATCCGTAGTTAAAAGGTCCAAAGTTTAATAAAGTCGTGGTTAAGGGAGATAAATATCAAGAACTTAAATTTTACACGGAATTGGGAGTTATCACAAATGAAAACAAGTAAGAAAATCTTTTAGCCTTTTTGCTATTTTGGCGACAACGTGACACTTTCTTGGTTATTTTACAACATAAGATCGGAAAATGATCAAACGTGTCTAACAAATAATAATGGTGTTTATGTTAGTTTAGAAGCTGCTATAGACAAGTGGCATTACCGCTGAATAAATAGAATAGAAAATGTTTGTAAATGACATAATACTTAGAGTAACGATATATCATTTCCGTACATTTTCTATTGTATTACTTTAGCTCTTATGCCACTTGTCTACGGGGCAAGGTATTTATTGAGCTTGAAATAAAATTTCGAAATGAAACTCCATAGGATGTACAACGCTGATGGTTATTAGAAAACAACTGAATATAAGAACAGTGGATTTAAACGGTAACATTAATGATATCCGCCGGAACGTAGCAGTCATTTCACCACAAATGCGTCCCCATCCATCATAGGTAATCGGAAACGATCATTGCAAAAACGACTATAATTCACTGCGAGCGCATTTTACAGCCGACCCAAATCACCCTCCATTACATGCTACATGAGACTATGGTCTACCACAATCAATGTCCATTTTGCGTAATGTTTGTGATACTTAATAATCAGCAAACCAGTTTCTCAGAGCTCCTTGAGTTTATTTACTCCATCGTTACGTATTTTTCAAGAGCAAAATATTTAAATGAGCTACCAGTACATTTGCATATAGTACGCAGTAGGTGCTACTTGTTAAAGATTTTTGTTACAAAAAATACCATGTGGAGCTCCTAGCATTTCATGCATTAGTGGGATAGAGATTTTTCATTACAGGGCGCTCCGTGGGTTTTTAATCATTTGTCATCAGTAACTATTGACGTAGGATATTTCTTTTTAATCTCTTTATAGGAGGCGCCAATCTGTCATCGGCCTTTCGTCTATTTTTCAGTGGTACCACACACTTCATAGAGCTACCAATCACAATACGTTCTATTACGCGATATTGCTTATCAGTGAATGGTCTCAATACAGCAAAACTGATTCCTAAGCCTTTGCCTTTCAA
This sequence comes from Dendrolimus punctatus, assembly GCA_012273795.1. NCBI lineage: Eukaryota > Metazoa > Arthropoda > Insecta > Lepidoptera > Lasiocampidae > Dendrolimus > Dendrolimus punctatus. The sequence continues at coordinate 13,788,264 of CM022542.1, read as the reverse complement.
TAGTTCCTCTTTAAGTCTTGGATTTTCAAACAGTCGTGTCTTGACGTATTTCATTAAGTGCTCCATTTCAAGATTACTCAATCGCACTAATGCAGCGATTGCTACTTTATCATAGTCTTCGGAATCCTTTATTTCCACTTCCAACTTTATAGCATTGTCGTTACTTGGATAAATTATTTCCTGGACTTGAAAGCGATTAGGGCCGGCACCAACCATAAGTGCGCAACGAAAACTCTTCTGTTTGCCAGCAATTTTGTTGAGCCAATCGCAGTTACGTTCAAAAGCTCCAAGAAGGAAATTTATGAAGTCGCCAACATCTTTTTCGCTCTTGTAAGACACTATTGCAGCTAGAGCCACTTCAGGCAACTCCAAGCTTGTGTCAGTCGAGTCCCGATTTCTTTTGATTGGTCCTTTTCTCGCAGCCATCGTTATTGGCAGCTTCAACAAGTGAAAAATGTTACCCACTACACTCCCAAAACGTTTGTTCCTGTGACGAAGAATTTTGCTGTTGTATACAAGATATTATAAGAAAATTATGCTTCCATTTTTTTAGTTTCACTGTCTACTTTCTGGTTGTAGCTTTTTATTTCGTTTTCAATTTTACAAACAGCCGGTTCATATTTTGAAGAGTCAAATAAACAAAAAGTTTTTACAATGTATTTCAGGACCGGTACAATTACACGAAACGAACTAAATAAAACTACCGAAGTTAATTAATAAAACTTTCTTAATGTTCGTGTTTTTACTTTGGCCTGTTTTTTGTAATAAAATCTTTTATGAGCTACTTCGTACGCGCCTAGTACTGTAATTACTATGTAACTTTTAAATTATTGAGTAAATAACTCAGCAGATACAAACCAATCTTGTCGCCTACGCAATCGCCCACTGACGACCTGTCAAATTACTTTCGCTCAAATTTGCGTAGGTCGCAAATTCGAAGATTCGTGGGCATTAATACAATATACTATTTACCATTTTAAGAGTATTCCCTCTGTTATTTTTAGCATAATTTACGGATTGTCGCGTAAACCAATGTCTTATAAAGTTATAGATAAAACAGACAGAAAAGAAATAATATAATAATTGCTTTTGTGTCATATCCCACGTTAATATAAGTTTTATTATTATGATGATATCGTATCAATCATAGAAAAACAAGGACCTCTAAAAGTTTGGTAACATTCTAAAATTTACAAATTTCTAAACTTATGTACAATATAAGTTGTAACTAGTAACAACGGTATGACGCGTGCCAAAAAGAGGGACCACACTGTAATACAAACTAGCTTTTGGTTCATCAGAAAATATATGTAATTATGATTAGATAAAAAATCACGAGTGATAAATTTACACAGCTACGTATACATTTTCATGTGGAATTTTTAATGACGTGCTTTCATATTCTAAAATCGATAAGGGTCACTGAAGAATTTGGCAAAGAAAACTATATATCGACATTTTTACCCTCATTCGTGAAAATCTCGCATCCATGATAGACGCACGTGGCAGGCATTCCGTTCGTTTTTCTGAAACGGTGCGATCTGGTTCCAGAATTGGGACGTTTATGTATTTAATATATAGTTAAAATAATTAATTGCCAAAGAAGCTCCAATAGAAGCCTCCTTTTCCATCTGCCTTGGTTGTTCGACTTTCAACGATATGGAAATTCGTTTCTTAAACAATTCCAAACTAGTATTACCAGAATTACGAAATACTAAAGCCCGAATTAAGTAGCGAGATAAATTGGTGTTCTGAGCAAACTGGTGCTGACATTAATTCGTGTTTTAAAACCTGTTTATATTTTTACCAATAACGTAATCAATAGAACGAACAAGTTATTAATACCATATGACTTGTTCAAGAATAGGAGTGAATACGACATAATTCAAAATAACTCCTACGCCATCTTCGATCTGCAGGTATCGATGAAAATGTTAATATACCAGAACAACGTTTACTAAAAGCGTAGGTTTTATAAAGATTCTATATACGTTAAGAATTCTTAATATTTTAATGTAGTAAATCCAAGCAATTGATAGGGCTCCTGTCACTCATGTTACGCTTTGTACGTCTATATTTTAGACAATTTACCAAGTCTTATTGAGTTCATTATCTAATGTGTTAACCTACTTTCAGACTTTCGCGACCAACCATTTAACTACATGTGTTCTATTTCTAAGTAGCCACATTCTAAGTTTTTGATATAACCTACGAATACTTAATCTTCTACTAATAAATGTATGTACAACAAAGACAATATTTAATCTAAGTATCACTAAATCATGAATGATTCGAGATAAATTGACTATTATTAATTTTTGTTTTAGTTATAGATAAGATCGTCATCGATAAAACAATTTTCTTTTCAAGTCGACAAATCGTATGTCATACACGATATTTTTATCGTGTACTTTCCGTCAGCCTTAACACCTAACTATTCTAAATTTCTTAAGAATGTTTACCTCGCGACACCATTTCGGGCTTATGATACTTCTCCAAACAAGACTAATCCTGAAAAGTTGAACGTAGAATTTGGATCTAGCCTAATTGCTCTATAGTTTATATACTCACAACATAGACAGTATCAATCTATTTGGCTGTTTGGTGTTGAGACTTCGTTTCCTTCCTCATGTTTATTATGTACGAGACTATCGGGATTATATGGTAGAAATGAATTTTGCCTGGGGCAACATTTTTCGTTACCTACCAACAAAATTACCTACTTTTATTAAACATAAAGGTGTCATGTCCGAAGAGGGATCAGTCTAAAATAAATCTGCTATAGTTTATCATCTTTCAGACAATACGACTGCCCCAAAGTACATTGTGTGCTCGTACATACCTACCTATATAACGCTATGTTACAATACCTACATCTATAATTGCAATTAATTATTACTTTAACTGATGGGTTCTGCATCAATGAATCCTTTGTGATAATATAAACCAGTAAACCACACAAGTTAATCGCATAAGTATATATACTTAATACATAAATTTAATAACTTCCAAGTTAGTAACTTAATTTCGGCAAATACCCAAACCATATTAAATTAGGAGAAATTCAAAGAGCGTTCTTTAATAATACACTCGATTTAATTTATGGATAGAAATTCAGTTTAATTATGGCATATCCTATATTAAAGAATCAGGATGTAGCTGAAATTTAAGTTATATAGGTATTTTGTCAATGATACGATCATAAGAACAAATTAACAAATCCAACAGAAAACAGGTGCGGAAACAATCGTCGTAGCAAAACACTTGGTAACGTAAATATTATTACCTCTCAATGAAAAAAAGGGAAAGAGCGGATGGACAGGGTATTGAGGTCAAATATAAAACATAGTACAGGGAACAACGAACTCAAAGCGTGGAGAACATAGGTTAGTTTCATCGTCGAAACAATAAACTCACCGAAAACACCATTCACATATAATATGAAGCAACTATTCCGTTAAGATTCGCTTGAACGGCTGTCGGCAATGCTGTCACTTACGCACACACTCACAACAACACCTTAGTAAACGTCATTCACAACGTTTACATCGCTAATTACATTACTTAGCGATGTTTTTGACCGCCACCAACGATACATAGCACGTAACATAACTTTATCTCAAACATATAACGAGCCCGAGTGCCTAGCTGTCCGTGAACCATTCAAAAACGTAATTTTTAGGCAAAGACAGACATAATCACCACTCCTTTTCTCTCACGTATTTCTCTGATAGCGAACAGCTGCGGCGCGCGGCGTGTTGTACCAAAACAAATACTCGTAGCGCATCTGTTAGCATGCGAGCGTACGAGATGGAACAAAATGAATCTTAACAATACCAGGCGTTCTAAGGGACGAAAATAGCTAAAAGAATCACGTGTAAGCACATGATGGCGCTTTTTGTAAATGTATATTTGAACGATTATATTATTCATTATATATTAATATTACTTCTAATTAATGGCTAATAATTTAATTTATACTTATATTATTCATTTTTTTGATAAACAATACATTATTTACCCAAAATTTATATGTACAATCTTCATACAGATTCTTAATTCGATTTTTTTAGGCCAATTAATAGTTTTTTTTGTTATTGTAAGTACTAGCAATATTTTGAGTAACTTTATGTGAACAAAAAATAAAAAAGTAAACTCCACCGTGACAGTGTACTTTCACTGCCGTGACCAGGATTCGAACCTGGGTTACTACGGCCACAACGTAGGGTCCTAACCACTAGACGATCACGGCTAACGGAGTTGTATCAACTGTTGTGAAATTTTGTTTCTTATTTATCGCATTTTATATACTAACGTTATGATTATTTTTAAAGTATAATGTATTGTATCTTTCAATCATAAAATTCGATTATCTAATCATTAAAACATTTTCAGACTTTACAGTTAAATCGGACATCCCGTGTGTAGAGAACAATGTAAGCGAGAATATTTGTCTGCTCTTACTTACCCCTGTTTCCACTACCACCATCGACAGATGTCAGAAAAATCTGGATAGAAGTTTATAACGTGTAGGTGTATGGTACCAATTCTTAGTACAATTGTTTCAGAGTAGTCGAACATCGACTTTATTGATGTGGATTTAGTGAATCTAGTCGTACATGAAATGTAATGAAAATAATGAGTAGGGAGAATGATGAGAAGAATCTACTTGTTACGATTTTGGCGGATTTAGCCAAAATCGTAACAAGTAGATACTCATCGTGTGCCTACTCTTATAAGAAACAGGCGTGATATCTTTATACGTATAACTCTTCTATTCGTTTAAACAGTACCGTCTTTTGGTCGGTTTCTATATCTTACCAATCCTTCATTAGCCTTGCTATCGTGGTTAAAATATGACATAACCCACATACATCTAATGTCAAACTTCTGACCGATGCACGATGACAAGAGAAGAAAGAGCATTTAGGGAGCGGAAGATTCATCCTCCTGTTGACGAAGTGGATTTGTCTTGCTTCCCGAGGCACTCTCAAGCACTGATGCGCTGGATTACCGTGGGCGTAACTACGTTCTAAGTCTCACGCTTTTCCTGCCATAAGCGCGGGGCACATGGGAAGAGGTGGTTTTAGTGGAGTATTGGCCCATCGTTACCTCTCCACATAGAGGTCTGAGTCTCAACACATGCCGGCAATTGATTCTGTTAGTTGCGCTATCTTCAGTGGCTAACTCTCATCGCTTTGGTCTAATCCCTAGCAAAGAACCCGATAGTTTGCGAAATGCATTTCCCCGCCTCAAAAAAAAGTGACTGAATAACAAGATATAGGAACCGACCATTAAACATATTGGACGCCTGTGGGTGTGACATTCAATCTGCGCCCCTCCTTGCCAACACTAGAAACTAAAGGCAGCAATGCTGACTTATTAAATACATATTCCCTAGCAGGTCCTAAGTATTTATCAGATCGGTTTTGTGAATATGCAGTCTCCACGTAGGTAAAAGGTAGTCGGGTTGCACTCCCTAGGGCTCTGCGCCCAGATGCCATGTGCCCTTTGCATCCCCGCGTACAGACAGATCTGCTTGTAGATCTAAGGATTGTGAAGTCGGTATTTAGTTCAAATATATTGTCTGGAAGAGATCGCTTTTTAGCTATAAGACCACTCTTTGTAGGTACACAATTAGAATAGAAGGAGTTTATATGTTTTCTTTAATGGTAGATATTCTGCAATAAAGGGTATTTTTATGTCTGTATGTTTTAATTGAACATCAAAATGCGAGTTCAATATTCGGTGGCGTCATCTAGATATAAAGGATTTAGGAGCTATATTTGTAAACAACGATTATAATTTCTAGTATTCTTCTTCCGTGTAATAACTACAACTTTCCCGTCATTGAAAGTACTTAATGTACTACCAAATTTTATGAATTTCGCTTCATTCTAAGACTTTTTATTGCCTGAAGCAGATTTCTCTGTTTCACGCTCCAGTCCCAGGAACTCCTTACACCATTTTATATGTACGCTATGCCATGACATTATTAAAATGTCTCGTTTTATCTGTCCTTTAAAGAATATTTGGAAATACTTTCGCTTATACTGTAGTATAAACGTAAAAGTGAAATTAGATGTTACCTCATACTTCGATTGTTTAAGAAAGGCATTATTTCTTACAGGCCGGCAACAGTCATGTTCGTGTTGCCGCAAACGACCACAGGCGAAGCCAATCGCTTTAATTTGGTCTGTGTGGTCTAGGTGGACCACCAGACAATAAAAAAAATGGATTCAATAACCAAAAGAGAAACATTAGATATGTACAGTTTTTATCAAATTTACATTCTTTGATATATAATATCAAAGAATGTAGTAAGGTAAGTTGTAAACGCAGAATCCTGCTGCATTTCTATTGAAGTTTTATAAAATTCAGCTTAAAAATCGTAAGTTAGGGAATCTAATTCTGCTAAAATTGAAAAACAGTTAAATCTGGTCACCATGTTTGTTGTCAACAATGTCAATTGTCAAAAACCAACTGGAATAGACTAAACAAACGATGGAGAACTCGATGCATTTTTTTCTTGCCTGTTCGAGATTCGCTTAAAAACTACTGGGCCGATTTTGATGCGGTTTTAACTGATCGACAGCTGATTTTCAGACTTCTGAAATCTCCACTCCTTTTTATCCCGCGAATATTACTGGGAATACTTGGAAATGGTCCGGTTAAAAGAAATCGAATTCCAATGCAATATTTTCACTGACCGATAGCAAACTTTATGTAATATATTATGTGATTTTTTTATCCCAGGAGCGGTTTGAAGTCTTTCTCGTACATAAAAATTAGCTTATTCCAACAGTTTTCACTAAAACGATAGCTTAGTCTTCTTTAAATGCTGCGACACTGTGTCCCGGAAATTTCAAGTCAAGCGTGTACGAAGCCACGGGCACATCTTAGTAACACACAGTATTCTTGTTATGCATAATCTGGGATGGAGGAAAGCAGAGGCAGTTTGCGCTATATGCAGGATAAATTGGTTTCAGCCCAGATTTTACACAACAGTTCTAAACGTATTTTTGAAAAAATTACCAGTTTCGATTTTAAGGGCGGACATAACTTATTTAATCATTGGAAGCTAATACATGTCGCCATTACATATATGCGTATCAAGCATGGAGGATAGGTAAGGAGAACCATCTCAGTATATTAAAAAGTGTCCACTGAAGGGCAGCAAATTAAGATGGCGCCACAATAGCAAGTAGAAAGTATTTAAAAATAGCGCCACAAATAATTCGAGTAGGATACTAGATTAAAGAAGGAAAGAAAGACTTCCTTTTTGTCGCCGTGCATGCGTTTTTCAACCCAGCACACTTCGTTTATAACTGCTAAATTCATATAATTTCCTTTCCTACACTAGCGCTATTTTGACGAGTTTTCGAACCATAATTTGCTGTTTACAGGTGGACACTTTTTCAACTGATCCCCATACTAGATGGTCCTCCTTACCTCTATCCTCTCCATGGTATCAAGTACTAGTCTTAATTTTTTTCGCAATTTCACTGTAATGGTATAGACTATACCAGTGGTCGGCAACCATTAAGCAGGCAGGGACTACAAGCTGACAAATATTGTAAAGGCGGGTCGCACTTGTGTATATATATGTGTGTGTGTTAGCTTTCATGTTAGTAGTTACAATTCGTATAATGGCTCTTAAATGCTTATCTGTGAGCTGGGAAGCATATTTATTTTTTCGAGAATTAAAAGTAATAAATTTGTTCTCATAAATGAGTACTAACACGAATTGTAATTAATTGCTGTGCAAACCTGTTCAATTCGCGTATTAGCGTGGTACACTGTAATACACGCTTTCCCGCTTATAACACTTACGTTATAAGTATAATAATTATTTATGTTAATAGGATCCCACAAGATTTATTTATAAAATAGTCACGCGCCACGTGTCGCCGACCGCTGGACTACACCATACTGTTACAATCCATAAAACCCACAGTAGTGTCAGACAATTTACTGTTAACCAAAAACGGACATATGGATATTGTGACTCATAAGGACTCCGTTTCTAGCAAAACGCCTAAACAGAGGATTAAAACAACAACACATCATTGCTATCGTTTATTGATTTAAAATACAAAACTTAGTGACATAAAGCTCTATCCTTTTATTGTTACAGTGCCTGCGAACTGACAATCCGATAGGAAATAAACCATTTTTAGCTCACTGCGCACGCGCACCGTCACTCCGTCTCACTCGCACCACACACTCATCACTGTCACAGTACAAATAAATAGTTTATATTACATACTCAAGCGCAAACATCTAGGGCCATCCTTGAGTAATGGATTTAGTACTATATTGAAAACAGGTTGGTGTTTATGTGTTTCATATCACTTAACTCGGCGACTAGTTCTTTTTAAAGAAAAATACGGAACCTTTACCGCGGTTGTATTCTAAACGACAGTTGCACCCAAATATATTTATTGTTGCAAAACTTATTTTAAACAATTATTTTATTCTAAAACTTTCAATTTTTGATTCAGAAGGGTATAATCTAACTGAAACTGAAACAAAAAACAAAATAATAGTTTAAAACATCTTTCACAACAAAAAATAAACTCAGGTCCAAATGTCGCTTACGATAAAGGCTCAATATGTCGCGTCGGCAGATTTCCCTTTGCCAACCACCACAACTAATAAATAATAATTACGATATTAACCAAAGTCAAACTAAAAGAAAAACTCGAGTGTCACATAAGTACATACTGTGTTAAAAAATATATATATAATTTGCTATACAATATTGTATCCGATAAAGGATAAAACGAGGAACTAAACAATACAATAGTGACATGATATATTACAATTAGGTACATGAAATGAACACAATTTTGCATAATAATAATAACTGTAGATTTTTACACAAACATTATTGGAAAACCTGCCTGTCCATTACTTCGTTATTATTGCTCTATTATTCATATTATAACAAATTAAACACGTATTCCCATACCTATCATTTATACTCTTTCTAACCACCCTATAACTTCATGAAGCAGAAAAGTATTACAGAGTCAATATTATACAGATATATGAAAATTTTATAGTACAAACATCGAGATTAGAAATATATTCAAATTTACATTCAAAAGAAAGTTGGATAGCACGGGTTCCGTCTAGATAAAACATACTTGAGAAATAAAAATACTTTAATGCTTCATGCGAGAAAAAAAAGCTTGTACCATAAACACCTTGGTATTTTATTTATCATAATCATTTTAAGGGTGTTTTAGTTTATTAATATTTTTTTAAATAAACGTTATAAAAATTCAATTTTTTTTGCAATTAGAAATAATCTGCTATCAGATGCATTTGGCCGCTTATTCCGAGCACAGAGCACGTCAGGCCGCTTTAACTAAAATTATGTTATAAAAGTAAATTTTGCTAAGATAATTGTGATCGGAATAAAACGCCCAACAGCAGGCCTGCCGCTAAACATACTCGCTTTCATCTCTGGACCGTTCATGTAAAGACGCCAGTAATATTTTAACCTCCATATAATAATACAATTAAATAGTACATAATATAGCCTTTTTAAAATTATTTTCCAATATGCTTACATTAATATTATATAAAAAGATATTCGACTGTGCCACAAAAACCTCATGGGTTTAATGTGCGACGCAGACAGTTTACAACCTGTCATATTGATTTTGTACCATTTAGATACTTTGGTTTGTCAAAACTGACGTCAATTACAGGCATGATTACCTTATAGAGTCAAAATAGCGTCGAAAACGTGGAAAGATTTAATAATTAAAATAAATATTGCCTTAGTCATGACACGAAACAAGTGCAATTATTTCCATCATATCGTCATATCGAATCATTGTAAAAGATTACAATAGAAAAAATAATTTTATTTTGATCAATAAATATTGACAAAAACGTATAATTAGCGGCGGGCTATATTCATAAATGTTCCGGCACAATAAGGCAGTGATTTAGTGTTTGCTATACAAAATATCTTTTTCTTACAAATTTCTGCTTCACCTTTAAAAACAGTCTGTGATGAGGTTTAGTCTATTGTAGATTCAAATCCAAAAAGGTTGAACAAGTCATAATAGTTCAATTTATTAACCCCTATCTGAAATACCCATTTTTTTTTAAATATATGCTTCAACATTCTCATAACCTACAAGTACATTTTGTGTTTTTACAGGATTATCTATACACTATTCCGTTTTAAACACTGTCTGAATATTTCATGGGGTCAAAAATAACCTATACAAATTTCAGGCGATGTCCGGCTTACAGGAGCCGGAAAATCAAAAATGTCCCTATTTGTACCTATACAATAAAATAGTACACAAAGTATGAAATGCGAGGGCATAGTGTTAAATAACAATTTCAACGACACAATGAATATATGTACATCTGTGTCGTCAGGTCGATAAGATCATGGCGATTCAATCAAATGTTTCACTTAAATGTATTTTATTGACTACCTTTCCATTGTGTATAAACAAAATGTCATTGGCCCTTTGAGTTTCAGTCATCAGTTGCCGACACTTTAAAGATATAAAGCTTGCGATAATAAAAACTGAACAAAAGCCTAACTAGCATAGATAGTAAACTAAACTATTATTTCAGTTTTATGTTGCAGTCTGTTTTTTATTCGGTTTCCTAAATTTTATATACAATATTTATTTTCTACCATATTGCGTCCTTGATATGCATTGCGTAACAATAAAAAAACCTAGCTTTCATGCCCTCGATTAATTAATCTGGATGCTGGGGAATCGGTCGTGAGCGACCGTTCAGAATGTCCTCTAAGTACTTTCGACTGAAGCAATTATGAACAAAAATAATACAAATACACGTTACAATGTAGTAACAAAATTGTCACCTTTCGTATCTTTACTATCAGACTTATAAGTATTAAATAAAAATATAGAATTATAAATATCGTGTTCGGTCCGAGCGTGTCGCCGCCGATCGCACTGGTTCGTCCGGCCCGGCGCCGGCGCACAGTTCCCGACCGGTGGGCACTCGCGCGCACTCACTCACTCACACGGCGTCCGAGCGGCGCGCACTGGCGTACGCACTCGCGCCCTCGCGTACGCACTCGCGCCCTCGCGTACGTACTCGCGCACTCGCCGCCCTCACTCGCGCACTCGGGGAGCGTCTCTGCGCACTGTCGCGCGGGCCTCGCGGCGCTAGTGTATGGCGACGGGGCTGTGCGTGAGCTGGCACACGGGCAGCATGTCGTCCCCCTGGCGTACGCCCTCCACCTCCATGCGCTCGGCGCCGCCCCACAGCCGCCCCACGCCCACGCCCACGCCCACTGCGTACAACACAACCAACCATATTAACCAACAGACGCACCCAAACATAACCAATATACGGCAACTATTGCTAATATAATAAAACTACGCATTAACGGTTTTAAGCGCGGTAATTTATTAAGGGTATTTTCCTTCCATTTTAATATTATATAAAAAAAATCAGAACTAGGCATGTTTGAGCCACAACATGTGTGAAGCGGTGACAAATTAGATTAGGCTCCCATAGAGTAAATAATAACCATACACAAAATTAAAACTAAATAATTAATATGAACAGGTTGGCGGTAGGCTAAATAAAACTTTAACAATACTTGTTGGACAAATGTCACCTTTGTCGTCCGTGACCACGGCCACTGAAAACCGGACGAAACGTCGGAACCAAAACTTAATGAATTACCACGCTTAAAACCGGTAAAACGTAGTTTTATTATGTATAAAAGGCGCGAAAACTTAAGAAAATATTATATTACTTATATGTTCCATTTCTACCAATCCTCAACCCAACTGTAATAACTATGTAAATCAAACTCCTAAATTATAATTTCTTATATAGGGTGGGTTAATTAGATACTAATCAAATACCAGTCTCACTAAATACTTGTGCTACAATTTCATACATGGAAATGATATCAAAATTCATTAATTGATTGAGGTGATAGAAGTAATTTTCTCATGACCTATATTATATATAATTACCATATATATGTCAACAGTACTGCCATGTGCAAAAAGCATAGTAACAAAATATGACACACTACTATAAAAACGAATCAGTAACCGATGTTTTGAAATTCAGTACTATTTTAAACGCACATGAGGAACTCATAATAATGAGCTATATTAATATAATACACCTTTATTCATATTTACTTAACGATTCATTACAATATAAAGGTTATAGATGATTTTTTGTCTATATAATTTCAATGTACAATATTAATATAGCTCTCTTTTCATGTACCACAAGTGCTCAAATTCAATCCTTACACGTCTTTATTTCTACTGAGAAAACAGAAATGCGCAGATATCCCACTAATAAAAGACTTATTTCGCTATAAAATATATTTTTCAAATGCAAAATGTCGGCCTCTAAATATAAGCTACAAAAGGCTGCACGCGTACGGATTTGGCGTGAAAACCGTCTGTTACGCAACCATTTGTTGCTAACAACTATAAGCGGCCACAATTTAGCGTGGCCGGCCGAGAGCATTGTTTCTCAACGATTTGTATGGCGCGACCCACTAAAAAAAACGGAAAATTTAATAATAAATCTTGCCTTCAATACAAAATTATAATAGTATTTTAACGTATGCCTTATTGAATTGAATCTTTATCTTAACAAACGCGACTCGAAGGTTGAGAAACGATGCAGCTGTGAATAAGTTGTGAGGATAGCTACGCGTTTCAATGGAAAGCCATGCCGTGAACAACACTGATCATGCCTCGGACAAGGGGCGGTAATTGCACAGAGGGGTGGTTGGTAGTGGTATCTAGGCTCTTGGGGGATATCTGGTGGGTTTTAATTAAACATTCTGAGATTGACAATTGGGCAGACCTTTGGGGCATTCGTTAGGCACTGTGTTTGGCCGTCGGCTGTGTTAGTGTCGCGGCGCGGGGCCGCCGGACCGCTCTAGTCATCGCGGGTCCGACGGGCCGTCTGTCGCGGCAACGGATCCCACACAACAGACAACACGTTAACTATCAAACGTCATATCAGGCAGCAGCGGAAACTTCAAAAGTAATGTTCCAATTTGGAACCACTCGAAAATATGGGATTTACCTTAAATGCGTTAATGAGCTACCTGAACAGAGTTCGTGTTAAAATACCACTTTTTTAAAGATATAAATTGTCAAAATTATCTTACTACAAATCTGTATTACACAAATCTTAATAATAGAATTGTGAATTTGAAGAATAAAAAAATTATTTAGAAAAGGTTTTCCATACATAAAATATTCACAAAAAGAAATTAAACACCTAGTTATAAATTATGTAAATAAATAATTGTCAGCAGACAAACACAAAAAAAAATTAATTATTGAAATGAACAAGTTGCGGGTTAACAAAAATTTAAAAATGTTAACTTTAACATCTAATCATTAACACTTAACATCTTTGCCTTTCGTGATCATGGCTAGTGCATAGTTGCCGAAACGTTATTAGAAAACTCGAATTCAATGCTGCGCTTAGAACCGTTAGAATGTAGTTTTAATGATGTACATGACCCTAAAATCAAATTTATATGAAACTATCTTTTTTTTCAAAATCTGTATAATACAGATTTGTCTTAAGGAAATTGTCAATTTTTTATTTTGAAAATTATGTAAACGAAATAACGAACTCTATTTAGACAGGCCCTTGATACGGTTTATACAAAAAAAACTTGAAGACATTATCCGCTGATTGATTTTTTGGAATTACACATTGTTGTACAACATTGCAAATATATTTATTTAAAAAGGGGGTTAAAAATTTAGGTACTGAGGCGGCAATTTTCACACTTAAGGACTTATGAGCTGAAAATGAAATGATAAAAGCGAAATGTATGTTATAAGCAAAGAACACGACATGAAGCTTGAGATGACATCATGTTAGTCTTAAATACTAATTATCTATAACCATCAAATGATCCAACTTTTATTTATAAATTAGAAATTAGTATTCTCGCCCAGTCTTATTCAAAAAGAAAATTTTAGAAACAACAGAGATTCAAGTTTCATTTACAAAATTACAAACTGTCGGCTATAACCGCGGTTCCCTTGCCTTGTGTATGTAATTTTGTAACGAAAGTTACTTCCTTCAAACTATACAAGTGTAAACAACCCTACAACCCTAGAATGCGAATGTTCACCCGATAAAGTTATCGGGTTAGCATTCTAGGGTTAAATGTTACATTTCTTGTTTTTGCATCTCAATATCGTCACTCACTTAAAAATTCAAAAACCTTGTAACTTTTTATCAGGTAATTACAGACGTGAGTATCACACAAGAAAGAAAGGGTCAAAAACATGAGATATTATTGAGAAATATAGTCACATTTGTAACTGTTGTGAACACCAATTACTAGGACTGTAGTAGTGCTTGCTGACTTGAGTCAGCAACTACTGCATCTTGCTACTTAACTCATTTCATATATACCTTCGTGCCTTTTAAAACATGGCTCAACCATTTACCGTAAGGCTATACTGACGGTGTGTAGTGCAACTATATCAGAATGTATTGCCTGCGCCATATTGGTAGTATAACAACATTGAAGAAGTAATTGGATTCATAGACCAATGCCGCACCAAACTAGGCCTGATGCCATACTGTTTAGTATTGTTCTCCCATCTGTATTTTTGTACTATAAGATCTGGTTCTGATGCCAAGCGTTTAGGACCATACTTCAAAATATTCCGCTTAATTGGCCCATGAAACATAATATATTGACCATATTGGAGATGCGACAAAGGTGTGGACTTGATATTTATCATGATATGTTTTAGTGAACAACAAAATTTGTTTCCAGTGCCAGACACTTGGATCCATACTTCAGGACATAAGACTCGATCCGTTCATATAAAGCTATAGTACTGAACCCATATTTATGTTGAGTGAGTTGTGGGCCTAAGGTTGTTGTACAATAGATCTTTCAACTGTCTTAGTCAGGCTATAAAATTTGCATCTAGTGCCAGACATTTGGTTTCAATGTCAGACATTTGATTCCAGTGTTAGATATTTTGTTCCATACTTCAGGACATTGGCTTAATATGTTCATGTAACACTATAGCAGTAGCCACATTGATGGTGACTCAGTTGTGAGCCTGAGATTCTTATACATTACTCTCTCATCTGTATTAGTGTGCTGCGAGATTTGTTTCCTGTGCCAGACATTTATGTGGTTTCAGTGACAGGCAGTTGATTTTAGTGTCGGACATTTGGATCCGCACTTCAGGACATTGACTCAATATGTTCATGTAACACTATAGCAGTAGCCACATTGATGGTGACTGAGTTGTGTGCCTGAGATTCTTATACATTAATCACCCATCTGTATTAGTGTGCTGCGAGATTTGCTTCCAGTTCCAGACATTCGGTTTCAGTGCCAGACATTCAATTCCAGCGTCAGACATTTAGATCTATACTTCAGGACACAAGACTCAATATGTTCATGTAACACTATAGAACTGACCACATTGATGGTGACTGAGTCGTGAGCCTGAGATTCTTATACATTAATCACCCATCTGTATTAATGTGCTGCGAGATTTGCTTCCAGTTCCAGACATTTGGTTTCAGTGCCAGACATTTGATTCCAGTGTCAGACATTTAGATCTATACTTCAGGATACAAGACTCAATCTGTTCATGTAACACTATAGTACTGACCACATTGATGGTGACTGAGTCGTGAGCCTGAGATTCTTATACATTAATCACCCATCTGTATTAGTGTGCTGCGAGATTTGCTTCCAGTTCCAGACATTTGGTTTCAGTGCCAGACATTTGATTCCAGCGTCAGACATTTAGATCTATACTTCAGGACACAAGACTCAATCTGTTCATGTAACACTATAGTACTGACACCACATTGATGGTGACTGAGTCGTGAGCCTGAGATTCTTATACATTAATCACCCATCTGTATTAGTGTGCTGCGAGATTTGCTTCCAGTTCCAGACATTTGGTTTCAGTGCCAGACATTTGATTCCAGCGTCAGACATTTAGATCTATACTTCAGGACACAAGACTCAATCTGTTCATGTAACACTATAGTACTGACACCACATTGATGGTGACTGAGTCGTGAGCCTGAGATTCTTATACATTAATCACCCATCTGTATTAGTGTGCTGCGAGATTTGCTTCCAGTTCCAGACATTTGGTTTCAGTGCAGACATTTGATTCCAGGTCAGACATTTAGATCTATACTTCAGGAACAAGACTCATTGTTCATGTAACATAGTACTGACACATTGATGTGACTAGTCGTGAGCCTGAGATTCTTATACATTAATCACCATCTGTATTAGTGTGCTGCGAGATTGTTCCAGTCCAGACATTTGTTTCAGTGCAGCATTGATTAGGTCACATTTGATCACTTCAGGACAGACTCAATCGTTCATGTAACACTATAGATACCAATTGATGGTGACTGAGTCGTGAGCCTGAGATTCTTATACATTAATCACCCATCTGTATTAGTGTACTGCGAGATTTGCTTCCAGTTCCAGACATTTGGTTTCAGTGCCAGACATTTGATTCCAGTGTCAGACATTTAGATCTATACTTCAGGACACAAGACTCAATCTGTTCATGTAACACTATAGTACTGACCACATCGATGGTGACTGAGTCGTGAGCCTGAGATTCTTATACATTAATCTCCCATCCGTATTAGTGTGCTGCGAGATTTGATTCCAGTGTCAGGGGTTTGGATGTATACTTCAGTTCATAAGACTGAATCTGTTTATTAAACAGTATAATACTGACCGTGTTGGTGGTGCGACTGGGGCTGCGCGTGGGCCTGCGCCTGGGCCTGTTGCGTGTTGGTGCTCTCGTCGGCGGTGCGCTTGAAGAAGTTGTGCTGTAACGCGTAGTACGGCGTCACGCGCTGCTTGGGATCGTACTCCAACATGCGCAGTATCAGGTCCTGTAAGAGTTATGCGTTTTCATTATATTTATGACGCCGATATTAAAATATCAAGTGGATCGTTTAAAAACACTTTCAGGAACCTTGAATTGTAAGATGAAAAAGAATGTCAGGATAACATACATAAGATACATTTCTATAATTGCCCAGATGGCAGCACTGGACCTTCTTTTCTTATTTTTAAATATACAGAACATATTTTTTTGATAATTCTATTAGGCCAAATCACGTATAAATTTAAACACTTAAAATTTCTTTTCAACATCATATTTTAACACATTAAGGTATAGTAATTCATGTCCCTGGTATTCTTATTCTGTACATAGATAGTTTTTTTTTATATGTTAAGGCTATGTGTTTTTGCTTGAAGTACACCAACAGGTAGACGGCCCATCTAATGGAAAGTGGTTTTCTTCTCCTGTTGACACCACCTTTCTTAAACAACCCATGCCCATATCATAGAGTACCTTTGGGGATCTAATAAGTACATATACCATAGAAAATCAAATAATGCACTCTTCTTGAGCTGATATAGGGAGCAGGTCCATTTATTTTGGCGTGCACTATACGAGTAAATTAACGATAAATAAAAGATCAGCGAGTTCCGTACCTTAAACTTGAGATAATCTGAGACAGAGTGACCAGGCTCCCCCCTCCTCCTCGCGGCGGGCCCCCCACCCTCGACCCCTAATATGTCGTGTAACCGCCGCGTGCCAGGAAGCCGATACTTCCTATAACCGCTGCCAAAATTAATGTATATTAATACATAAACTTCGCACAAAAATTTAAGTGAGCAAAAATATCTACATTTTAGGGTATTTTCAACAGGCACATTTAATTTTCAACAGTTGTAACTTGAAGAAAAATGGTCGTACAGTAAATTTAAAAACTGCAAATTGTAGCTCTAAGTATCTAGTTTTGGTGTGTAAAAACAAAATGTTATTCAATATTAAGGAAACCACGAACAAAAAAAATTTTTTCCACATATTTTTAAGTATATTTAATCTTATAGGTTCAAAAACAATAACTAACTTTTAAGGCTTGTAAATGTGTATAATTGCAATTGTAACAAGGTAAAGTAAGGAGTGGTTTAAATACGTACCTTCCGTCTTTTCCATTAACTTTCTTTAATACATATCCGCCGCCTTCTGACGCAGGTAATTTGTCGAAAAACTTTCTGGTTTTGTGAGCCTGAAAAAAATACGAAAACAATTTCATATAAAACAAAATTTTGGATTAAACCAAAGTCGTCAAGTCGTGACATGGTAGCGGTCGGCGAGTTCCAGAACCGATTGTATTCGTTTATTCACTATTTTTTGTACATGCTCTGGTGTGCAATAAAGAATTATCTATCTTTGTAATTCGATTCCAGAACTCAACGGCGGCTGGAAGGTAAACGATTTATAGACGGTTTATAATTAGACTAGTTAGATTCGCAGTTCTTACGATATTCCTCTTTATCATAAAACTAGATAAACTAAGTATTTTATTAAAACAACTGGATTTTCTAAGGTTTATCATAACAAGAGCCAAGTTTTTGATTTATAATATGTTAACTAGATAACAAAATAAAAAGTTTCTTTCATATTTTCAAATTAGTATGGATATCGAGGGCTTCATAACAAAAATCTATGCATGTTACAATTTAGAAAGTGTTACCAGTATGCAAGTGTACCTAAATAGAAGGGTATTCCAAATATCAGCCTTATACAATCAACTAGTTTTGTTTTATTCACAATTTTGTCCCTTGTGTAAAACTGCACTTTTGTCTATACGCCCATTTGTTATGAAGCCCTCGATATATTAGCAAATTTTAAACACATCTGATTTTGAAATGAGTTTTTAATTAACGAAATAACTGAGCTCCCCTCAATGATTGAGCATTGTTTGGCTCATTGATGATAGCAATAATATTATTGTATGACTATAAAATAAAAACGATTAAACTTTATAAGCAAGTTGTATAATATCACTGAGCGCCGATCACTTGGGGTATACTTTACCCCAATAATGACACTGTCCCAATTATTATAGACAGGTACCTGATCGAGCAAATGATCCGGCGGCATGCCCAACACCTCGACGATCTTGTTCATCTGGTCGATCTCGTTGGCGCCGCTGAACAGCGGCTCGCCCGTGTGCATCTCGACGAGGATGCACCCGAGCGACCACATGTCTATCGCGAGGTCGTAAGGCACGCCCAATAACACCTCCGGCGACCGGTAGAACCTCGATTGGATGTATTGGTATATCTGGAAGATCAGGAATTATTAGCTTTATACGTATTTGCAAGCTGATTCGCAATGTTTTCATTCGGTTGACCAAGGCTCTCTTTACTCCACGATCCTCTTACATTCCTTTGCACTATCAAGTTGAAGAGTGGAACCTAGTCAATAATGTTGAGACACAAGAGAAGTTTGTCATAGCACCATACTTGGTTAAGGGAGGTAGCAACCTAGACGGGCACATGCCACAAGTTGACTGTGGGCTGTTTTGTCGCCTCTTATAACAGGCCCGAGAAATGCTTGCTTACAATGTTCAGGGGTGATATGAGTGCCAATGGAAAATGAAACAAAATAGAATGTAATAGAAAATCGACCAGAACTCAGAAGCGTATAATCCAAATGCAACCGCCATTTGACCCTAGAATAATAATTAAGAAGCTAAACTACAAGTCAAAGAAGCAAGTGAAGTGTGGAAAATAAGCCTGAATGGCGATCTGCTGTTCGTGCCTACCCCGCAAGGGACCTGGTGTGAAGTTATGTATGTATGTATGTATGTATGTAAGCTACCTAATCATAATTATATTTAGATCTAGACCTAAACATAATTTTTCGTATTTGGACATAGTCAACATGTGTCTAGAACAAGCGCAGTGGCGGCGCGATCGCAACAAACATATTTCAGGGGCGCTTCGGCGGCGCAGTGGTTTTATCGTGTACACGCGCTCTTACAGATAATCTTATAAAGTATATTCTAATTATACATAAAGAGTTGTCTTATCGTTAAAAAGTAAGCTGCCAGTAATAATCAGCTTAGTAATATCGATGACAATTCACAAGCCATAAAATCGAATTTCATACTACTAATTACAAACACCTCACATTATAAGAGAGAATTTTTCATAAAATAAATTTGATCACACTCACCCTTTGACCTAGTTGACACGAACTACCGAAGTCCACAATTTTGATGGCCGACCTTTTTGGGTTGCATAGTAGTATATTCTCGGGTTTAAGATCACAGTGAATTATATTTAGTTCTGAAATAAACATACGATTCAATATTAGTATGCATAACATTTATATATAGTCACTATGTATTACTGGTTTCTGGCCGCGACTTCGTGCGTGTGGAATAGTTCTAAAAGTTAAGTTAAAAAACCACCCGATGTTGAAACATTCTTCATCAGGTGCTCCGCTCCTATTGGTCTTAACGTGATCAATAATATATAGCCTTATAGCCTTCCTCAATAAATGGGCTATCTAACACTGAAAGAATTTTTCAATCCTGAGATTAGCGCGTTCAAGCAAACAATCAAATCTTCAGCTTTATATATTAGTATAAAATTATTTTGAAAGTTAACATTTATTCATACAGCCTTAGTAATATCAGTTTGAGTCAGTTTTATTCGCCCTCCTATTTTAGGGGAATGGACTATGCTTATACATGACAGATTGGCAGGTTTCAGACATCGATGATTTCGATGTGCAGGTATTCTCAAGCTGGCTTTTTCCACCGTCAACAATGACTCAGAAAATCTGTCTAAGCGTTGTATGCTTTAGATACAACAATCTAATCCAGAACATCAAAACTAACGGACTCATACAGCCATATGCCATAAGATACAATAGTCATTTAAATGTATGTCTATTCCTTTTTCACATATGAATGTCAAACGTTCTGATGAGACTTCAACTAATAGTTACATTACTCAAAAACACTCATTCGAAAACGCATGGAAATCTTGAGTAGATAGATAAAACAATATTGAGGTTCGTATCACCCTACTGTATTGCGCAAACAAAATATTGCAAAACGAATTATTCAGAATACAATGGAATTATATATGGAAGGAAGCGAGTTACTTAAAACACAAAGAGATCGAAACTTGTTCTGACAGACGTGGGTTTTATTATACTACATAATATACACTACACTAAGCCGAATGCATGAATGCAAAAATCCTCCACGCGTGTGGGCCCAAACAACACAAATGTAATGTCAATATGCTAATCTATTACCGCAATTTATGAATCATACGCACATCCTAATATATAAATTTGAAAGTGAGCTTATTTGGATGTTTTATATTCACGAGCTTGAGAATCAAACGATTATCATGGTTTTTTTTAAATCGGCAGACATACACACATGTTGTACATCCCCAAATTAAGCAAGTTACGCTTATGTCATGGGTAATATACAGCGGACTACTCTCGGGCCGTTCCCGGACTCCCAGGCCATAGTAAATAACGGAGAAAATACGTTTCTGAAATTTACTATACCAGGAATCGAACTCGGAGCCTCTGCGTTGAAGAGAGGTAGGACGGCAAAGGCATAGCCCGCTCAGCCACAGAGGCCGTCGTCACTAATTAAAGAATATGTAATTACGAAAAGCAGTATATCGTTTGATTCTTATAAATAGCTTGTAATCTGAACTTTATTGAAGCAAAACTGCTTATGAAGTCCTGATTTAACATCCCTCTGGCAGGTTTCACATACACCGGTTATGTGTAGATTTCTTCATGATGTTTGCCAATACCGGTCAGGACGTGATAATTGAATTAAGTAGTGCAGTGTGCCTTCCTCCCAGTCAAGATTCTAACCCATATCGTCAATGGAATGAATTAAACGAGGGTGCTTTAGACACTAAGCTACAGTGAATTGACGACATAACTCGTATGTGTGTATTATATATCGCGTATATCGTATATTGCGTTTTTTGTTTTGATAAATAAATGAAAAAAAATGTATTTCGAAAAGCTAATAGTATACCTAATGAGCGCAATACAACAGATGTTAGGATTTCGCCAAAATATACAAGGTGTGCTGTAAGTAATATCCAACACCTAGCGTTTTGCATGAATACTCCTCACAAAACTCCAGGCACGATTTCGAAGGCAACAATTATTACTTACTGCACAAACTTTACAACTACAAATATACACATTGAAATGTTATTGTGTGTGACTCACCAGGTTGACTAAGGAACAGTAACGCGGTACATAGTTGTTGCGCAAACTTGCGCGTGAGGTTTAGTGACACCCCGCGAAAGTTCGTGTTGCGCAGCAAGTCGTATAGATTGTACGAGAGCAGCTCGAAAACTAGGCACAGGTGGTTCCGCCACATAAAGTGACGTTTCAGTTTCACTGTAACATACAACGATTAAAATATAAGGCATTTATCAAATACGGGAAATTATAGCAGCACTTAATGGCCCATCTACTGCTAGGGCTTGGACCCATTTGACTACGAGAAAATCTGCAAAGCGTTGAATTTCCAAATAGACTTGGCTCAAAGGTCTTGTAACCAAGCTATAAAATAAAATAAAATCTAATCTATTCATCAATCTAATCTATACACCTCACACTTGATTAAGGCTAAAGATAAGAGTCTTATATTGGTAATAGCCACGTGGGGTTGGAAATAGCCACGTGGAGGTTGCTTCATGATGTTATCATTGACAATAAAGCAACATAAGCAATGTTAATTAGAAAAACATGTAAATTAAGGCCGAAAAACAGACTGATGATCCTCTTTCGTATGTATTATTTGAATCACAGATCTTTTAGATAAACTAAGAAGACTTGCTAGCTATCTAAATGTTTCTTGAACTTTCTATATGGTTTTTTTTTAAATTAAACCATAAAACCAATGTTATCTTAAGTTTAGCGATAGTTCAATAAGAAAAATAACTATTCTAACAAATAAACAAATATGTCTGACATCTCTTACGTTTTAACCACTTTCTAGTTAAATTCGTCCCTTTGTTCTTTCTTGACGGTTTTAGACATAACCTAATTTTTGTTATATGTAATAAATACAAAATACCAAACCTCCGAAGATGTTCTCGACATACGCGAAAATAGCTGTATGTAATGCTTAGTGAGTAGTGTAAAGTCATTGCAATACCTTTCAATGTAATTTTATTCGAGTTATTTATTCATCATATGTTTATTATACAACCCTAGTTTACTTGAAAAACGTTATTCACTACAGGTACATATTAAAAAATAATATTAAAAGTTAGAGAAAACTGTCGTCGCGTCCCATGTATTATTACTAATTAGGAGACGATTGCGTATTGTAATTTTATTTAGACTCGATAAAGTTGACTCAGGAAAGCTCTCTAGTGTTGCAATTTAGATAGAGCCCGGCAGACACTGTAAATGCGAGTAACAAAAGCTATCATTCGAAGGGAAACTGGTTTGACTAGTTTCAACAGGATAAAGCGGCGTTTAAAAAAACCAGAGCTAGATAGTCAAAACGGAAATAGCATACGTGGTTAGTGAGTCATCCTACGAAAATAGTTGAAAGCATTAGAAAAGCAAGAAGTCAATATATATATTATATATACAATAGGAAATAAATAGATAGATCGGCAAACAAACACGCGTATTGTATATTCCCAAGTTGAGAAAGTTACGTTTGTGATATGGGTAATACGTATAGTTAATAACTCTGGGGAAAATTTATGATTTGATTTTTTAATTTTTACGAAATTATAGATTATAGGGAATAGAATTCGTGAGCTTTGCGTTTTAGTGAATAAGGTGAGACCAATGCCTAGACCAGTAGATCGTATAAGCAGTACAATACATACAACAACATTTAATAAGTAGTGAATATCTCTGATTAAAGCAAGTCTTAAGAATCGAAAAAGAAATGCTAAGATGGTTTGAGCGTGTAGAGAGAATGTATGAAAGTAGAATTACAAAACAAGTGTTGTGAACGGTATAGTTGGTGCCGGTAGACCTCGTCGTGCACATCATCATCAAATAGCAGAAGTGTTAATAAGAGGTCAGGTAAAAAGCATCTCAAATATGAATAGATGAAGCGAATGTTGTTTGTCAGAGTCGTCGTAAATAGAGATCCAGTCTCTGCATACCCCCATGGGAAACATGCTTGATAATATGTATGTAAAACAAGTCTTTCTTATTCTAAGGCGTCTTGTGTGTCAACCAATAAAGCGTATCAATTTAAAAACAACTTACCTATATAAAACTTATTTTCAGCATCTGCTCTATTCATCATTTCTAGTAACTTGACTTCTATTTGTGCCTGGTTTAGGAAGGGTTTTTTATTCTTAATTATTTTAATCGCTACTTGACATTGTTCCTCGTGGTCATACGCTTTCACAACCTGTAATTTTAAATATGGGACAATCAAATTTTCCATTACTATAAATTTAAAGTAATTTTGATGCACGTCAAATCTTTGAAGTCAATTAGTGGAGTAAACCTATATTATGGTTGAAGTACAATATAATTGCTCAAATAAGTCGAGAAAAGTGTAACTTACAAATGTTTTTGCGATCTATAGAATGTAAGATTTGACACTCACATTCTGGTTAGGATATTTCAAGACCAATGGTTAGTATCTGTGACTGATATAGTGCAAGAGTTTTTAAATTAGTAGACAAAAAATCTCTAAAATAAGTTACACTTGTGTTATTGTTGGTGACAAAGGACCGTAGGTTAGGTATAAGTTTAATAATTGATATACTATTCGATTCGTTAAAGATATGATGTCATAACTTGCTACATTTGTACAAAATCTAGTCTGTTCCAAAAAATTTTAAGACTGTCAACTAACCTATTATCAACAGTTTGTTTAGCACTAGCTGTTTAGTAAATGAGTACTGTATTATAAACACGCACCTGTCCAAAAGATCCCTTGCCAATAGGTGATGAGATCTCATACCGGTCAAGGAATTTCTCGCCCTGCTTGATAATGTAGTCATGATTATCATCATCATAACCATCGTTGTAGACCTTCCGCTCCTTTTTATGCGAGCCGTCCTCGCCCAGGTACTGTTGCGCTCTCCGTTTCTTCTTTGCGTAATATACCTGGGTACAAAAACAAAACAAGTATCAAAACAATGTTACTCTCGTCAAAGTTCTTTTTACATATCTCGATAGCGACCGCTTTACTTTCAAAAATGCTATATAACAGTTGAAAGTGAACAATACTTGTAGACTGTTGATGATTGGTTATGGAAAAATGTGCTTTATGTTGATAATCTTAACTGTTTAGTAAAATCCGGATTCTCGAGTTGCCACAAGAACTGCCTCGTTTAACGTCAGTCAAAGACCTACAATGTGCAAAAACTGGAGGCTCTCGTGAGCCTCCAGTTTCAAGTAACTACCTACCTTACGTAACTTGAAATTTATTCTAACACTTGGATGCTCCTGAACACTTTTAAACTGACTAGACACCTGATTTTTGCGGAGCCGTATTTAAAAAAAAAGATAAAGAGATACCCCGTTTGTCGTCAGTCAAAGACCTACAATGATGCTGAGGTATTTGCTTGATATTTATTCTTGAACTTAGTATATTTCAAACTGGTTAGATACTCAATTTGTGCAGATCCATATTAAAAAAGATTAAGGAGTATTGTATTTCAGGAGAAAGTATAATTTTTAAGTGCCTATTCGTTTATGAATAGAAATTCTTATACTGTCTAAATTGATTTCCGTTACAACGGCCGCTTGTAATGTGAGCATTAGTACTCTAATATCCGAACCAATCGTCTGCTATCATGTGGCCTATAAGCGTCGTTTCGCTAATGAAAACTAAAACTTATCTAGAGAAAGGTAGGCAATCTTTTGGAATAAAATTTCGTTTCACGTTCTTAGTATACTCCGCATCATTTTTATACTACTAACCAAATTATAAAGTAAATAGATTGTCTAAAATAATCTAAGTTTTCAGAATATTGATTCTTTAAGTATTAAAATTCACCTTTTTCTTTTGAAATATGGAATTTTATTTCCCAGTGTTTGTTGTTTGCAGAAATCTACGGCATTAGAATCATTTATTAGATAATTTACTGCAATGGATATCGATTATATTAAAATTTTTAACAGTCTTATTAATTGACATTTCCATCTTGTCAAAAACAGTTTTGAGGTTATAGTCGTATATTTTTTTCTATTTACTGTTTCAAGCAGGTTCAAATATTATAAATATAAAAAGGCTCTCATACAACATTGTTAAAGTCGATATTAGAGGGTTCGTTTCTGTCTTTTTATACGGATCAATCAAAGTGATATATATAAACTTGAAATGTCATTGAATTTATTTAATTTGGTTGATTTGTCTATCAGCATTACCATAATTGTTAGCTTTTTGGAGTACAACAGACAGGTTCACGGCCATCTGCTAGAAAGTGGGTATATAATTCGAATCAGCCTTTAATTATTAAAAACAAATAAAATTAAACATAAAACATTTCATACGAGATTTATTTATTTTCTATAACTATATAATGTAGGTTACATACGAAAGTTTAGACCCGTCACAGGTCCCGCAAATCGAAGGGTCCAAAAGTAGGTGAAATAAAGTGATCGTATGCGTTATAGGAAATGAAGAGCAGACGACGAGCGCGGGAATTCGGGTGGCGGACGTTGACCTAAATATGCGGTTGACATTGATCGACGACGGGTCGCGATATGTGCTTATATAAAACATCCGTACCAAATGCCGCCTGACGACCCATGTACCGACCGACGCGACGCATGGATTTGGGACTAGGAAGTTCATTGCTACGTACTTTTCGTGTTGTAGCCAACGCCGGACTCGCCCAGCTTTATGACTCATTGTTTTGCGGCTGTACGTAGGTACGCAGTACCTTAAGGAAGTCTGGGTGAATGTCCTGTATCAAACCGAACCTTTTAATATTTATGAAGTGTACGAAATACGCATTGTTTCTTCGAAAATGTACGTGGTCCAGTATGTGCCACCGAAAGCCGGTGATCGATGCGTTCGTGGTGCGTGATGACCTACAATATTCGGCATTCAGAATGTACATATTACGTAACCGAGCAGACGTGACATAGCAATAATATTGGAGTGCATAGCTTTCGCATCGTGGCGGTGCGGAAGTGTCGCATATCGACGCGGACACCGATAACCCAAATTTCTGACGGCGACCTACATATAACGCTATACATATATAAAATACTTTACAGCAAAACGAGCGCGCGTTGCCGACCGGAGATTTCGAGCAACCACTTTACCCACCGATCTTAAATTACGGTTTGTTGACGGATGTTGAGTCATTAGATTAAAAAATATTACATGAGCTACTAAGTGACATCGATTAGAGAATAACGATTGGTTATTATTTTTGTGTTTTGTCTAATGGCAGTTTAATTCTGGGTAATGGCGGTGTCGCGAGATGATATCAACGGTGGTGATTGTTGTATCCGTGGTGTTTCATGGTGTTCTCGGCCAGTGACCGCGGCACGTGGTCGCGAGATGAGCGCGTCGGGCCGGGGAGAGACGGCGCGCGGCGGCTGTCATTGATTTTCCCCGTTTCCCTCCCCCCCCCACCCGAGGCTGGCACCCTCCCCGCCTCGTCTCACCCACTTCCAGCGCCCGATAACGAGGTTAACGGGCGACGTGAGCGTCTCCTAAACTTTAATTATACCCGTACACCCGTCGTGCATGTTTAACCCGGCCTCTATTCAACGTTTTGTTTGCTGCGCACCTGATAGCGAGGCGTGATCCCAACATTCGGTCGACGAGTAACTACCTAATGAACGAAGTCGGCGACGGGAACGGCGACAACACCAAAGAGCAACTAAACTCTACACGCCCCTTAACAGTTATAACTCGACGAAATTCCCATCTCAAGCATAGGCAGATTCAAATCTACTTATATGCTTTGCCCTAAGTTGTAAAAGCATGAGACATCATACTGCTAATAAATTTGTTAAATGCATTCCGAATTCGATTATCGCGTGTTATAGTTATTAAACTTACGTGTTAAGTGACTTGATTAATCTTCTTAAATGCAGGACTTTGAAACGCAATATTTTAAAACCATATAATCAACATTACCAATTACTGCATCATTAGCTTCTCCTATGACGATTATATGAATAAAGATATGCTTTTTTTGTTTTATAGTAATAAGAGCATCATCTGTCTAGCAACTTGTAACAGCACTCTTGAAATGATTAGAATTGAGAAACGATGACCGAACCCATTCGTAAGAAATTTATGGCCTCATGTCTTTCCTCGTAAATTGAAATATCACTAACAACATATACATACATACATTGAAGAATATTTTCCCCTGGGCATGTTTAACAAGTCACACATACTAACACAACTTTGTTCACCGAGTTTTAAAACTCTTATAAATTGAACTTGAACTTGTGAACCAATTAATCTTTTAAGACATAACAATACGGTAATACGAATTGTCTATGTGAAGCAACACCAATGGTGCTGCAAATGCGCTGCTGCTCTATTAAGGGACACTGGAACCAGATCACTAATGTCGGAACACAACTCAAGGTTGTTATGGCAACATACTTTAGATACCAGGGGTGGTAGCCGTCCAGTCGGGCAAATGCCCTACCACTTGGAGAAAGTTTAAAGTTTCGTAAATATAAAAATAGAGGAATATTTGAAAAAATAAGAAACACGGGTACCAAATAAAGCACAATTTAAATGCGGTAGTATCGTCACGCGATTCTTAAACGGACAGACAAAACACGCCAACAAAAAAAATAAAGCTTTCTTATATCCGTGGAATGAAATTTATTGGCAATTGTAGAGCAGTGCAGTACACACGTATCATGAAGCTAACTCGGCGTTTGGACAATAGTAGGGCGATTAAGCCAAATATGCGTACATTTATGACTGTACGGCATTGCTATGCGATTTTTATTGTGTGTGTGTATATGTGAGCATTGTCGGCAAGTTATGGTGTTATACACAGTTTTGGATTACAAATGGATTATCGGCCTATTTTTATTGCTGAACGGAGAAACAATACAATTTCCTGCGGCCGGGCGGCCAATGGAGCAAAGGAGTCCTGGAGGAGACCACGTCTCGGCAAACCTAGCGTAGGACGCCCGCCAGCCCGATGTACTGATGACCTGCGTAAGATCGCCAACAGGGGCTGGATAAGGAGACGGGAGACCGGGATATGTGGCGCGTACTTGGGGAGGCCTTCGTCTAGCAGTGGACTTAGATTGGCTGAAGAAGAAGAGTGGCCTGTCGTAAAAGGCGACAAAACAAGCCACTGACAGGTAGTAGGGTATTTGCCCGCCAAGATGACTATCGCCTCTGCATCAGTGTAGAGTATTCTGCTGCAACAACCTTGAACTGTGTTCCCGGCATTAGTGGCCAGATTTCAGTCCCCCTTTATAGAGCAGCACACTAGTAGCATCTTTGGTGTTTCAAATATCCAAAGGCGAAGGTAACGGCTTTATCAGGTGGGTCATCTGCCTATTTACTGAACACATGGAATATTTTTTTATAAAGTTATGGTATTGCGAATCTGACAAACAGCCAGACGACTCATCTAATGGAAAGTGGTTTCCGTCGCCTATAGATGTTCGTATTGCCAGGGGCGAAGTCAACGCTTTGCTAGCCTTTAGGATAGGACAGAGTATGTATGGTATAAAGGGCTCAGAGAGAATAAATAGAATAGAACCGGCTCTAAGGGCTGTAATCAAGATTCATTCCAGCATGGATCTAACACGCAAAAGTGACTTAGGGCCGTTTCCTAATTTACGTACGTTACGTTCTTATCGGTAAAAATTTGACATAAACACCATAAAAGTAAAGTCAAAATCCAATCGACGGTAAGACAGGTGAATAAATAGTATAAGATATAGGAACCGGACATTAAAGTGGTTAACCGTTGCTATAAATATATGCAAAACACAAAGGTGCCTCGTCTTAGTGAGAGTATGCTGTGTTAATTAAATCGTATTATCGAAATTTAATCACACTCGCAGGGGCAAACTCTAGTTCAAAATAGAAGTCGTGGTACCGCAATTCGAATCCTGGCCGGAACGCATGCTACACTTAGGCAGTTTTCTGACATCAAGTGCATATTGTTACAATTACTACATGCTAACAACGGTAAAGGAAAAAATCGTGATGCAACCTGCGCATTGAGATCCACCGATGTGTCAGACGGCCAAGCCGCTTTGACAAGCGTTGCGGGTATACCGTCCGTTCCCCTATAGTGGGCGACTCGAGCCCAGCAGTGAGACTCTTATAAGCTGTTATCAAGTATTAAAATGAAGCCATTGAGATGCAGCTTGTACGAAATTTTGTTTTCAAATTACTGTGTTCAATTTCTTGTTTTAAAACTCTTTTATTGATTTTTTTACGACTCCGACAACCTTACAATTGTTGAAAAAGAGGGACATTTTATACCGAGATCGTTAAGAGCCGTAAATCTAAAGCGATGCTAATGACGATAACAACCGAATTCGACACTTCGACACCTACTGTTAAATAAGTATTGCTACAACTGAAATATACCGAGAAGACGAAATACCTATAACGCTTAAAAAACTAGGTGTTTTATTAGTTTTGCTATTTAATTGATCTGTAATACTTTTACGGTTGCCTTAATTATTCACTGTCGTCGGTTCGCGTTTATTATCTAAGTATTGAAAAGTAACCATCTTTTATTAATCGCTAATCCCTTTTATGTTACGGCCAGCCTACATGTAAGATACCTACTGTTGAATAAGTATTGCTACAACTAAAATGTTCATGTTCAACAGCATAGACCACCAAATCATAAAAAATGAAGCTTACAAGTTTTAGAATTCCAATGAATGCATATTTATTGGGGATTCATTTCTATTTTGTGAATATATAAGGCCATCCCGATAAGATAGAGTTAGTTAAGTTTAAGCTCCGATTGAGGCGTTACTAAATGTAACTTCGGAGCGGGAATTTCTCATCCACAGACTTTACGCGTTTTATGCTATTACAGTCTTTTGCATTACATTTTTGAATTGTTTGTCATTGTGATTGTAAAAACAGAAAATTGTATATGTACTTGTAAGTAGTAAATATCTGATAATTCGAACAACATGTTAAATTCCTATGCCGCAAACATGTAACAGTATTCAGAAATAGTTTTAATATTTATTAAGCAGGTTCTTTGTACATCTCTGCATCAAAAACTATTAAAGCCTCACTTATGTATAGACATTGCGTATAGCCGTCACCGTTGATATCATCGGAATGCATTCGGTGATGCAACTATTCGATCATCATCCTAGTATTAAACGCGATTGCAACTGCAGGCATTATTACGTTGTCTGCTATAATATAAATATATGTATAGTCGTTTATTCGCAATTCAGATGAACAAATAAAAGTGTAGATGGAGTCTACCTGAACAACAACGTCGAATGAGGCGGAACATTAAAATATTAAACATTAAAACTAGTGTTAGTAAACTTGTGTAGAATATATGTGATTGTGTCTGAGTGCTTAATAATAATTTATCAACGAGCAATTATTCCACCGTAGTCCGTACTAATTCGATTACTTTGTTACTTTGTTCTCATAGTTCACCGCGGTGCGATCGGCTTCCTGTAGCCGGCTTCCCTCTGAGAGCTCGGGGTTCGATTTATTTATTTTGTTCGACTGAGACTCGCAAAGATAATATTACAAATCGTATAGCTGTCTCTGAACATTTTGCCTAACCGTCTGGTTCATATCTCAACGGCCTTGTTGTATAACGATGGCCACTTGGCCACTTTTACTATATGCTATTATGGGTACTTATGTATATATGTATGAGCATTATCGATATGTTTATCTTGGCAACAAGTTATGCAGACGAGTAAAAGTCGCACAATCACTGACCATATGCACGGAATCCGGAAATGTTTGAAGGCTGCGGTAAAAGTAAACGGCATTGAGGAATTTTTTGCAATTAATGCGGCTCATACTTTCGAAACCTTTCTCTGTATGTATTTCATTCAGATGCGTTCTGAAAATGTAACATTGCTTTAATTTCGATCGTAATAACAGACATGTGAATGACGTTGAAAGCACAAGCAAGCGAGGTAGCAGCCTTAAAATCCCCATAAGGCCAATTCTACCACGTGCTAATTAATTTTTCATAGTCTAGCCGAGAACGCGCTGCAATGATATGCAAATGAACGTAGGTACGACATGCATTTGGTGCTCCGGTTTACAAGTTATCACGTCGCGAAATATCAATTAAGGCGGTGGAACTGCGCAAGTTTACATCATTAGCACCATAAAAAGACAGTTATTGCGAGAAAATTTGTGCAATCAATTAGGAGTTTTAAGAGGGGGGTTGTTGGGGTGTATGCGTGCATCGCGAAGTGCAGCGCCGGTGACGGGGCGGCGCGGGGTCCGCGCGGTGTGCGACGGGGGGTTGGCGCGCGCATCTGTGTGCATTCGGCATATTTACCCCGATAGTGGGCGGGCGGGTTCACTGACCCGACCCAATGCAAGGCCCGCGTACGTAGGCCGCCGCGACGCACACGCCGCCGGGCCCGTTTCATTAGTACCACCACACACCGCACATCGCCGACATAGCAAACCGCACGCTCACATGCAAAAACGCCAACGCCGCGGCCGCGCCATGCACCGCTTCGAGTGGGCACGCACGCTTTTTTAATCATCTGCTTTACCCGGTCCGGCGTCGCACTTAAATTCCAACAGGTACTTAACGTAATTATTCCCTGAGTCAGCTTTGCTGGGCTATTGTGGTATATGAATTCCTAGAAACGCGAATTGCGGTTACAAAAGTTTCGGCTGGTGGTGCCATATCGATCTCGAGTTTATTTTCAACCAGGTCTACTAGTTAACTGATTTAAAATTTATAGCACACTAAATTTGACCAATGAATCGATGATTGAATACGACGTGGTACAAAACAAGAACCGCTCGTAGTTGTTTGTAACGTAGTAAAACTTGTGAACACGCTAAAAGTAGTAACAAATAAACATATCTCAGTGGAGCATAATGTTCTTCTGAACAGAAACATTATGCAAACACATCCCCACAAGAAAAATAATAATCGCACCACAGCATTCATAGATGTAATGGTTAGACAGACAGACACATTCAGCCCTGTTAACTATAAAGCACGATATACTTATGCAAAACCACGCCACCCTTGCAGTCTACAGATCATCAAATGCAATACCATAACCAACCCCAAGCGTTCCCCTCATTGAGGTAGGTCCGGGCAGACGCCTTTGATGGCCATAACTAAACTTAATGTTAGTATACACCAATAAATGACACGGACAGAAATGTTTACGCATTTAATGATAAACAAATTAAAAACGAGATTATCGTGTCAATAAATAACATAACTTGGTGTTTAATTGGAACGATATCATGCTGTTCTGACGCCAATACGAAATATGTCACCTAAATTTTGAGATTATACAAACGTAGCTGCTTACTTTGTAAAAAAGTTGTTAAAGCGGGTTTTTTTTATTGCGAAGCAGGCAGACGACCCGACTCAAGAAAATGGTCAACGTCGCTGATAGGCGTTTGCAACACCATTAAGTAAGCCGACACGTTGCTAGCCTTTAGGACAGATAGGAAAGATGAGGGATCAAACAGGAGGTATGAAAGATGGGATATGGATTGGAATTAAGGGGCAGAATAGGAAAGGTTGGATAGGGGGAGAGAAGGAAGTGGGCCCTCGAAACTCTTACTCTTCACACGAAATACGATAAGAATAACAGTTTCATACCGATATTCGATATTAGAACGTAGTATCCACACTGCTCGAACTGGCTTTAAAAAGCTGCCATCAAGATAGGGCTTCCAGCACTGCTCTACCACGTCAACCAGGTTAAAAAAATACAGTTGAAAAACCGTTCAATATTCCTAGCAACTAGTCAAACGTAGTTTTTTTATAATAAGACAAGTAAGGCTTTTTTTAAGGTGGTTCAATTTTAATGTCAGTTATTTTTATTGAGAACGTAAATATCACCGACATTAAATTGTATCATTGGCGGCACCTTGCAATATTAATTAGCCTCAGAATATACAAGACGTAAAGCTAATAACTGACCCTCCCCAACAAAGTTCAAGGTGTCATTGCCGATAAGATAATAACCAAGATAATAAATTTGATTTAGAATTTAAGTCATGCATATAATACGAGTATAATTATGTATATGCATAGTAACTAGACTTTGGACAGCTCAGAAGCGACTTTATCATGAAGTCTTACTTGAATAAGTAACCTCTTGCATTGTAAGAGGTTACTTATACAAATTAATGGTTACATACTTGCTTAATGTAACAAAAATATTTAAATTTTTAACTTATTAAATTCGTAGTAAACAATATTGACTCTCAATGAACGATGTTGGTTCGGATGCTTAGAATCCCGTGGACAGCTCGCCGAACGAATGCCTCCATAGTGATGCATTCATACATTCATATGAATGTAATTACTATGGGTATATACACCCATATCATCCTTTATGTATGACATTTATATAAATGTTGAAAAAGTGTGCATTATTCCATGACCTACCGCAACACGGTCCACATTATCTCTTAGTCGAGGATCGGAGAGCTAAGTATTGTGCTAATAACAAGTCATACAGCGTTACCGTTTGTTACTCAGCAATATTTTTTTATGAATAATTTTTTCAGTTACCTTATCGGTCAGGTATGCACATGCTTTTTGGGCACAGTGCGGATATCTAATATAAAGAGGAATTACAACACTGTATAAGAATTAATAGTCTTATTGTTGATGTTGCCGGATTAAGACCGAGAACATAAATAGGATCTTCTTTTCGAAGAAGGAATATCAAGGCTATCGTCACGCATAAAGGAACCCAGTCGACTTTCTGTTTTATATAGGAGAATTGGACGAGTGAAGTGCTGTGAATTTTTATTTCTAAAACATAATATTGGTTAAAATGAACAATTCATGTCGGATATTGATTGTTTTTGTGGAGAACCCCAACATTTTAATAAAATAAACTGCAACATTTTTAGCAGCTACAAGGTGAAACTTTGTTATTTGGCATCAAGAAAATATCCATGATTAATTTATTTCTTGCTTTAAAACCCCTTAAAATGCGTTCGGAGTGTCTGCCTCAAAGCCCGAGGACCGCTTTCCTACTTTTTCTTCTCCACTTACCGCGGTCTTTGGTATCCCTAATTGTGCGACCATACGTTCACACATCATCCCTCACGGCGTGAAACCAGCATTTCTATGGTCTCCCCGTCCCACCGAGACCTGGTGGAGGTGGCATACCTAGACATTTCATCTAACCGCTGGAGGGGACAGTCTAGCATTTTATCCGCTATATCACGAATATTAATTACGACTACCGCGGATGAGAGAGAAGCTGGCGGGGCATAACAACGCAATTTCAAAGAAATATGGATAAGCTTAGTTCGAAAGGCCTTGTAGCCAGAAACGAAAACGTTCGCAAAAAAACACACCTGGCTTAATTATCTCACCTCGTTCTGGTATTGTGATATAGTGCGAATAGTTTCATATTAAACGTATGTACCTAGGGGAGAGGTGGCATAACAGCGACGTTTTTATTATGGAGACTAGTAATTAAATAAGAAAAAAAAATCAACGAGTTCTTAACTAAGTACGTATTAAGAAACCTAATACATATACTACTGAAATAAATTGCAATAATAAATATTTTCCATTCAGAGTTCTATATTTTCGTCTTAAAAAATGTAAATAATATTGTCCCTTTCGTAAATTGGCTGTGTTGTAAGGGACGTGTTAATTTATGAAAGGGACAGTGCTGTGTATATCAAGGAATATCACCGAATGTATTATATAGCTACACACACACAAAATAGAAATAATGTTTATAAAATTGAGTACTTGTATTTCAATATATCATAAGTGACTTACTAGGTGGTAATTAGACTGGCCCAAGCCTTTACAAAAGAAAACGTTATACAAATAAAAATCAAAATGTTCTATTGTCAAAAGTGACAATGTAAAAATATTTTTTAATGTACATACATACATACATAACTTCACGCCAGGTCCCTTGCGGGGTAGGCACGAACAACAGAGAGCCATACAGGCTTATTCTTACACACCTCACTTGCTTCTTTGACATTCATAGCTCTTGTCATGCACGCTCGTCTGTTCTTAAAGCTCCTGACATCACCTTCTGCCAGTACACGATCAATTTGATCATGGAAGGTGTGTCGTGGCCTTCCGCGACTTCTGCATCCATCCACTTTTGCATTGTATATCTGTTTAGTCATTCTTTCATCATACATTCTTTCCACATGCCCGAACCACCGGAGCATTCGTTCCTTACCTTCACCCCGACACTCTCTTTCAGACCAACTCTCTTTATTACTTCGGTATTACGAACGCGGTCCGCGAGCGTCACTCCGCAGATTTTGCGCAGTGCTCGCATCTCGACCGCGTTTACTCTACTTTCATGCTCTCTATTCCATTCCAACTCTCGCTTCCGTACGTTAGCGTAGGTACCAGCACCGCCCGCCGCCGCATGCCCTCCCCTAGCCGGTGTGGTAAGGGGACGGGGCTACGTGGCGGCAACTATTGGGGAGATTGTAGTCGTTGGTGGCTACTTCTCCCCAAATCGAAGGCTCGCTGATTTCGAGGGTTGGATAGTAGAAGTGGGCACAGTGGTGGCCCACAGCCAACCTCGCCCGTGCTCGTGCTTGGGGACCTCAATGCAAAATCCGTGGCTTGGGGATCTCCGAGTACATGCGCGCGCGGCGAGGTGCTTGAAGAATGGGTCATCACGCAGGGTCTCGTAGTTCTGAACCGGGGCTCGGAACACACGTGTGTGCGCCAGCAGGGCGGCTCAATTGTCGACGTCTCGTTTGCCAGCCCTGATTTGGCCCGCCGTGTGCGGGACTGGAGGGTCGTCACAACGGTGGAGACGCTCTCCGATCACCGATATATTCGGTTCAGCGTCTCCTCCCGGAATCCGGACCCGCCGCCCCGAGAGCCCCCGGTAGGAAACTGTCCGCGCTGGGCATTGAAAAAGTTGGATCGGGAGGCGTTCAAGGAGGCCCTGATCGTTGCCACCTGGGTATCAGGGTCCGATGTGAACCCTTCCGACATGAATGTGGAGCAGGAGGCAGAAGATCTACGGTCACTCGTCACAGGCGTCTGCGATGCGGCGATGCCGAGGAGGGGCAATTCCGGCCCGTCCGAAAGGTGTACTGGTGGAGCCCCGTACTCGAGGGGCTAAGGCGCGCGTGCAATAGCGCGCACCGCCAGTACTACCGCTACAGACGACGGCTACGCCGCGCAGCAGACGCAGCGGCCGCAGAAGCTCGGCTGTACGAGGGGTACAGAAGCGCTAGACAAGACTTACGCGTCGCAATCCGCGATGCGAAGAACGCGGCCTGGGGAGAGCTCTGGGAAAGATTAAACCAAGACCCTTGGGGGCGCCATTCAAGATGGCAAGGAACAAGCTCCGTGCCTGGGCGCCTCCGCTAACCGAGTCTCTCCCCAGGGACACAATTCTTGACGTGGTTGGCGCTCTGTTCCCTTCAAGGTCTGAGCACGTGCCTCCTGCAATGCAGAGGCGGAGCCCAGCGCGGATAGAGACCCAGTGCCCACCGTGGACCGGGTAGAGCTGGGGGTGACTATGCTACGGCTAAAGGCTAAGAATGCTGCCCCCGGCCTTGACGGTATTCCAGGGCGTGCGTGGGTTTTGTCCTACGACGCCCTCGAGCCCCGACTGATGAGGCTTTTCAGCGCATGTTTGGAGCAGGGCCAGTTCCCGCAAAGGTGGAAGACCGGAAAGCTGGTCCTGCTGCGTAAGGAGGGGCGCCCCGCGGACTCACCGTCCGCCTACCGGCCCATTGTGTTGCTGGACGAGGTCGGAAATTTCTTCGAGCGCATCATCGTCGACCGCCTCGTTCAGTAATTATCGACGACGGGGCCGGACTTGGCGGACAACCAGTTCGGCTTCCGTGGGGGCGCTCTACAATCGACGCTGTCATGCGCCTGAGAAGCCTGGCGGAGGAAGCAGTTTGCCGGGGCGAGTATTATTGGCGTTTTTTTTTTTTTTTTTTTTTTTTTTTTTTTTTTTTTTTTTTTTTTTTTTTTTTTTTTTTTTTTTTCGGGCGAGTTGTATTTTTGTTGCGGTGTCTCTTGACATCGCCAACGCCTTTAATTCCTTGCCCTGGCCTTGCATCATGGAGGCACTCCGGCACTTTGGGGAGCCTCCCTACCTCCGCCGAATAGTCGGGGACTATTTAAATGCAAGAGCCGTCATTTACCCGGTCCACGAGGGATGGAATCGGCGAGCCATGGTGTGCGATGTTCCACAGGGGTCGGTTCTCGGTCCCCTCCTGTGGAACATCGCATATGACTGGACGTTACGCAGTAGGGACCTTCCCGGCGTCAGCATCATATGCTACGCAGATGACACATTGATCGCAGCACGAGGGAGGACCCACAGGCAGGCGTGACTCGTAGGCACGGCTGGTGTCCTTAGTTGTAGGCAGGATCCGGCGTCTTGGACTGGAGGTGGCGCTTCAGAAGACCGAGGCTGTGTTATTTCACGGTCCTCAAAATCGCCCACCTCCAGACACCGCTATAATAGTAGGAGGCATCCGCATCGGCATCGGGGGGACCATGAAATACCTGGGATTGGTCCTCGACAGCCGGTGGGATTTTTCGGCACATTTTCGGCAGCTGCTCCCCAGACTCAAGGGGGCAGCGGGTGCGCTGTCGCGCTTGCTCCCCAACATCGGGGGGCCGAACGCCACGTGCCGAAAACTCTTCGAAGTCATCGTATGGTCGATGGCCCTTTATGGGGCCCCTGTGTGGGCAGACCGCCTGACGGCCTGCAACGCTCAGCTGTTGCGTCAAGCTCAGCGTATAATGGCCGTCAGGGCGATAAGAGGATACCGTACGGTGTCCTTCGAAGCGGCCTCTCTACTCGCCGGATCCCTCCCATGGGACCTGGAAGCCAGGGTGCTGGCGTCACTGTATGTATGGCGCAAAGAAGCCCTGGCCAGGGGCACCAGACCCGCGCCTCGCGAAATCGAGGCGTGCAGGTCGGAGCTCCGCCAGGTCGCCATGGGAGTCTGGGAAGATTGCCTTAGACGCCCCAGCGTGGGCCCCGCCACCATCGAGGCGGTGAGGCCCGTCCTGCAAGAATGGACTGGACGAACACACGGCACCCTGACATTCAGGCTGACGCAGGTCTTCTCGGGGCACGGCTGCTTCGGGAGGTACCTGTGTCGCCTCGGCCGCGAGGCAACGTCAGGGTGCCATCACTGCGACACAGGCGACGAGGATACGGCGCTGCATACCCTACAGGAATGTCCTGCATGGACAGAGCAGCGCCGAGAGCTCGTCGCCTTCACCGGAATGGACCTTTCGCTCCCGGCCGTGGTTCACACCATGGTCGGGAGCCATACCGGATGGGACGCCGTCTCCTCCTTCTGCGAGCACGTCATGTTTGCGAAGGAGGAGGCGGAACGTGAGCGTGAGCGCACCTCTTCGCTCCGCTCCCGACAAAGGAGGACGCACCGACGCCGGAGGTCGGACCTAGACCTTCGGCCACCGTAAGCTTGCCTCTAGGGGTATAGAGGTTCTCACTCACCCGCACATGCCGTCGAGATGAGAGCGCGAGTGTTCCGCGCGCGCTCATCTCTCTTCCCGTGGGGCGCGTTATAGACCGCCCCACGCCCGGAAAAGACCGAGAAGTCGCCGGGGGAGTAGCTCCCCCGGCATTGGAAGGGGCCTAGAGAGCGGGGCTCACGCCTGCCAGGGCATGCGGAGACGGGATTGCCTACATCCGTAGCCCTGGCATAAGGCGCAGGACGGAATACCCAGGGGTTTTAGTGGGTATCCCTAACTGGGGAGTGGCAATAGCGTGGCACGGGTTTTCACCGGGCACGCTAGTGCCACCCCCGATCTGGCGAATCCCACACTCTCACCGGGTCGCGAACATCCCCCAGGCTTCTGCGCCTGTCGCGGCTTAGTCCTCAAACGGATTTCCCCTGGCCAAAAAGAAAAAAAAGGTACCAGCACCGCGTTGTGTATGCCAAGCGGGCCTTCTGGCTGAGGTTCTTAGCGCCTAGAAGTGTACCTGTTTTTAATGTGTATTACTGAAATACACTACAGCTTGTGGCTCACTCAAAGTAGAAAGTTTAGGTGGTAGTTCATTCAGTGTAGATAGACTTAGGTCGAGTTTCATTTATTATTTCATCGCCAAAACATAAAAACCATTTTTACTG
This sequence comes from Dendrolimus punctatus, assembly GCA_012273795.1. NCBI lineage: Eukaryota > Metazoa > Arthropoda > Insecta > Lepidoptera > Lasiocampidae > Dendrolimus > Dendrolimus punctatus. The sequence goes on along the minus strand of CM022542.1, from coordinate 13,748,079 downwards.
AGCAGTTAATTTCCAACAAAAATTTGTATTGCGCATTTTGTAAAAGTCATTTATTGTCGAGTTATAAAATTCATTAACAAAAATGAAATTTGTCTTAAAATAATCAAAATTAAATCCTTAAATCTTTCAAATGGTGAGGTTTACGGAAAAAATATAAGATACCTTTTTTGTAGAGTATTAAATTTCCTAAAAAATTCTTTCGGAACATTTTTCTGTTCAATCGATAAATGATGAGGTATGAATTTTTTTCTACAGTCTGAGAATAAAATACAAAACTGCGATGCGCAGGATCTTCCTATTAAAATAAAAGCTCATGTTTGGTGAGAATTTTTTAAGGTGTCTAGCAACCGATTATTCCGTGCCACTTAAAAAAAAAATTTTTTTTGACACACCCTAATGTCCAACCAATAATACACATCAATAATCAACGCAAATGATTTGAGAAAACTTTTTTTAGGAAAGAGCGAATACAGTTTACAGTGTAATTATGAACATACGCTCGCAGTCTTCATCTTTGATATGATAGAACCTTTAAGTTAGGCATAAATGGCTATGCATCGGAGCTACTACCGAATAAAAATAGTGTAGTTTCGTAATGTTTTATAATTTACCGGCAATTTGAATTGTTCCTTGTAATACCATCTCTCGCCTAAGTCAAAGTAGCAACAATATTATGTAAGTTTTACGTAATGGTAGTTGATACACACCTCAACCCGGTGTTATTACTCCTGTCCCACACACAATAAAAAGTAGCGCAAAATTAAAGCCTAAAAATTTGCTGTCGATCAACAGAAACCGCAGAAAAATTGGTCCAGTAATGTTTACGTAAATCCCAAACAAACAGACAAGAAATCTAAAAAAAAATGCTTCAGGTTCTCCATCGTTTATATAATAGCCTATTTACATTTGTTTTTTTAAATAGCTTCAATGATCGAACACGGCGTGTTTAGAATTTAATAATGTTATAGATATATATACTGAAATTTGAAAAGAAACATTAGGATAAGAGTATGGTGAAATAACGTGAAAACAGCATAAATATCAAGAAGGATACAACATGTAGTTGAATTTCGGGTAATAGTTGAGATAGGCAAGGTGGCTGAAACTGAAAATCAGTACTGTGTTAGTTCTTGACATCTTTCTTTTCTTATAATGCTGAGTTAACAAGGTCATCCCCATGAGTGTTATGTATATTTCTTTTCTAAATAGTCTAGTAATTATATCATTATAACTCTGAACTTTGTTGCTATACACATATTAATAATGTATATATTTGGATATATATAATATTAAGATGTGTTATTGTCTATTTTCTTTTTCGTAATTATATGTATTGTGTAATATCTAGGTATTCTATTAATTAATGTATTTTATTTGCACACCACCGTCATACATTTTTGATTCCTTTCATACAACCCACAGCCCGGGTTGTCTGGAAGAGATCGCTCTAAAGCGATAAGGCCGCCCTTTGTTTCTGCCTTGACACAAAATTACTGTAAATGATTTACTTTGTGTGTATGTGGTGAACAATAAAGTATTTTATATCTATCTATCTTCTATCTAACTCCTCCTAAACCTCTGGAACCGTAAGCCGGCGCTGGAATCAGGTTCCATTTATTTTTTTATTTATGTTTGAGCGGGTCTCGGGTTTAGATTCACAATTAGACTCGGTAGGTGGTGCTGGCATCGGGTCCTGGATACATATGTGTTTAACGTTTTTATTTTATTTTCATATCCATTGATTCTCGACAGTATTTTTCTTTACATGAAATGTTTTCAGTTACGCTACAGAACTCTTCACTATATGTAGCCCAACACGTTCTTTGATGGGTATTTACAATCCAATATTACTTACTGAAAGCAATAATATTTTTTTCATTTAACCGTACACAAATTTCCTAAAAGTTAAAATAGATTCTTGTTATATTCGTCACAAATAAATAAAAATGTATTTACTACTGTGAAATAAATATCTTGTTACACTTCGATGTTGTTTGAATAATAGTAAAATAATACAAAATCAACATCTCGTCTCAATGAAAAAAGTAAAATCTATTAATGTTTTCTTGTAGGGTTGATATTTTTGCCTTTTCTTAGAATTTCGTACACAAATAGCAAAAATAAGATACTAGGTTTGGCTATGAGAGTTGTAAGACATCTACGTTTTCTTTATTATTATATTTTGCTTCTTCTTAAAATAAATAAGTATTTTTTTTAATTCTAGATAATGTTTCTTACGTTGGTTTATGAATATCATTTATAATTGACCATACCATAATGTAACTGATTGCAAAAATCGTTTGTTTATTAAATCAAAATGATATTCGAGTGCAGCGGCTCTGACTCCTATGGCTGCATCTCTGACTCCTATGGCTGCGGCTCTTTCACGTTACTTATTTACTTGCCTTGTAAGAAACAGTAAACATTGTTGAAACACAAGCCTTCAGGAAAGAGTCACATTTTTAGAAAGCAACAATAACACCGATATTGGCTCGTAAACATATTGTATCATTATCAAGTTTAAAATCACTGCTCATTTAATAACTTCAATTTTGTATTTTTGAAGTGATAACTTCTTATGGGAGGGTACACCGTTTCGTTACGTAACGCGTTACGGCGCCAGTCTTTCTGGCTTCCCTTTCTCTCATGCATACGCCAGCGGTAGGCAGGCTCCTCCTCTCTCACTCTAATCCACAGCGATAGCCGTATTTCGCAAAGTAATAACCTAAGCTTTTCTCAAGTTAAACAATTTCAATATTAGATAGTTCAACTTAGATTAGTTTAAGTTATCACTTCTGTCGGGCATCCCGAGACGCACACGTTTTTTTATTTATATTTGGGTCTTTTGGATAACGAGCTTGCTGACCACTGGTCTAGGGAATACCAATGTAGGTATTTGCAATTTAGGGTTGAATAAAAACGATGTATCTACATCGGCGCACGCGCTATCGTTAGAAAAGGTCTTTAAGAATTAGCAATGTTTCCTAGTGAAAGTACAGTCTTATTTATGTTAAAAGGTGATGTGATATTCACTTTCAAAGCCGTTGAAAGGTTATGCGCCTCGGATCTTCTTTATAATTCCGCTTTCTTTTAGTACCCACTCAGCCGTCAGGATGTTTTAGTCAACCCTTACGCTGACTTTTAAGCTATGGGGTTTAAAGTTCAAATAAATTCAAGGCGATAAAGGTTAAAAATACTTTCATTGCCTATATATATTCCGGGTCAACCCTTAGAATACTGGGTATCCCAAAATACGAATTTTCGTGGGATAGACGAATTCGCTAACAGATAACGCGAACTTAGTTTTGCGGGCCCATGAGACTTTAAAATACTTAGAGTAGTTCTTGCGATTATAGAATACTTCATAACGTTTTAGTTTAAAAAAATCAGTGGTCCATAACAAAAGACAAACAGTGAAATCCGTCACTCAGTAAAGCCTGTCATTTCATGGGTAAGCTAGGTACTCATCATTAAATTACCGGGGGCCCAATTTGCTATTACTATTTCATGAATATCGCCGGGCTATCGCTTCAGTCGTAGATTTGCCTGATTTTCGCAATAAGTATTTATAAGTGAAAACTCGCGAAATAAATGTTTAAATTGTTGGTAGCTTTTCAATACTTATTACGGCTGACGCCATTTCTGCTTGGCGTTACCATTTTTACCACCGGTATCAATCTTTTTCTGCAATTATATTATGTAGAATACGAATTTTAGACACTATCACAATGGAATCGTACTTTGAATATTCGCAACGCCAAGATATTGAAATAGCAGAAGTGGGACTCTGGAGATACACAAACTTATTATTCTTTTTCAAAAGTACTTTAATAACAATAAGCAAATAATTTTCTCTTGTATGTTATCGTTGTATTTTAATACAACTTGGGCCCGTGTTCTAAAACTTAAGACTCATGCGCAAGTTTACCCTGAAAATCTTAAACAGGACTACGCGGAATTTCATTTACACATACCTGTTGATGGTGGTGCATTGAATGTTTAAAATTTAGTTTCAAATTCTCTTTACTTTAATTGAATTGAATATAAACAATTTATTATTTGTAAACTCAGGTCTGCTTTTTGTACATTTATGAACCACAGGTCTTGACACATGATGTACTGGTTTCGAAGTGATGTGACATTATAGATTTGATCAATCGATAACATACCTATTATTCCTTATTGTCGCGGTCCACAAGCACGTGAGTTTGTTATAGAATAAGATTCAAGGGCACGTGTAGAACGCACAAGCCGGCCGCCGCACCGCTACCGCATCGCGTGAATGTAGACGCGACCGCGAGGCCACGGCGCCAATACCGCGCTAACACCATCCCATTATTGATAGATTTTGTTGTCACATTGCTGTGAATATTGCGTATCTCAAGACATGCAGAAATTAACAAAGAAAAAAGCTAGCTTTGGTGTTTTTATAAAATTAAAAAAATGTACAAAAACAAGATAATAATAGACAGTTATGAGGATTAACCTATTTAAATACAAAAATAAAAATTTCTACCACAATACCTCCTTTTGTTCCATCATATCTATAAACGCTTCATAATCAAAATTGCTCATTACGATTAATTAAAACTATAAAGCGAGTAGGCATAAATAATTGATTATATTAACTTATTAAAAGTAATAAAATTGGATGCGGCAGCGGATGTACGGCGAGCTTGTAACGTTCTCATATACAGAGACTTGCGGCGTGGCGGCAATGCGTCAGCGGTACCGTCTACACAAGTCCTTAGAGATGGTGTTTGTATAGAATATAGAGATATTATTATAAATACGTAGATATGAACGACTTAGGGCCATATTCCAAAATGGTAACCAGGTATGAAATAGCATTAAAACGTAGAATTGAAAAGTCGTGCGATTTATGCCTTAAATATTAAGTGATTTTTTCTGTCTCTTACACGAATATAGTCGGGTAGAGCTTTGTTTAAAAATATTGTGTGCAGTTCACACGCAGTAGAAGTAAAACTTCAGAGAATACACAAACAGGTAATTCTTCACACACACAGAGAGATTCTTCTCTAACTTTTTTTAATATAAATATAATTCCTTTAGCAAACATCCGTCAACACATTATAATTCAAAATAAACATCTTTAAGTATCATTTTCAATTTTTCCCTGTTTTAGTCTAAGAAATAATTATAAGATTTATTTCGGTCCAAATTGGACCTATGTTTAATCTTCGGTCTTATTGACTCTAATCTATACTGCATAATGTAAAACTCGTATCTCATTCTCTCGCAGGCTTAATCGTATGGATTTATTTGTTTGACGTTTTTTACTATCGCTTATTCGTTTTAAATCACGATCCTAAAGAAGTTTCACTTAAAATAAACCCAGTTCAATCATTACGCAAAACGATATTAACTAATTATGCCTTCGACCTACAATTCAATAAAACCTTATTAGACGTATTTAACAGGGAGTTTGTATTAAAAAAATAAAACAAACCTTCCAATAAATCGGATAAGTTTAGGTTTATCATAATGTCAGCAAATCAGCATTTTTAGTCTATCATACGTAATAAACCGAGTACAAGAGCTTCCCATTAAAAATCATACGTGTTTGAAAAGCCCGCGCCGTCAGCGCGCGCCGCCACTTCAAAGTTTGACCTCGCAATTACTAAAATTGGTTTGATTTACCATTTTAATTGTAACAAAAGCTTATTTTTTCGTACGGCGTGGACGTCGCCGGCGCCGTTGTAATCTCAACCGAGTGACTTTCAGTCCGAGGGTCCATTAGGGATCACCGGGAGGACGCCGGCCGCGGCGCCGGCAGTGCGATTTTGAGCCATGGTGTCGTGTCGCTAAGGCGTACTTTCTGTCGGAGGTGTTCGGTAGGCGCGAGAGGAGAGCACTCGAGGTCGGATGCTGAGTGCGGGGACGTAGAGGGAGGAGTGGGACAAAATCGATATCGTCGGGCGGTGCGCGACGTCTTGCGCCCCGGCCCGCCCGCACCCCTCTAATGAATGAGAGCGAACATAACCATCTCTGCGGATGGCGGCTGTAGCGATACGGCACGCCAACGCCGCTACCAACGCCGCGAGGACTTCGTCATGACCTGCCACCTGCCCAATACTGCTCACCACGGCAGCCAAAAGAACACAAATCAAACCGCTAACACTCTCATACATACAATACACAAACATCACGACAAACAGGACACTCAATGTTTTCATGTTTTGTAGAAAATATTTTTGGCAGATCCACTTGTTTCACAAATTTTATAATAAAAACTTAAGATTTACTGCTCTCTCGTTTGTTAAATAATCACGTGACACTTTATCAATACGAATCGGATGAGTACTTGCGTTAGTCGAATGTACTGAATTCCTTAAGTCTATTATGAAGCGGCGGACGATTCAAATTATTTGGTGCAAAATTATTCGAGGTAGACCGCTTAGGAATGAAATGGTAAATATTTGAATTTGGGGTTTACGGAGAATCCATAACTATGTATTTCTGGTTACTTTAACAATTAACTCCCACAATCTTATATAATGTTACTGTGTGGGTGTCAGATATAAACCACGCATTATTCGTCATGCTGCGCCATCGACGCCTACGCGCGATTTTTTGCGAGAAGGCTCTAACGCAGTTTATTGGTTAATAACCAGTATGAGATTTCAAATAAAGAAATTACTAGTTTAGCAATACTTCAAAAATAATTATTCGAAGATCTTATGGAAAATCACTTTTTATGCGTATAACGGAATGAAAAACTAAACGCTTTAGACGTTTATTATAATAATAGTAAAGCTGATTATATTTCGACACATTATTTTTGTTAACTTCTATGTTAAAAACCGAGTACACAGCATTTCCACGTGTCATATTTATCAGCTAAAAATACACAGCTTTAAATCTTAAACAAGCTTAATAATAATTTTACAGTACAACAAACAGTATGTCGTTCCCCAAAACAGTGACTTTGGATACAAGTTTGAAAAAACTACACCGATGGTTTGGTATTGATTGATATTGGTTCCTAGTTGATGTTAAAAGTCTGTATATATAGTCTATAGGCTTTCGTTTTGTTGTTCCAAACGCTCCTCATAGTTCAGAATTGTGAAACCATGCCCTTTACCAATTTATAATCGATGAAAAACAGCCGTTGTTTATGTATCGTGTTATAGACATCTTCAGTTAAATACTGTTGTCTGTGTGTCGGCATGCGGCGGTGCTAACAGTTTTATTAATAGCGACCAGACGGCGGCGTCACAACAGCTGAGCCCCGTCGCCAGTTCCTATCGATGGCAACTAATGGTGATGATCTTTACGTCTGCTATATAGTTTACACAAATAAACCATTGTTTACTTTACAAAAGGAGAATGGTTGTCTGGTGGTAGTTGTGTGAAATAATAATAATATCAGCCCTTAAACGTTCTATTTTAGTGTAAGGACTAACCCGATTCGAAACGTACGAACATTTTATATAATACATTTGTTCAAGGTGGTTTTGGCAAATCTCTCGCTCTGTAACAAAACTGATTATTCAATTATAATAAATAGGCCGAGTACATATCAGTCCACGCAGAATAGGGTTTTAACAAGTATTAAGAGGCGACAAAACAACCCACACAGAGGTGGTAAGGCATTTCCTCGTCTGGATGGCTACCACCACGGGTCTAGAATATGCCGCCATAACAACTTTGAGTTGTGTGCCGGCATTAGTGGCCAGGTTGCAGTCACCCTTTAGAGAGCAGAAGCGCATTTTTAGGACCTTAGGTGTTGCAAGTGTCCATAGGCGACAACCGTTTTCATAAGCTGGGCCATCTGCCTTTCTGCTGAACTAGAACATTATCATCTCTAGAGACGATCATGTTCGAAAAATACTGTTTTCCTATTGAATTTTTGTAGAGCAGATCTTATTGTCATATATATGTGAAATCCCCGAATGTCAGTTCTACCTATATTTATACAAGAACACAAGATTCTCCTTGATAAAATACGAGTACTACTACATCACAGCTATCTTGGTAACACAAACCCCAGTGTTTTCGTTTTACATAAACTAAAGCTTATCGAGCGTGATCCTCTATCAGGACCTAACCTATTGTTAGACAAAGTAAAGCAGTGAACTAACAAAAACATCGTATTCTCTAGAAACTTATCTAACTTGCCACGAGATGAGATCACGTCATAGTACATATTAGGAAGTTTTCTTGGAAGCGAAAAAGTTCTTGAAATGTTATGGACATTTTTAAATGTATATGACTTAAGACTAGACTGTAGAGTAGATAAGAAGCATCGGACTTTAAACTAGGTCAACATAAAACCACGGTCCGAATGTCTGTATTACACTTGTATACATAATATGCGCGATAATATGTACATTGGTGTGTAAAAATAAAGCGACAATTCGCATAAAATTTTAAACTAGTTTATTGTATAAGCAAGCATCTTATCGAACATATTATTTAATTGACCTAATTTACCGTGCTCAATTATAATGGATTGCCAATAGAAAATTAGCGTGCAACTTGTTGAATGCCGTTTCTTCAGAAACGGTAGTTATCTTTATAAGGAAATGTGAAAAGTTCCCTCTGTAATCTATTTGCGTAATAATTGAGATTGTTTTTTTCAATAACAGGAAAATAATACAAAAGTTATTCTCATAAAGAATTTTCGCATTTTATAATACAATAATTCAGTAGTACAATGAATATACCAGGTAGTTCGGATGATAACATTTTGTTATCCTCTAGACTTTTTAACAAAACTTCACTCAATGTGAATTAAGATAAGTAGTTTAGATATATCTATGACATAAACGTTTGCTTTTACATATCTACTGTCAATTATTAAGCGATAATAATATGTCACACAACATGGGAGAAGGCGAAAGGAATCAGACAGAGAAATAAAATACAACAGAATTGAATAGTATGGTAGAAGAAATCACTGAACGGTATCTGTATCTCTCTTAATAGGTGTAAACGTTAATCAGTAGAACGGATTGTTTCTTATTCGTAGTTGCAACTGAATGCGAAATCCGGCTTTAGATAGAGAGATGAAATCAGTGTTACAATGTCAAATGCGGCCGCGTAAACAACGTGATCTCCGCCCTTGAGGTCAGAGATTGCAATAGACTCCGATGGTGGCACGTGAACCGCTGGAGACGGTCACACGTACGCGCCGCCGCCCCTTGAACACATGTCAAAACATTCGTCGTGCTCTCACGTCGATCGAGCTAGTAACCGAAACGCCTATCGATTATTATCAGATAAAATTGTTTGCATTTACACAATATACTGACGTCAGTGGGTAAACGCCGTAAATAAACCTCATGACGACAGTACGCGACGACGGCAGTTGTTCAATTTAATAATGTAAATAACTATATACCTTATTGTATTATTAACTGTCTCGGTAAATGTGAGTATAATTCTGAACAAGTCCACTTTCTCAACCATCTTGGTTAACTATACAGATAAAATAAGTTACATATATAATTATTACTGTAGTACCTATATCGCCATTAAAACTTTTAAAACCGAATATCAAGAGTTAACTTAAGATATATTCAAAACATAAATATCGACAGGGCACCCGAGCAGATCGGCCATTGCCTAGCGAACGTACCATTGTGACGGCTCGGAGAGATTGCCACCAGAGCGTGTCAGCCAGAGTCCTGAGGAGGGCGCGTGTGGATCTCTCCCCTTTGCGCACCATCGTCTTCACGCACGGCTGATGGGTCACTGCACCGCTATTCACTTGTTTTATATACTGTTAAACTATTCAGCAACACGATGCACTCCGTCAACATTCACCTCGACAGTTTTAAACGCAAGGTTAGCCACAACCCGAATCCCTAGCACTCCGGCCGCGGTTACGATTTTGGCATAACGCTTGAAATATTACTATCGGTGGCACAAATAAAAATTATCGAGAGTAAATAAATTGTTGTAGCACCCGCAATAATCGGCAGCGAGGACACGACTGGCTCGTTATCGCAACTATACCTATTCTCCAGCACGAGACGATTCCGCAAACTTGAAAACTGGACCGACCATGTTGTTTTGGTCAGCTGACGCGCGTCCCAAATATGCCGCTTTGGACTACGAACACATTTTTCATGTCAACACACTTAAACTAGGCAATGATCATGTCGGTGTAGAGAGAAACAGAACTTTTGGTACGTACAATGCCATCCTGCATTCCATTTACGTTATTTCTAATAAAAGCTTACGCCCGAACACAATCGGATTCCGAACAGATGTTACTGGCGTAATTTCGGCACAGATACTCATCTCGCAAACAAAAATAAACAAAGATTTATAGTAACAAAAGTATGTACCGAGTATTTGACCTCAAAGGCCTTACGAAGTCATTGAATCGGAGCAATTAGCTCATCATATGCGATATAAAATAGCTTGCAACAACTCATTAGTCGGATAAAGCGGAGAACGATGCAGGCAATTTTATTCCTTGGTGCGATTAGCGTGGAATTGTTTATTCTATGAGCAAGTGTTTATAATTAGACAGGCGCTGGGATCGTGGCAGGAGTCCAGGTCGATCACTCGGATAATATAACGGGGTCCGCACTATATCGGGTGGCCGGTCGTTGACAGGGGGCATATTTCCGGAATTGCGGACAAGCCGCATACTTCAGCCGACAAATGACAAGACAAATTGTTTAAAACCCACAAATGCAAAACATTTCTCACTCTTTTATTTGCTAACACTAAATTTGTAGCGACAATAAAGTTCCAATAGTGACAATACATAGAACAATATACAACTAAAGTTATTTATTATAGATATCATTATATTAATTAGTACGAAATTAAATATGCTATGAATCAATAGACAGTATTACATACTAGATTTGTACAATCAAAATGAAGTATTCAAAATTTTAGTCATCTACTTAACCTCGTCTCTCAAAAACGTACTTCAAAGATTCTGTTCTTGTTAAGTTTGTTTATCATCCATAATAACCCGAACCTACTTCACAGAATTGATATAAGAACAAATTCTTGGAATGTTCCGCGCCTTTTGATGCTTTGGCGCCTTCATTATATCTTATGTCAATAATCATCTTTGTAAATCATTTAACTGTATATACGTCACAGAAGATGTATGTCAGAATAAAGGAGTGTGGAGGAAAAGATATTGTCCCGACCCCAATTAATTGGGTTATGGTGAAACAAAAGAGAGAGAGGTTACGTTTTGAAGATGTTTTACATTATTATCACCTAGTGGTGGTAAATAAATAATAACAACTGACATATGAGCACTTTTCAGTATATTATGCGACTTAGTGCGAATATCGAAATATGAAGTTTGGTTAATGCAAGCCTGGAAAAATATGATAGAAAATTCTGGTGCACTCATTATAAATATTTTGAATCACTCAGTTACCTCGTTTTGTTATCTTATATCTATCTATACATATTTAAAACCTACAAGAGATTGTACCTTCAAGAGCAAGTAGTATCTATACCTAATGTTTATTTATAATTATATAAAATTCTTCTGTTCGTGTGTATGTCACTGAACTAGTCCTAAACGGTTGGACCGATTTTTTTTGTATATGTTAAAGTGGGTCCCAGAATTGTTTATATTCACAATTGGACCCGGTAGGGGCTCTGGGTGGTAAGTGGGTTCTAATTTTTTAGGTCAGGACAACGTCTGCTGGGCTCGCCAGTATACATATTTTCTATATGTATAGATAAACTTGGCACGAGGGAAGTCACGTTAGACTCTTAGTAATAAATAAACGCACATAAGAGAGGCGAGGGGCGACGTGGGGTGTCGCGTTGCGAGGCATCCCAGCCATTTCTAGATAAAGCACGCAGTTCAGAGAATTTAATTTCGTTCGATTCAGATTAAACGGAATTCAATTTTCACACTGAGACGCCGATAATGTACACACTGTACTTTTTAATAATAAAAAAATTGCATTTTTATAGACCTGTCTTCAGTAAAAATTAGGTGCTTGTTTATTTTTATTTGATAACTAGAGTTTGAACTGCGCATGTCACTATGCGCCGCTGGGCAGTGGCAATAGCTTTCTTTTACTTACACAAAACTCAATTCGGTTTTTTGCACATAACATAATTGTATGTAAATAATAAAAGAAACTAATCCATATAGTCTACACAGCAGCCCAGGAAAACATACAGGCAAAAACCAACCTGGTTTGAAGTAATACAAAACCCAGCTTTCAAACAAAACAATTCCATTCATATACGTTCAGTAGTTTTCAAAAAGTACGCAATCATCATCTTTTTGGATGTTTTTGTCTATCCCGCAGCGACGTCATTTATCTGGATAAAAAGTTAATATAATAATTACAACATATTAATATAATAGCCATTAGACAATTTATCCAACATGCAGACAACTAATGTAATTGAAAATTTATAAAATAATTGTATATACTTCAGTAAACGCAGTACTACTTTTAATTATTAGAATATTATTTCAAATGTAAATAAATATTTTTATTTAAGTTTTATTCTACTGTAAATTACGAGTTTCACTTAGCAAGTGTAACTGCAACAATAAACACAATGGCCAGAACGTGTGCACGCTTGTTGCCAGGCTTAGGTCCTCACGTCGATTGAGGCTAGGGCACATTTGCCACTGAACCGCCAACATGTGTATTTGCATGAAACAATTTTATTATTTATTATAAGTAAGGTTATACCTTTAAGCAGAAAGTAAGTCCAAACAGATAATAGAAAATTAAAAAATAGACAAACGGTTTATTACAAACTGATTGGCTTGAAAGTAGTATTTGAACAAATTTCATTAAAAAGATACAATAACAGTTGAATAAACAAACTATTTATATCAATGAAGAAGAATAAACGCGAAATCTATAAATTGCTTCTTAACATGTGCCGCCACGCCTGCTAGACGGACAGATAAAACGCATTCGGTCAAATTAAGTTAAATAAAAGCTGGCATCTATTACACTGATCAAGTTAATTTAAAGAAAATAATTTTATGATTTAAATAAGCACGACGTGTTGGTAACGATCTACTATTTCATACGCCGATTAATTTTCTTACGCTTAACACGGATCGCGTGTAATATTGGCGTGTGAAAAATAAGGAAGTAAATTAAACGGTGGCTGGCGGCCTGCGTAGGGTGGTCGAGCGGTGAGACGTGGTGCGTAATTAGCGTTAAAATATTCTACTAGAGATATTGGACGAAATAATGTTATTTCAGCGTATAATAATATCTTTATTTGTAAATGACACGATGTAACTTATTTTAATCTTATATTATGTATTAGAGAGAGATTATTATTATGTCAGTACCCATTCAGTGGCATAAAAAATAATTCATTACAAAAAATGTGCTTAAATTGCTGGGGCAACTGTACTCGTTCGAAGTGTTAAAAATTAAAGATCACTCACGTTTATAGTAAAGTTGTCATTTTCGTATAACATATTAAAGACATAAAACCCATGAACCAATATTTAATGGGTTTTTAAATCATTCTTTCCACTTGAATATGTTAGGCAGAAATTCACTAAACCAACTTGATAAAAAGGTAATTGAATATGGCACAAATTTTATAGTATACGCGTGCTTTCAATCTTATACGACGCATGCTCGTGATAACGAGTTAATCTCCAAGTCCAAACTATTAGAACGTACTTTATTACATAACTGTATTAATGCTTTCAATGAAGTAATGACGTTTTATCATTTGCAGCAACACAGATTATAAAAGTTAATAATGTACTGTTATTTCCGTATTTTTGTTATCGTTCGTTTGATTACGCAACGGTGTAAGTGGCATCCTACAAAGCGATACGAGTTAAGCCCGCCTAATCAATTTACAGTTTTTGATCAAAGCGCAAAATTATTTATTGCTTGTTTATTATTATAAAGCCCCTGTAATGAAAAGTAATGCTGTAAACGCCGACTGTGGCCTGTTAATATAACTTTTGCTTAGAATTACTTTCGTGACCGAGTAAAATTATAGCAAAGCTTTTATTTCGACTAGACCGATTATGTTGAATGAGGTTTCAAATATATAACATATACATACATATTTAAGAAACAAAATCGGGTTAGTTTCAACATTTATAACTCAATAACGACTGACACGATTTTTACAATCTTTGATTTTTTGGATTTGTCTCCACCCTAAATAGCAGAATAGCTATTATATTATATGAAATCAGATATCGAGTAATTTTGCAGGTTTTTAACAACATAAATTAGTTCTGAAACTCTGCCTTATTTTTTGTATGTGTTTGAATGGGGCTCAGAATGGTTTAGATTCATAATTACAACCACAAACAATTCAGGATTTTAGTGAAAATTATATTCGATTTAGGTTTGGTTTAGGTTCAGAATGACACCCGGCATTTGGCCCTAGAATCGGGTTCCAGATTTTATTCTTTCAGAGCAGGCCAACGTCTGTCTGGACCGATAGTATGATATAAAATGTATTTTAATTTTCAAGAATGAAGACGCTTTGAAGGTATTTGACGGCAGTTTTGGATAGATCTTAAATATATATGAATCATAAATAATTAAACATTAATGTCAACATACAAATCAGAAAATTACTTTATCCTTCTTCACAATCTTAGGAACATTTACATATCTTAACAAGAAATATGCATTGTAGGACGTTATTTTTTAACTATTAGAATTCACATAGTTTACATATAAAACGTATCCAAAATTCGCGCGCACAAAATCATTCAAATAGACCGTATCTCTTGAAACGTCTTAATTTTTCAGCAAACGCAGTCGAGTGCACTTCACAAAGGTTCGAAATCGCGTTTAAAGTAGGTAACGTTACAAAGAAATTCTACAGGTATTCGACTATCGACTGTTAAACATTAGAAGGAGCCGACGAGTAGATACGCAAACAGACCTCACGTTGAGTGGTTGCCGAAGCCGGCGGCGGCGTGAGGGGGCCAATCATTACCGGGTCATTTATTCGGCAAATTGCCACCATCGATAACCGTTCGCGGGTCGCGACGCTGCCAATAATTTCCATTATTTCCTTTATTCAGCCGCAGACGCCTCCCGGCTACGCTGACGAAGACAGCCGGCAATCGATAGTCGTTAAGTACGTACGTAAGGTACATGTGCCGATCCAGGTTTGATAACATAACTGAAGTGACGTTGTATTAATATCTAATTATATATTTCTAATGCTAACATTTGGATATATGTTTGTTACTAAATTACGCCAGAACGGCTGATCGGAACTGGATGTAATTTACAGATATAGATTATAGTCTAAATAACACTTTCTGTCCCGGAAAAATGTACGGTTCTCGTGGGATATGTAATACGCCAACGAAGCCGCGGACAAATGCTCAGCTGTTAAGCCGCTATTAGACGGATAATTCCTGTCTTTCAATTTCGATGAATCAAACAATTTGAACCATATGAACATATAAACATGTACATGTCTCACAAAAAAAATCATTTTCCAGGATAAAAATATTGTTACGTATCGCAAGACTCGAAATGAGATGCCGTAAAAATTACTATAGAGTTTATTAGAACTATACAAACACGTAAAACACAGGTACAAATATAACCGAACACGAGTCTAATAAGTTACCGAACACGAGTAATGCAGAAGGTCCGTAATTCCATAAAACGCGCAAAGTCCGTCACTTATTAGATTCCACATTGTAGTACACGTCTTGCTTCACTCGTGGTTATTGCTCGACTGCCTGTTCCTCAATCGGGGTATTGCTTCATACTGCACAGCTGCAATATGTGTGCCCGGCCGCGTGGACCGAATTTCCTAGAATCAGTTTGTACGTTAAATCTGAAACACCTAGCTAATGACTCGAGCGCAACGGCCATAAACGAGTACAATAAAACAATTTACTGTTTCCTAGAATAATTAGTAGACGCATGCCAATAAATAAGTAAACAAAAGAAGTCCAAATGCCGAAAGGTAATAAAATGTGTTTTTGTAGATATACATATGTGCGTACGCTACATATTTAATTTCATAATAATCGACCAATTCACTGGCAGGGGCTAGATAAGGGAGACGGGAGACCGCGATATAGGCGCGTTCTTGGGGAGACCTATGTCCAGCAATGGATAGAGATTGGCTGAAGAAGAAGCCAATCCACATGAAGCCCAAAACCGCAAATAAGGGGCAAAAAGAAAAATTAACTATTGTGCTTCTTAAGATTTAAAAAGTTACAATTTAGAAGATAACTTAAATTTATAATAATTTAAAATATGACTATTACCGAAGTGGTAACCTAAGTCTATCACCGACTTATTGTTGGTGAGTTAACCCCACAACGTATTCATCAAAACGATACATCACATCGCCACTAATATTTGTAGATAAACTGTTCACTAATCGATTTTAAGTGCGCAAGTATGGGGAGTGAGGTTGTTATTACAGACCTAGTTCGAAGACATTATAAAATACTACTTAATAAAACTATCTTTTAACGGTTTTAGGCGCGGTGTTTTATTTAATTTTTATTCCGACGTTTCGGTCATTTTCAGTAGTCGCGATCACGGAAGAAAATGTACATTAGTCGCGAAATCTTAAGAAAATAAAATGCCTTTTAAAACAGGAGAATATTTTTATACACATACATACATAACTTCACGCCAGGTCCCTTGCGGGGTAGGCATGAACAACAGAGCGCCATTTAGGCTTATTCTTACACACCTCACTTGCTTCTTTGACATTCATAGTTCTTGTCATGCACGCTCGCCTGTTCTTAAGGCTCCTGACATCACCTTCTGCTAGTACACGATCAATTTGATCATGGAAGGTGTGTCGTGGCCTTCCGCGACTTCTGCATCCATCCACTTTTGCATTGTATATCTGTTTAGTCATTCTTTCATCATACATTATTTCCACATGCCCGAACCACCGGAGCATTCCTTTCTTTACCTTCACCCCGACACTCTTTCAGACCAACTCTCTTTCTTACTTCGGTATTCCGAACGCGGTCCGCGAGCGTCACTCCGCAGATTTTGCGCAGTGCTCGCATCTCGACCGCGTTTACTCTACTTTCGTGCTCTCTATTCCATACCCAACTCTCGCTTCCATACGTGAGCGTAGGTACCAGCACCGCGTTGTGTTTTGCAAGCTGGGCCTTCTGGCTGAGGTTCTTAGCGCCTAGAAGTTTACCTAACGCTCCATTCACACTATTCCCCAAATTCACTCTTCTTTCTATATCAGCGGTGTACCTTCCATCCCTGCTGAAAGCACATCCGAGATATACAAACTCATTCACTTGTTCCAGCATAACATCATCGACCATTATCATTGCATTATAATATTTTTATAAGTTTTTAAAATTTGAAAATGGAACAAATAACCCAGCTTAATAACGGCGCAATTCGGATAGGCCGCAAGCGATCGGATCAAGTGACAGCGACTAGATACCATCTCGTGGTTTAATGGAGTTCTTCACTGCACCCAATCATTGGCTCCGTCGTTTGCCATTCGCAGTGCACGGGGCTATAGACGATTGTGGTTCTAAATCGAAAAAAAAAACAACCAGTGATAGGAAATATTTCTACTACTACCTACTGTAAAGAATATTATTAGATAACATTTCATATTATAAGAAAAATATTTGGCAAAAATTACCCCTCTATATAACAACAAGTATATTATGGTGAGTAAGTACCTAAAGCACTCACGTCTCAAACAAAAGATATGGGTAAGAGTATATTTTTGTAAGAGAGCATAAACTATTTGGGGAAGTTCGGTTGTTACAAATAAACTTCATGCTGGCGAAAAAAAATAATAATAATAATATTGCATATTGAGATTACAGATGTCTACCTCCCTAATTCGTCTTGGGCAGGTGTTGCAGGGATACCGTCTACTCCGCGAAAATGATCTGGTCCAACAACCACGTGGGGGCGCACGCAGCAAATACACCATTTTCACCATTCAACTACGTAACCCAAAATATGAAAACTTAACTTTCAATCACTCATCAAAACGTAACAGGCATCCGTAGTATTTGTAAGTCTCTAACCGAATAGTAATGCGTTAAATAAATCAACTCCAGAATTCGATCGCTGGCAATATTATCAGATTGGACAAGAGATAATCGAATAAATCGTTCCCTTAACAAGATTCGGACATCCAGATCATGTCCTGGCGAAATGGATCGACAACCCTTTGGTGTTCAATCAAGCTGGGCCCGGCGTCGCGCGTCGGTCAATAAATCCGTCGGTCGGCCGAACGGCGCACAATTCGAGCTATTAGCTGCCGAATTGGCCCCGGGCAAGACGATGATGGTGAATTCCGTTACGAAACGGATGCCACGATTGGCCTTCGAGGGTTATGTATGAACTGCACGCGCCTCTCGGCTCGGCCCGCGTTGAACTTTGATTTTACATCATACACAGTACGGAGCCACCGTACCGCCGCACCAGGGTAGCTCCCGCTTTCACATTCTTTTTTTTTACTTACAAGAAATTTTATTAGGTATATTTTATATTAGGGTTTAAGGATTTGTTACATGATGAGACAAAGAAAAATCGATCAAAGTGTCGTAAAACCAAACTGAAGGGATCCGCGGAAGAAAGTATTATCCTTGCAGGAACAGAGAAAGAATAATTACTAATACTGCATGCAGGACGGTATGTCGTAAGAGGTTGCAAAACGACCAACAGTGAGTCGGTAAGGCAGTTGCCTTTGTGGATAACTACAAACCCTGGTCTAGAGTAAACCGTCATAGCAACCTTCAGATATGTACCACCATTAGGGGCCAGATACCAGTTCCCCCTACAAGGCCAGTACCATAACTGATGTATATGTTCATAGGCTAGGATAACTACTTTCAATAAGGCAGGCTGTCAGCCTGTCTGCTGTACTAATAAAAAAGGAAGATCTTCGTGAGGAATTTATGTTAAGAATTGAATTCGTTGATGGTGTTGTTATTAGTTTAAATTATTATATTATCTACTATATCCCCGTCCATATTATACAAATTAACCAGGTTACTTGACCACCATTAAAATTATAAACAATAACCAAACTAAAAAATGGTCATAAAAGTTGTAACAGGTGCGACATAAGAATTTTCGCAAATTTAATTAAATAAATGACACACCTTACTTTATTATGTAAACACTATCTAATTAAAAGGGCGACGGTAATAGAATATGGAATTAGCCCGTAAATTAACACATTTTACTACATATTCGTGTAAGTAATTTGAAAGAGACGTTAGTAAAATTTACAATTATTTACTTTAGGCCAAATTGAGGGAGGTTTCGAGCGTTGAAATTAAATTTCTAAGAATTCGATTACTTGATTAAGGGCAAAGTAATCATGAACATAGAAAAGAGACATGGGAGGCCGCCAGCAACTGGGGCGCTTAAAAGCATAGGCACGTCATGAATCCGCTGGAGTTTTGATAAAGGCGTCTGAATGTCAACGCACCCGCCGGTCACCTTCGTTTGGAGGCGCGGGTAGGGTTACCCCACCAAACGTGGGTCTACGTCAGGATTTTCAAACATTTGTTTAAAATTCAACTGAACTTTTACATAAAAAAACTCAATCATAAGACTTCACGACAGAAGTGGAACTTTGCATCTGAGCGTGACAGTCACGCGAGTTCAATGCTTTTTCTCCATCACAAGTGTCAACGTGCCTAAAGAAGTTTTCATAACATAAATATTGTTCATTACTTCGTTTACATAGGATGGTTATTTCTTCTCTTTAATAATAAAAATCACATCATAAAAGTCAAAGACGTACAAACAGTTATTGTTATACTATATATATACTTTTATAGTAAATCGGTTACGAAAGTCAGGAAGCTTCTTTAATCATTAGAGCCTTTCCATTTTAGCACTGGCATCCCTGGGTAAAGGCCATCTATCTGACTCCGAATAGCAGTAGGATTTTTTTGTCAATGTCATACGTGTATTGAGTGCTTATCTAATACGTTTGCTATTAATCAGAAATGGCTGGAAAACACGCTTCTAAATATGTATGTGTTTTAACTAGGGCATACATTATTGTTAAATAATATATACACAATTTAAATGTTGCAGCAGTTTGTAAAATTATCGAGGATTAACAACAATTTGTTTTTTGCATTAGAGCATAATGTATCAATCTTATTTTCTTTGAATCATTTATTTTAAATGAACTTCTTTTGGGAGTGTGTGCATGAGAATTTATCTTTTATTAATATTGTTATGAATTTGCAGGGGATTTGTAGGATGTAAATTCGAAAATTCCCTTGGAATTATCGCAAGGTTTATTAGAAGCACACATATGTTATTCCTAATTCTTACAAATATAGCAAAAAACAACAAAACCAAACCGTAGGGGAAAATCGTTATCACATAAATCGCGCAAGATTCTTCGTTATAACATACCCGCTCCGAAAGCACACAAGGTAACGCCTCGTTCGCAGATAGAACACGAGTGGGTCATTTCCCGATTCTCATCCATTTGTAAATTAGACATGGCGTCCTAGCAACATGCCGCCCATCGGACCTTGAAATCGATAAATCGTCAGCTTAATGGCTTCCAAGAATTTGCATGAAATACCAACAGAGGAAAGAAGGTTTTGTAACGACTTACGGCGGTGTGAACAAAAACATTAGCGTGAACAATAGATCATTAAATTTCAAAGACATGCAAAGGATTAGTATCGGCTTGAAACAATGTTTTTAATTAAAATTAAAATAAATCTATATAAGATTTGGACCTCTTCTCTAATTGGACACCCTTGCATATGTACTTTTATTTTCTTTCATTGATTATATTTTTTAACATGAACCTTCTTTCTTTTAGATTCTATTTTTATCATTAAAATAAAAATTAAAATAAATCTAGCAAAGATTTGTACTTCTTCATATCACACACTAATTGGACAACCATGTCAATGTAAATTTTCATAGCAGAAGTAGTTTTCAAGTGAAAAACATATACAATCACAAATACTCAAAACACACGCTCGAGTCATTAATGCCGAGTGACAGGCCAATTTGTATGGTACCATTCTAATTACGCAAATAACAGGGTGTAAAAGTTTAACACCAATTATAATGATATTTGATTACACATGTACATATGTAAGTACCTCATAAAAATTAGCATATTACTATACGGTTGGCATCATATTTTTAACATGTTTGTCAAGATAATATTTCAAATATATTTATCTGATCGTGTCGCCGTGGAGAGAGAACGGTCATGGACGAAATGGCAGCCATTCACATATTTGCGTAATTAAATGCGGTTGTGAACATCTGTTGCTAGGTTCACGTTGCTACTGGCCAAAAATAAGTACCTATACGAATCGCCACTAGACAACGAACTTACTACGTCATACATCTCGAGTTACTTATACGATTGTAGGGGGAACTGTTTTCATACAATTAACGTATAAAACTTATCATTTTCGGACTTTAAACATGAATTTGGAATTTATATGTAATTGGACAAATTTGTGCCGAATAACGAATAGCGAAGAGTTATTTATTAGAGAAGAACGTGCACATTTTTTGACATGTGATTAAAACCAAGAAAAGCATGTAACAATCTAACGCATTTCTCAAAAACTATTCAGCATATTTTGTTTAAATTAATGTTACAATTCCACTACAAGATTGTATAGTGCATCGTAGAAAAAACATAATCAGTCTACATTTCATTTAATCAAGCACATTAGCTCCAAGTAAAATTGATGTGACATAGACAGATCGACAGACAAAAAGACATGATAAAATTATAAACATCCCGTTTTTATCACTATGTAACCTTAATGGTGAATACAAAATCAATACTTTAGTTATCAGAAATAACAATTACTAACAAAAGTCAACCGTCGCTCTGTTGAATATATGCAACGAGGTTTGGAATGGAACATCGCATCGTCAGCTGCAACTCAAATATTTCGCAGACGTCGATCTTGCAATCGCCGTTCCGCTCGGTGCATAAGCAGGTGCCAATGAGGCTGCTCCAGTTTTCTCGCTGAGATCGATGTCGACGCGCTAAAATAGCACTTGCGGGCGCTGAGAATACGCCCGCAAGGTCGCCGGCCGACCTGCGCCCTCTTTATGACCTGGCGCATTCGGAATGGCTTTGAAACCCGTTCACTTTGCCCAATTATATTCTCTAATTAAAAGTGAATCCTAACTCGAAGCGGCCGACGACTTTGAAACTGATAAAGGATTCTAAGCGCAATTCAACTACAGAAATTAAGGTGTTTGAATAAACTGAGATGCTTTTCAATACTTATACTGCGGTCTCCTCTTGATTTTATATGTGTTGTACGTGTTGACATCATAATTCTAATGAGTCAAGTAGCACATTGATTGTTAATCAAGTCATTACTTATTTATTAAGATTTCAAAAGTAAGATGAGAGCAAATGTTTTATTATTTATATTTAATTTTGATTTAGAATGTATAGTAAAATTATGTAAGTCATATTGTACTCAATTATATGTAATTATTAATGTTTATGGATATATTGAATAAGCAAATGACATTATTAGGACTTGCAAATGAAGTAGCGAATATTTTTTCATGCGTTTATAAGCTGAACAAGAACCAGATCATTCAACGCCTAAAAAGTTTATAAGGAGCCAGAAACTCGATCGCTTAACATCGCGAATGCTTGAGAACTCGACTAACTAAAGAAAAAAGTTGGAAAATTGTTAAATACCCATTCAATAAAGCGACATCTTACTTCATTCAAAGTTTACAAAAGAACAGTCGAAAAATAAAGCGTAAGTATTTTTTAACACGCGTCCGAGTGTGATATTGTGTGGAATTAGTGTTATCCAGTCTCCAGTCACCGTTAATACAGTAATGCGGTCAGTGGGGAAACAAAAATATATTGCTCTGAAAAATGAGTCGTAAACATATGAGTCTATATTTACATATGATTCCTATATTCCGTCGGAGTAGACAGAGACAATGGGTTTCAGCTTACGAATGCTATTTTTACTCTGGGAAACAATAAGCATGGTGAAGGATTGCATATACTTAAAAACAACGCCAATCACGTACTAATGTTTCATACACGTATTCTATACCAAAAGATGATGAACGTTTTGGTACCCATGTTCAATCGAGAAGAGTCATACATCGTTAGATTTTTTAAACTAGTAATATAGGAACCGGTTAGTTATCTCCTACGCTCCCTGAAGCAGCGCGGTGACAGGCATACTGAGGCGTTTTATTAATAAATAATAACATTACTATTATTTAACAATAATATTACTATTCTGAAATGGGAGAAACACGTGACAAAAAAACTCTACAAAAATAAATCACTTTCAGGGTAAAGTTACTCCGATCTCAGTTTTCTTTATTCTACACAAAATACCTTTCTGATGATATATTATGCATTTCGATTGGTGCCGGTAGCAAATCCCACATTTTGGTGTCCATAATCCTTTTACTACTCTTACGAAAATCCATTCAGTACATGAAAATCTTTCCCAGACCAAAAAAATACAACAATGGCTTATTTAAAATTGTTTCTTTCAGGACTTCGGATTGAGCCGATTAATCATCATGAGCGTTGTATCTATGATAACGGAGATGCGCATAAGCTACTTTTTATCGCAGAAAATACAAAAATAAATAAAAAAAGGAAGGCAAGCGTGCTTCATCCTAGACTGCGTCATCACTCAACATCAGTGGTCAAACGCAAACCTCTACGTCCATAAAAAAGGGAGATTATGAAGAATACAAATTAAGAGTGAAGCCGAAATCGATTATTACATACATACAACGCGTCAAAAGGCCACGTGATGTTTCAATTTACAGACTCAATCACAAGCGTCGAATGTACTTAATAACAAACTAATATTCAAAATATTATTAATTTGAGTTAATACAGAACGTTACAATATAAAACATAGTCCTCATTTTATAGTCATTTCATAAGTATACTAAATAAACAACATAAAGTAATAAATAAACAAAATACGCTATGTAATAAACTAAAAAGAAAATTCTTACATTTCTCAGATATGTCAACATCTTCCGCTGGCGATCACTGTTTACTTGACCGCAATAAATATAGTTTTATGGAGAGTAAAATATTTGCCGTCATCGCACAAAACATGTGAACTGCTGGCGTTAAACTGATTATTTAGTCTTTATTTAGATTTGCGAGTGGAGCGCCACGAGCCACTTCTTCTATTTTAAAACTAATTACCGTTAGGTGTTTATTTTCGGGAGAAAATACACATGAGTCGCCAATGAGACTACTAGACAATATGCCTAAAATACTTGTCAACGTAGCTTCTTAATCAACTCGAAATGTAAACAAAAACATAAGAGGCGATCAATTGTGCTGCCTTTAGATATACTAATATAATTCAAATGAAAAATTTGATTGTTTGTGTGTATGATATGAAATACTGTGTTTGTATCTCTATTCAAATCTATATAAATCTATTTGTATCGATATTGTTCAAGTAAATTTCATATATAGAATTGTGTGGTACAATTTACATCGCTCTCCATGTCCGGCGTTTGGGCACGTGGACGTCGTATTATTAAACATATAGGTATATTTAAAATAGGAAAATCTCTATAATTAAGAAAATTAATCAAGGTTATATATATGATTACGGTACCACCCAGATGTGTGTGGGCAGTCCTCATGAATGTCAACCGAACCGACAAACTAAAGCAAGAACACAAATCAACACATACTTTTGGTTAATTATTATTTACAAGAATGTCAATCTTATTAAGATGTTTATGACGTATTTATTTAATACAAAGATATGCGTTTTAGGATTTCTTAATAAACGAAACCCTTATGAAATCGTCATCTCCATCTATGTGTACGTCCAGTTGTTTATTTTGAAAACTAGACACTGATAACAATTTTTAGGCTTTAAGGTTTGTATTGAATTTGCTTCAATTTAAAAACATTAAATGCAAAATACCAAAGTATTTTTTCCCAATTACTCAAAACACCAAAGTCAGATCACGTAATATGATTAGTGTCGAATGCATGGAGGGAGTTTTATACACGGTGCCACGCTAGCGAGTCCATCAAATAGATCGGGGTTCCCGATACGGTCTTGCAATGGTCGTCGGGCACCATCGTCGGCCCGTGTTTCGCATTACGGCATTGGCCACCACATTAACTTTATAGTACGTATATCCTATTTGTTCCATAAGTTTTAAATAATTAAAATGAACAAGTTGGCGGTAGGCTAAATAAGACTTTAACAATACTCGTTGACACTTGTTATCTTTGTCTTACGTGATCACAGCCACTGAAAAGTGGCCGAAACGTCGGAATAACCAAACACAAATAAATAACCGCGCTTAAAACCGTTAAAACGTAGTTTTATTATAAATCTATAAATACATTCTTTAAGTAATTGTTATTCCAGCCGGTTAAAGAAAAGATATTATAATTAAATTATTGTTTCCTATACTCGTAGATATTAATTTATAACACACAAACTCTCGATCGTAAGTTTACTAAAACCGAAATAATTAAATGTCAACCTATTGCTGGCAATAGTTGTTTCCAAAGAGGCAAGGGACGGGTGGTATAGGTGTATATTTGTCGGAGTCCATCGCAATATTAAACTATCAATCTCCATGCCAAGATAATGGTGCCGCGGTGCCGATGTAATAGTTCCTTGGTCGGCTGACTGAAATATACACAAGCATCGTGCAAGTGCAGTCCTAATAATTTCACACGACAAAGCGAACGTGTAGGTAAACATTTAAAAACATGGTTATATGTTGTATGTTACAGTGAAACATCGAACTCGGCGCTCCTAGGTTTGAATAGTCCAACCTCAGGTCTGACAAAGTCTTAATCCAAGTCCTAATAAGTGACGCCTTTGACTAACGATTTTTTGTCTAACCTAGGAGAGCAACACACATACAGTCATTAAACATGTAAAAATTCCAGTACGAATCGTTAGTCCGAGTCTGCCTTAGTTGCTTTTAGGATCGACTAAGCAAAACCCCGAAACAGTTTATTTTACGTTTGATTAAAAAGTTCTAGGTTTGACAAGAATATTCTAGTTAAAGGCCGTAATTGGAATTTATTCCGGGTTTTGTCGAAAGGAGTTGACCAAACCTAGGATAATCCAGTAATTCCGAGAAGAGACAGCATATCGACCTTTGACTATAACACGTACATACAAGCATATTAACTTCATTAACTAATAAATGTGGTTTCAATTCAATTTATATAACAACAACCCCCTCTTCAAGGTATGGTACAGGGGTCCTCCGGCTGACTGTTCTCCCTTACTCTTTCAGCAACTTCTTTCTGGGACATAACGTCATCGCTGAAGGACGCCACCGCTAGTCAATTCGACTCGCTGTGAAGCATCTAAGACTATATTACACAGCGAGAGATCCCGACCGATGATACACATTAAATCATGCTGCTGGGGTCGCCACGTGGCACATTCTTCCAGCGTATGGCGCGCCGCATTCGTGGTAGGCCGGGGTCGGCTCTCACCTTGCAATTTGGTACAGATACTTACCGAAGCAACTATGCCCGGAAGTATTTGCACCATTCTGAAAGTTTGGGTGTCGCATAGCACTTCCTGCTTGAACTGCGGTCCTCATATGCAAAGGATATTTTGGTTATAATATCGGTTATAAACATACCACAACAGATCAAAAATGTGATTAAGTTCTACACATACAAGTTTGGATAACAAATTAAAAATGTTCAGATCAATGAACAAAGCAACGTACGAAACACATTACATATTCCGTGCTTCGTTATGGTTGTTTTGTTGTATGATGGTTGTTAGTCAACCATCGACCCAATTTAAAATTTAGAATCGATAACAGCCCCGAAGTATATGATGTATCGATATTCATAAAGTTCATTACTGATTTATGATAATTGGTGGCAATAAAATCGAGTGGCCCTATCCAGGGTGGGGGACAAAAATAAACGTTAGCACAAGAGGTCAAAGGACGTATGTTTTCCTGTTGGAAATACCAACATTACGGTCACACTGTGTCACGGTATAAATAGGGATACTATTAGGTACCTACTTCCATATTTTTACATACATACATACATAACTTCACGCCAGGTCCCTTGCGGGGTAGGCACGAACAACAGAGCGTCACACAGGCCCATTCTTACACACCTCACTTGCTTCTTTGACATTCATAGCTCTTGTCATGCACACCCTATTTTCCATATTTTTGTTTACGATAAATGATGATGCGGTCGAAGATGTAGCACCTTGCAGTAACCTATTCACATGAGACTTGAAGACATCCAGATTATAATACTATTCGGGAACCACGGATTCTTGTAGCGCATTCCACAGCTCTGTACGCAGAGAGAACACGCAGACAAGAGATTTCGTTCGCACCGGTTATGCAGTAAATTTTGGTATAGAAATCAGTGTAATAATGATTGTGTTTGATAATAGTTATCTCAATGGAGACATAAATGTGAAACTAACTTTGTATGTTTGCTTTTCCTTCTTGATGGTAATGGGATTGGAGCCATTCTCAAGATGATGATTTTATATGTATTTATGTATGTGTATACATATTTTCTTTCATCCGTTTATAATGGAAATGCACACACTATGACTTTACTATGCAAACGGGCGGACCCGAATCCTTTCGATGCGGATTCGAGGTTTACACAAGTAAAGCCGTGGAGAAGTAGAAGTAGAACCGTGGAGACTTTGGAACAGTCTTCAATTTCATAGATATTAATAATATCCTTTTAACAGTTCGCGAATGTTATTAAAACTATGTTTACGGGTAATTTTCATTTGCAAATCAGTTAAATATCTAATATTTGAATAGTGTTCTTCCATAATGTCTTAGTTACTATTCTTTCAAACAAGGTACAAGAACCTAGAATAAGTTAATTTACCAATTATGGCAGAACGCTAGTGTGTAAAAAAATTATAGTCACGCATAAATCCAGCGCTGTCTTCATTTAGTGAATCGCATCATGCTTACCTGGAACAAACAAAAAAATTATTAGAAGTGCTAATATTTTTGTGCCAACCGAACATTGTAGAGAACGGGCCGCACGGCATTAGCGAGTGGGATCGATAGTAAGATCGCAAACAATATCATGCAAGTCATCGGGGTCGTCAACACTTGGTGTTTTGACGTGCTGAGAAAATATTTTTTTCCCAACAATAAATGGACGTCTCTTTAAGTTATATCCCTCTGTGAATCATCTGTGCGTGATATAATGTTGCGGCGGATTCTATATCACGACTGCATCAAAATTACTTTCATTGTTATGGATACGGGTGTTTATCATTCTTATGGTTCCATAACCTAATGGCCAATATGGAACCCATGTAATTACAAAATAAGCCATAGATTCAAATAAAATTTTCATTTAAACTTATAGTGAAATATGAACTTTGATAGTTGTAAAAAAGACCAGCCCCTGTAACTAATATACAGAGGGGAAGGTTTCCGGTGAACCGGGATCGGAGATCCGACGCTAACACTATCTTACTGATGTTTCGCAACGGGTTAGGGCTATGAGAAAGAAACGGCAAAAGAAAATTCAGCAACAAGTCTAGTCTATCCTGAGAGGGGGCTATGTCTCCTGGCGTATATCGCAAGACGTGGAGAGATCGTAGTTGGCGGCGACTGAGACGCTGCCGTCTGTGTCTGTCTGTCGGTGCATACCAGCCTAACCCCTGGATGGCTGACCCGGGCCAGCTTTTTACGTTACGCGGTCGTCGCAAGAGAGCCCTTCTCCGAAACATATCGATACCTCGGGGCTCAAAGGGCGTAAGCACCAAAACTCGACTTTTCAGGAGAGCCGAAAAACAAAATATAAAATATTATTTCGGATATAACTTTTTTGATTCTTGGCCTAAATAAACCATTCTAAAACCAAGTCTTAAAATTCTATGATGCAAAACACTATTAAATTATATTTCAAATATATTTAAAAGTAACAAAAATAGCTTTCCTATACGCCCCGGAAAATTATATGTTTGGGGCGTTTACATCCCTAAATTCTATAGATGTGTGATCAGAGATGGTCGTAACCGACAATTTGCCTACTAATTCTACCAGTTTGTAGACTGTTGCTTTGTTTTCTTCAGTTAATTAAATATACAAGTAAAGAGAGAAAAAGAAAGAGTTTCTTACTCTTCCTTTATTTGCCTATTTAATTTCAATTTTTAACCGAATTCCAAAAAGGAGGAGGTTCTCAATTTGATCGGTATGTTTTTTTATGTATGTACACCGATTACTCCGAGATTTATGATCCGATTTACGTGATCCTTTTTTAATTCGATGCGGAATAGTTGCCATTTAGTTCCCTAAAAATATAATATACTTTGGCCCAGTAGTTTTCATTTTATGAACATTTGTCATGTAAAAATTTGTCACTCTGTTCAATATGTACACCGATTACGCTGAGATTTATGATCCGATTTACGTGATCCTTTTTTAGTTCGATGCGGAATAGTTGCTATTTAGTCCCCTAAAAATATAATATACTTTGGCCCAGTAGTTTTTATTTTATGAGAAAAAAATTCATTTCGTTCCATATGTACACCAATTACTCTGAGATTTATGATCCG
The DNA here is from genome assembly GCA_012273795.1 of Dendrolimus punctatus. Lineage (NCBI taxonomy): Eukaryota > Metazoa > Arthropoda > Insecta > Lepidoptera > Lasiocampidae > Dendrolimus > Dendrolimus punctatus. The sequence goes on along the minus strand of CM022542.1, from coordinate 13,718,534 downwards.
ATTTACGTGATCCTTTTTTAGTTCGATGCGGAATAGTTGCTATTTAGTCCCCTAAAAATATAATATACTTTGGCCCAGTAGTTTTTATTTTATGAACATTTTTATGAAAAAAAAATTTCATTTCGTTCCATATGTACACCAATTACTCTAAGATTTATGATCCGATTTACGTGATCCTTTTTTAGTTCGATGCGGAATAGTTGCTATTTAGTCCCCTAAAAATTTAATATACTTTAGCTTAGTAGTTTTCATTTTATGAACATTTTTATGAAAAAAAATTTCATTTCGTTCCATATGTACACCAATTACTCTGAGATTTATGATCCGATTTACGTGATCCTTTTTTAGTTCGATGCGGAATAGTTGCCATTTAGTCCCTAAATATAATATACTTTGGCCCAGTAGTTTTTATTTTATAACATTTTTATGAAAAAAAAATTCATTTCGTTCCATATGTACACCAATTACTCTGAGATTTGTGATCCGATTCACATGATTATTTTTTACTTTGATGTAAAATAGCTGCCATTTAGTTGCCTGAAAATTTAATATACTTTGGCTTAGTAGTTTCATTTTATGAACATTTTTCATGTATACATTTTTCACTCCGTTCCATATGTACACCGATTACGCTGAGATTTATGATCCGATTTACGTGATTCTTTTTTAGTTCGATGCGGAATAGTTGCCATTTAGTCCCCTGAAATATAATATACTTTGGCCCAGCAGTTTTTATTTTATGAACATTTTTATGAAAAAAATTTCATTTCGTTCCATATGTACATTCTCTAATTTTTTTATTTTTTTTAGTTCGATCGATAGTTCATTTTTCTAATTATATATTTGCCAGTATTTTTATTTTATAAAAAAAATTCATTTCGTTCCATATGTACACCAATTACTCTGAGATTGTGATCCAATTTACATATTATTTTTTAGTTTGATGTAGAATAGCTGCCATTTAGTTGCCTGAAAATTTAATATACTTTGGCTTAGTAGTTTCATTTTATGAACATTTTTCATGTATACATTTTTCACTCCGTTCCATATGTACACCGATTATGCTGAGATTTATGATCCGATTTACGTGATTCTTTTTTAGTTCGATGCGGAATAGTTGCCATTTAGTCCCCTGAAATATAATATACTTTGGCCCAGCAGTTTTTATTTTATGAACATTTTTATGAAAAAAAATTTCATTTCGTTCCATATGTACACCAATTTCTCTAAGATTTGTATCTGATTCACATGATTATTTTTTAGTTCGATGCGGAATAGTTGCCATTTAGTTCCCTAAAAATATAATATACTTTGGCCCAGTAATTTTTATTTTATGAAAAAAAACTTCATTCCGTTCCATATGTACACCAATTACTCTGAGATTTGTGATCCGATTTACATGATTATTTTTTAGTTTGATGTAGAATAGCTGCCATTTAGTTCCCTAAAAATTTAACATAGTTTGGCCCAGTAATTTTCATTTTACGATCATTTTTTTGTTCCATTTCTTGGACCTATATTTTTTAAGGAACGTAGGTCTATCCATACGTAGCTAGACACAAAAAAGTAACAAATAAAAAAAATCTTCGTTTAAAAAACCGACTTCAAAAACTGAAAACCTAAAAAGTATAAAATAACTTATTTGTAAAGCTATTATTATTAATATATATTATCTAAAACATCTTGAAGTCTCAACTTGACTGTACCTGCGCACGCCTTTGCTTGCAGCTAATATCGCAGCCGTCATAAAATTCGCGTCGAACTATACGTATGTTGACTACTAAAAGGGCGCATAGAAACTAGAGTTAATTGTTAAACGTATGTGTCATTATTATTAGTTAGGTTTAGGGCTTGGCATCTAGACCTTTAAGCCAGATTTTAGATTACTATATAGTTTCTTCTTTTCTTAAGCCTATGTATAGCTCAGCTAAACTGTAGGTTATCAACTAAAGCCATTCAACAGAGTTCTTGTGACAACTCAAAAGGTCACATTTGACTATACAGTTCACATTTCTCAAAAAAAACACTTAATTACTACTGAAAAACTATCAATATCCTACAAATATTGTTCATTTTAGAGTAATTTTACACATTTTTAGTAACTAAAACTGAACAGCACATCTCCTTTCAGTTCCCGCTAAAACTTCATGACGTATGTGTCATTTTATTTTAAAGTACAGAAATAATTAAGGGCGTATCGGGCAAGTTGATTCTTTAAAAATGAATATATTCGGGCGTAAGCACCATTATGTTACTAGGTATGTCGTTTATTTACTACCCTCACATTTATTGATCAATATGAGTGGTTGCTCATACGACCCAAAACTAAAACTATTTCGACGTAAAATATTAGGCATAAAAACATTTGTATCATGTACGGTGTCGCTTACTACCCTCGCGTTTATGATCATTAACATTGGTTGCTGTTACGACACAAAGCTAAAAATATATGTTTTATTTTCTACAAAAAATGGGGTCGTAAGCGCCATTTTTTGGCGAATTGGAAGACTTTACATATACCGATCGATAGAGGAGAAAAAGTTAAGTAGGACTGCATTAAAAAGTAATTTTCGTCGAAATGGCGGTTACGCCCTTTGAGCCCCGAGGTATCGATATTATAATCTGACGCGGAAGCGCCCGAATAAATAGTTGCTCTATCTCGCTCGCACATCTTCCGTCCTGCTCGCGCATTGTGCTATGTATTGCACTAGCTGTATGACTTGTTAATATTTGCACATAAGGTTACCGTTTCTAAAATACATCAGTTCTCTTCAGCACTCCACAGTGAATAACTGCCCTCTGCCATCAGAAGTATAATTTAACCTCTACCTCTCGCTGCTACAAAATTATTAAATAGAATGTTTTCTATCTTATTCTTTTGCAGGTTTAGTCCTATTTTTAGTGTCGCATTTTCATTTCGTTTGGTTTCAAATCACGATTCTGAAGAAGTTTCACTTCGAAAAAACAAAGAGGGTACTTTTTCTTTATAACCTAACTATGTATTATTGTGTTATGCGCCATGTACATCCTTTTCAAGTAAATAAATGTATTTCTTTAATTAATTGGAATAATAATGTAGTTTATGAGATATGTATTTTCCTTTACACTACGGAACTCTTTATTACGCGTTTGACGCGTACTTGGATAGTTTTTTAAAATAACAATCGGACTTCGAAACGCCTTCCTACAACACATCGGCGTCAATAGGTGTAGGTCGCAGTAATTCATATAAAACTGAATTCGGTGGGTAAACACTTCGCGTCATGATAAATTACAACACACACTGCTGTTATATGACGCAGTATGACGCGTAGTATCGTAGAGAAAAGTGCCGATACACTTTTTGCCGTCCCGACAGAACAGTGAAATCACTATTGGACACACCAAATAAATCTTTCAGTATCTGTTTCGAACTCTCTCCGGTAACGTATCGCGCCGGTCGTGTAAACACTCATAGAGCCGAACATTGTCAAATAGCCCATAACGTCCCACTATTGGGTTCGGGCCTTCCCATTTATTTGGAGGAACTGTAGTACAATGTGTACAATGTATCTGCAATGCTTTTTTTATTTTTATTGCAAGAGTTCAGCAGACAGGCAGACGGCCCACTTGATGGAAAGCGGTTACCATCGCCTTTGGACATTTGCAACACCAAAGGCTACAAATGCGCTGCTGCTCTCTTAAGGGTGACTGGAACCTGGTCACTAATGCCGGAACACAAATGAAGGTTGTTATGGCGACATACTCTAGACCAGGGGTGGTAGCCATCCAGTCGGGCAAATGCCCTACCACCTGGGTGTGGGTTGTTTTGTCGCCTCTTACGACAGGCCGCCCGGACGCAGGAAATTGTATTCTTTCTCCGTTCCTGCACGGATAGGATGCCCTTGTCCAAGGTGGATTGGCTACATCGGTTATCACGACGTGAAGGTTTCATCACGACGTTTATCTTCATCGTCGTCGCATGGTATTGTGATTATTAAACATTAGATCAAAAGACTGCTTCAATGGTATACGCTTTCCGGCCAGGAATGAACCCACGTAATTTGAAACGCGTGCGTGAGACACAAGAGCGTTTAACCACTAAGCTACCACGGGATCCGATGGATATTATGCAAAATTGTATGGGATCCGTCGATTATCCAAACTGCCCCCATGCATGTGGCGGCGAGGAGCGGACCGTGCACCCACACCCTATCTTATGTGAATTGTCTAATTTATCACTAGAGATTTATGTAGGCACCGACACGCACCCGCATATCCAATGTATGCGGCTCAGCTTCACATTATCGTATCATATCACTGTTTACCGCCGTAATTTCAACTAAATTAGTATAGACAAGAGTTTAGACTTATCGGTATTATTAGGATCGCGTAGTCATTTTAGCAAAAAAAGAAGCGTCGTATAATCGTCGTGTTTATATCAAAGTGATTTTTCCCGAAACTACTGGGCGATATAAGGTCCTCATCAAACATTTGAAGTATGGGAAGGAAAATTCTGAAAAAAATTGTCTGCGTTTGAATTTAATACTTTCAACTCATTTGACAAAAAATTCCGTAATTTTTCAGATTTTGTGATTATAAGCTTTTTCTGGGTAAGCCAAACAATAAAACTGTATGTGGGTTATCTTTAAGGAACCTTTCATGTACGTGATCTGCATTTTTTTTTCTTGTGAAGAATAGTTTCGTCCGCATCCTAACAGTATTTTATTTGAATTAAAAATAGACATACAGTACATACGCAATCGCTGTTTCATTAAAATTGCGCATAGATAGTATGTTTAAACAAAGCTGTCGAGGCGGCTACTGCACGAGAAAGTTATTACATTGTCATATACCGTATGTACACTTTGTTGACGTCGATAGTCGGCACGGCGAGCTAATTAATAATGCTAATGTAATGAATGATATGCTGATTTTGTTTATGTTTATATAATTTCAATCTTGTCAGAGGTCACGTCGTGGTAAATAGAGATTTTTTGCATATTTACACGCATCACTGATTTCCTTGATGAATATTACTTACATAAAAAAATGTTAACTCTTTAGTATTTATTGAATACTATTGCTACATGATATGGATAGTTTCTCAAATTTATTTTAATTACATTTATGTAATATGTAGCTCTTTAGTGTGTTGATGAGTTCTTTTTTATTGCTGATTTTACAATAATCCTAAATAAAGAGTAATCCGTTTAATTATAATCTGTTTGAATATAAAAGTAATTATCTTTTATTCATACAACTGTAACTTAGATTTTTATTGTATTTTATCCGACGAATCAAATATAAATTTAAAAAAGCCTCTAATATAATTAAGAAAAAATATACATTAATCATGTTATTAACTACATTGAATTCTTAAATTTTACCGTAGGCGTAGAAACATTTTTCCCCAAATATTTCATTCATGTTTCAATTAATATCTGTACAAAAATAAACAACACAACCAATTAGTCTAAGCTTCCAATTTCATCTCTCTAGGATTGTGACATACCACTACGAAGGTAATAAAATTATTTTGGGAAATAAGATTTTCTCATGGAAACACAATTTCGCCTAAACAAAATAAAAATAAATAGGACTCACTAAGGTTTATTGTTTGTGGGAAGATATAAAGGCTCGTCAATTTTGTTTCAGCTTTATATATAAAATTCTAATGCACTAACATTAGAATTTTGTATGTCACTGAACTTCTTCGAAAACCTTGGTCCGATCTTGATGAATTTTGTGAGTGTGTGCAAGTGGGTCCCGGGATGGCTTAGATTCAAATTAGACCCGGTAGATGGGCCGGTATTGGATTCTATTTTTTTTACGCGGTACAAAGAGTGCGGGGAATATCGTTATGTATATATTAGAGTTTGATTTCGAGTTTGTATTCATTGTAAAATTAACCGAAAAAATTACATATATTTCAAATACATTCCGTATATGAAATTTATGTTATAACACAGTTCCTGTAAAAATGCGGCACAATTCTTAACCAAAAGAGAAAAAAACCGCAACCTAAAAAAATCTTTCTGATTAATTTTGTTTGTCCAATCAAGTAGATTTCGTCAAATCTATATGAGTGGCGGTCTCTACTGTATAACGTAACGGTCGGTCGGCACGCGCCTTAGTAAACAATTCATCGATCAGATTAGATACTACTAATACGTATACTGTTTCATTCTGGCGCTATAGAAAAAGGCCTGTCTAAAGTTGAAAAAGTAAATAGCGACTGCATGAAAGAAGCTGTGTATATGTGAGGCTAATTTGGAATGACGCACGTCCTCTAAAGAACCGATATTGTCCCCCAATTAAGGCTAGTGTGCACCGATATTTAACCGGTGGTTAAAATAAAATAAACAATGTTTAGCCATATATTTTTAGCGATTATTTAATTTTAACCATTGGTTAAATGTCCGTGCACACCAGGCTTAGTAATAAGTAAATGACTCCATTTCGAACTTTAGGAAATCTTTCAGATCGTATTTAGAATCGATATTTATTTCTGGAAACGGTCCCAAAATTGTCCATTACCCATGACGCACACACATGTGCGTATTTATAATAATAATCGGCAAACGAACACATACATCGTATATCGCCAAAATAAGCACGCTTGTGTTATGGGTGATATACAACGGATCACTCTGGAACCGATCCCGGACACCCAGACCAAAGTAGATAGCAGAAAGTTCGTTTCCGGAGTTTACCATGTCTGGAATCGAACCCGGAGCCTCTGCGTTCCAGCGAGTTCGGGCGGCTGAGACTTGCTCGCTCAACGACAGAGGCCGTCCTAATTTTTACACAACTATATATCCCCAATTATTAATTACATGATGTTAACAGGATTACACATATCACAGAGTTTTATTTAGAGCGAACAATAGCCTGAGATTTCGCATTTATTTGTACAGATTGATATTCAATTTCTACAGACCATTAGTGCTGATTTATACGTATTAAGCAGATAGATCCTTAAGTAAATTTTAACCAAATTGTAAGTACGACCTCTTACCAAAATAATCGTTTACATGCATGTCAACGATTATTTATTAAGTCTCTTAAGATTTAGATAAAAGTTATTTATAATTATTACGTGCAAACAAGCTTTTAGTGTAAAACTTAAAATTGCTGTACGTGCATGCCATCGAGGTAAGTTTCTTGCCTAGGTAATATTTTATACATACGTATGTTAACTTTAATACTGTTACTATGCTACACTTAATATTTATTTTACTTAATACAATGGTTGCATTTTATGGTGAACAAATATTCACTATTACCGATATAATATCAAAAAGATAACATAAATATATAAGTTATCTCTCCTTCTCTTTTTTATCTCTTACTTATTGATAAATCACCTTACAAAAATAGCACAACTAAAAATAGATGACATAGAATTTGGCACCAAAATAAAAGCGTAGGCAAGTGCGAGAATATCTTGTAAGTCTTACAAAATTCATTTTATCAATGAACTCAAGTTCACGTAAACGTGACCTAGTATTTTGTAAGCCTTTTTATATTAAGAAAACACTTTATTTTCGAAATATGCAAGATTTCATTACAATACCTACAATTTTTAAATTAGGTTTGAGAGGAAATATGATGTGACTGGTGTTAAAACTCGAAGGTCATCGCATTTGTAATTCCAGTATACTTATAGTTTTCTAGATACATACATGTCCCAAGAAAGTGTATGTCAGCTTAGCCTTGAACTGAAAGTCTCTTTTGCTCACCTCACCAAATTATCTCCTACTATTACTCCGGACGTGATTTTTGGCGAATGATTCTTTAGGCTTTATGGTTTTTGCATGTATTGGAGGTTTTTATACCGGATATACGTCAAATTAATAAGGTTTTCAATCTTTTTGATTACGCGACCCCTTTATAGGTTGAAAAATTTTGGCGACCCCCTTGAGTCATAGACAAACAAATAGTTAGCAATTTAAAAGATTAAGTATGTTTTTTCCCTATTTTGTTACTCATATTCATTATTAAGGCCTTATACTCTGCAATAATCTGCTGAGCTTAGAAAGTAGCTACGTACGAGGTAGAAATTTAAATTGCCTTTTCCCTTTTGCCGGCGACCCCCCCCCCCCCCGAGCAAGGCTCTGCGACCCCCCCTAGGGGTCGGGACCCAAAGGTTGAAAAACACTGATCTATACTAATATTTTAAAGAGATAAATTTTGTGAGTTTGTTGAGCTATATTTGATTGTGATTAATAATATTTTTTACTTTTTTTTTATGACGCCCCGCGAAGTGGGCACGGGTGAGCTAGTCATGTATAAACTGAAAACTACAGAACAGCTTCCTCTTAAACATAAAATATATTATGGTTTTGATTGTCAACTTGCACAACTAAATTCATGTGATGTGAGCACACTGTTCCTTTATTCTTTATATTGTACTATATACATTGTGTATATTTTTATTAGATTTCAGAAGGCAAGAAACTGCGCAAGAAAAAGAAAAATAGCATGCTCTCTGTTCGGAAGCCAAGACTCACTAGGTCGCTGAGCCTATCTATGGAGTAAATATAATTTCAGGCAACATTTTGATGTTTAAATTTTTTCATAGTAAGATGACAAGCGAATGCGTAAGGTAAACTGACTGAAAAGCTATAACTTCCGCGTTAATAGTTGAATGGCAGGTACTTAGGTAATTTACTCTTAAATCAAAGTAAGTTCAAATCATACGGGAAGGAAAGCATTAAAGTTATGAATTATGATAGATTAATAAAAGTAGTTGCGTGAATCTTATGGGCTGTAACGATTGGCCTTTACACGCCTATGTTGCATTGTTTTACATAATAAAGAAACAGGAACTTAACTATGGATATCGATTTATGTATAGAGAAATAGTATCGATCGGATGTTCGCGAGAATGATATATGTAGAACTTTTTTACAATGACTAATTTATATATGGATATGAGGTTATATGGTCTATTGCATTGTTTCCTTATATAAAATCAAATGCTTAGTCAACTAATTATACCACAACTTTTATAATTTGTAATGTAATTTTGTAAGTATAATTGTAGTTTATGAGTGGGGTTAAATATTTTTTTATGTTCCGAATATTCCTTCTAGAAAGTAACAGTTGGCAGAAGAAAGACACAATAAAAATACCATTTATTTATTCTGAAATGATTATTGACTTTTTTTTGAAGTGAAACTTCTATATAGACGGGGGTCTTACAATTTTTCGCTCACGAAAAGGTGTCACAGTCACGTGGTCTTAATACTTACATTTTTAAACTCGTGATATCTTTTGAATGGAATGTCCGAATTGAATAATTCAAAAAGTTATATGAAGGTATTGAAGCAGTCTTGAATATGTAGTAATTTATTTTGATAAGGATTAATACCAAGATACAAATAAAGAGCCTTTTCTAGCGGCGGCATTTTAATTAAAAAAATTAAATAAAAGAACAATTATTGTGGCATAACTATAATAGTTAGACATATGCTGTCGCGACACTTTTTGTAGATAATTATGTGTTCTGCAAAGTCGTAGTACATTATTTCACTCTATCATCAATAGTTTTTGCAGTGTACGCGATTTTAGGTATTATTTACACCTTGGGTTACGTTATTGGAGTTTTAGTAAGGATCCCTAATTTTTTTTGAAAACATAATATAGCCTATGTCACCCGGGGCTAGTGTAGCTTGCCAAGAGTGAAAGAATTTTTCAAATCGGTTTAGTCGTTTTGGACCCTCTTCAATGCAAACAAATAATTTAATCTTTCCTCTTTATAATATTAGTATAGACATTCATATATATTTATTATAAAATTAATTAGATATTTGCATATTATAAAAAGCGCAAGATTTTGCGCTGGAAGTTGTTTAATAAAATTGGGAGCAGGATTGCCCTAAAAAGCGCTATATCTATTTTAGTAAACGTCGATGGATGAAACACTACTTTGTTTAAATGACATTTCTGGACAGCTTTAACACGATGGCCTTTTACATTCTTATGTCTCAAATTGAAGGAAATATAGACAATCTAGTTTGTAATGAAAATCAATAAAATCTTATAGATTTTAATAAGAAATCGGCTCCTGTATATTTGTTATATTCTTCTACTGTAAATATAGTTCATTATTAATTAATGGTGCGCTTTTTTTTGGGTTATGTAAAATTTTAAACTCTTATTCCTACTCATTTTTCAAATGTCATTTGTAATAAATAGATTTAAATCCCTCGATATAGCTAAGATAGATTTTATAATTGGCATTTGAGATCCGAAGTTACATTTTGGCGAGCATACGACGATGCTGCATTCTGGGCGATTGGGCAACTAGTAACACAATGCTTAGACCGAGCAGAATACACACAGCACAAGGTTCACACATCGAACTGATGATAAAACGACGACACAAAAGATGCGCTTCAAAGAATTTCTATTCCAGAAAATATCAATGACTACTCGATACGCAGAAAACACATTAAACATCAAGAAGAGATTTTCACATGCTTTTAGTAGTTCATGGATTCGTGATATCACGCGTCTTTAATCGCGCCAAGAATTATGAAACATCTGGCGGACTCATAGATGCGTGTTTACGCGCGCGTGCGCTCAATATATATCCAAAATCAAAATAAAGCAACAATAGTGATAAAAATAGAACTAAAACAGGAATCGAAGGTACGGTAAGGTCGTTAGACAAGATCGTGCCCAAGGCGAAAATTGCATCGGGTAAAGTCAAATGCAGACAAGAGAAATCAACGACAAAAGTACACTCGATACACAAGTCTGTGTCTCTGTGCCCGTAACGACCGCAACCGTCGATCGACAATTAGCACTTGTTGTAAATGTCATGCAATCGTCGTCGTCGCCGTCGTAGAATATCGAATGTCTCGAGCTACGTCGATCGTCACTAGAATGCACTTTTCTACTCCAAACGGAATATTCTTGAGGTGACGTTTCTTCTAATGCATTTTTTATATTCTATCGGAAATCGTGCCTTATCTAGATAAAAGTTTCATCCAGGAATTCATGCAATTTTATCAACGTATTATCTGTGAAAATCTAAGACTTACTATATTTATTATTTACAGTATCAAGAAACTACTCAGTGCGCAGTCAATCGAAAATATTTAATTAAATGAATTTTATCTTTAATTGTTTAATTTTATTAATTCTAATTATTATATCATAAAATTCTAAGCATGTCGTGTCTGTGCATAAAAGCTATTTAAAAAACAACAGGAATAGATTATATAAATGAGGGAGGGAAAACACGATGCATTTTTTTTACATTTTGTTGTTTGTCGTTTTGTCTGTTTGGTAGGGATTCACGTAAAAACTACTGGGCCGATTTCGATGCAGTTTGTCTCCTCTAAACATCAAATTCTTAAAAATAATATATTGTTAAATCTATTATCTATTTGACAATAATATTTTTTCTTGGAATGATTTAAAATCACCACATTAAAAAATCAAAGTCCAATGTGATTTTATCACTAATCGCTAGTAAATTTAATGTAATAAAATGTGTGATATTTTTCATCCCGGGAATCCCACGGGAATTTTCCCAGGTGCGGTATGAAGTTGTTCGGATGCATGAAAAATTCGCTTATTCCGACACAGTTACCACTAAAACAATAGCTTACTTCAGTCTTTTTTTCAACGCTGCGATACATTGCGTTTCAGGACTCTCGCGGGAATTTTAAATAAAGCGGGGACGAATTCGCGGGCATATCATAGTTATTAATAATAATCTTCCAATAGTGCATTACAAGGATAAGCGTCGGTTGGTTACACGCTATGTTTGCGTTTTTCTAAGGGGACTTTCTACGTGGCGGCATTCCTATGGCCCCGGGGGTACAAGACTTCCAAAAAATCTGCTTATTTTTATAGACTGTGAGTAATGTTGATAAACTTGTTTAAACCAATTTTGATTACAATGAACGCTGTACTTACTATGAGCATCAGAATCTCCTGGTCAGTTTACTCATAGATGACAATGCCCTAGGGTAGGTATTCTATTCAGTCTTAGGGAGAATACACATCTAATGTACCTAAATTAATTAGTTAAATTTTTCTTCTAATTCCTTAGATGTCGAACATCGATAAAGTTGCCCACATTTGTTTTTACGCAATCTTCATTTCCAGCGTTCCGTTTTAAACTTGGTCTGCTTTTTTCGTTTTTGTCAATTTTCACCTGTTGGTTAATTTATACCGAGCGGTTATTAAACACTTATCAAGCGTACCGGCGGTTATCAATTCACAAATAAAATAAATTTCGTACACCAAAACTTTACATAAAATATAAAAGGAGCTCATTTAACGATTCGGCGTTTTGTGGCGTATGATGAAATAGCCACAGATCAGCCAACACTAAGTATCGCAGTGATCAACTACTGCATTAACAAGAGACGGCCTACAATCAGGAAATCTTAAATCATCCTATTGAGTAAAGTAATAAATAACATTTAATAATACGATGTCATGGATTGAAAAAGACCAGTTAGTTAGTTATACGATGGCAATTTTGTTTCTTTAAAATCAGAAATACATCCTATCCTACTATTATTGTAAACGCGAAAGTTAGTAAGAATGTATGGATGTATGTATGTTTCTTCTCTTTCACGCAAACACTACTTAATGGATTTTGATGAAACTTCACGATAATATAGCTTATACCTTAGAATAACACATTTATAAAGATATTATGTGACAGGCGTGAAGAAAAGGCTCGCCCCTATTTCTATAACCTATTATTATAGTTGTTTTGATTTTGGCCTATTCTAAGTTGGTTGGCACGTATTTTAACCAAAATAGGCTGTATAGTCCTATTCGAAAGTACAGGCATGGTTCCAAAACCAGAAACCTAATACTCATAAAATATAGGCCGTCACTGTAAGCGAAATCGACGCATATGAGCCTCTCCTTTTCTTACACCCAATGATTTGGGGTCGGAACAGCACCTATTTTTTGTAATAAGATTTGATTCCTCCTTATTACATCTTGATTTTCCTCGCACAAAAGTCACGAGTGCAAGCTTCAAAGATCCCCACCCTTATCCATTGCCGTAACACCACACATCGATCGCAAAGTTCACATCTTGGCCGAGTGGAGAAATAGACGTAAACAAATATTATCACTAAAACCAAAAATAAGCTTTTTCCATAAAACCAATTCACTGACAGACACGATATGAGTTTAGAGTGTGAGCAAAATGAATCAATACAAACATAAAACAATAAAGTTGCCCAAACCAGAGCACTCCGCGGTTGTGGTCGACCACTAAGAACACTATTACTATGTGCTCCTAAAGACCAATAGGAAATATTGGCGGTTGGCGCGGTTCCGAAATCATTCGCTAGAATGATTGAATGCAATCCTGTTCTTTTTACTTCATAATAATTTAAACAATACATACGTTACAATAAATCGGTTCTTTCATGTTTGTGTTTAGTTCTAAAATCAGATTATATTGATAATGACTTAATTCTGTTTAATTGACAGTCCTGAAATGAAAATGATAAGGGATTTTGACGCTAGTCTAAGTCTAGCTAGTCTAGTCGCTAGTAAATCTATGTAGAACACAATAATGCAGTTTCTTGTTTCAAAAAATGTCTCCGTCCGTTTGGTGTGTAATAAATTTAGATTACAATCGTCTAGTTATAATTATATGACGTCTTCAACTGTGCTTGTACTCAGCATGTCAAAACTGATAAAATTAATAATTTCTTTTGCAGTTTAAAAGTCATATTTATTAAAATACAAAGAGATTATTTATCTATTATATATTTTACGTATTTTCAATAAACCAAGTTCATTCGACTATAAAGGTACAAAAGACCGCGAGATTTCCATTATCATTCATTATCAAGAGTTGGTTTCCGCAGGAGTATTGTGCTAGAATACGGGCCTCAATCATTTAATCTTCTAAACCAACGATTTGTTAATAAACTTTTGTTCTCATGATATGAAGTTCGAGTGTGTCACAGTAGGGGTATGTTGACCAAATGTACTCGATTGCGAAATAATAAGTAAGTTATCGTTAAATAAGCGTTTCACTCCGGGTCATTTTTTTGGCCCATGGTCGTGAAGGATATATGAATGCTACTCAAATGAAAATAAAAATTGCAAACATGCATTATATTAAAAAAAAAGTTTTGTACTTTCCGAAATTATTCCACAGAGGTGACAAACCTTGGCTGTTTTCTTCATTTAGATACGGAACCATGGAAGAAGGTAAAATAGAATTTAATCGAAAATGCCGCTTATGTCAATATCTACCCAACGGATAAGGTAACTGTTCTGTTGTTTCCCTTAAAAGTATCTTTTACGGTAACCTTTTTTTTCAGGATATTTCTATCTTACAATTTAAGTTAGAATTAGGATGTATATTTTTCACGAATATAAGCGCAAATATCTCGCCTATCATCTAATTACTATATTATTAGATCTAATTGACGATGTGCCATACGATTAAACAAACTACAAAACTTTTAAATTTTACAAATCTATTTGTATAGCAGCAACCCCTAAACTATTTTTTGTGATTTCACTGCTAAACTTTGTAACGTTGTAGGTGCACTACACGTTCCTGTCAAATTTCATTTAAACCCGGTAGCTTCTAAGAAAAATAACAGTCATACATGTACGTATACAAATGTCTCACCTTATAAAACAATATCCTGTATTATATAACGATATTAATATATTAAAATTGCATATAATTTAAAATAATTGTATAGTACGGTATTATTAGTAGAATTATCTTATTAATTAAAAATACAATTAGTAAAATGATTGGTACTGGATTTTTTGACCTCGCGTGTGTTTTAGTGCTCTAATGACACGAGATGAAAGCGATAAATGACAGGCTTGGAAAAACTTGCATTAAAACCAAGTCAGCTCTGTATGTCCTTTTCAATGAGCGTTAGGAATGTCCGCGGGCGTCGCTTCGTCCGATTCGATACATAATACGTGATCACGAGCAAGCGTTTATTGGTCGCTTTATTGGAAAACACGCTTCCGCGTTCCATGCAACCACGAATACTGTTACGTATTTGCATAACAAACGACTAATCTATAGCTTTTGCTCATCCTTAGATACGTTTTTGTATAACCGTACCCCCCTAGAGAACGGTAAACGGTTTCTTAATATATACCAAGAAAGAGAAAAAAATGCTGAAATGAAAAAGGGATATTTATAGAATACTTTATGAATATTGACCATTCTTTTTTATGTAGCTTATATGTCTAGTCAGTGTGAAACGAAGTTTTAAGTTTTAAAATAATCTTCAAGTAAATGGCACCCAAAAAAGTCCATCCAAGTCGAGCTAAGCCGTAGGTAGCATAGGCATTTATATAGACTAAAGTTATTCAACGGTGTTTTACGATAACTCAAAAATTAAATTTCCCTTAATCGACTGTCTATACAACAAACATTCATTTAAAAAAATTATAACTCCACAATTATATATTATTCATAAATATAAATACCGGTTTATAAAAGTTACTACGGACAAAAATTAGCATTTTTTAAATTACAATGACATAAATTATAAACCAACACAATAAAGAAAATTTCACTAACTAACCCATAAATATGTAGGTAGTCAGTATGTAAAATATAATACGGATCATTAATCCCCATTTTCCATGGATGGGTGGGGCCAGAAGGTTGGCAACATTTCCTTGATGAATAAAATGAATACATTCAGGCACTTAAAAAAGGTTACAAACTTGTTGGAAGCCTACGAATCCCAAAATAATTAAATTGTTATGCTATTTGTAAATACGTGGTATGAGGTACTACTACTTATTATAAAGAATTCACTCCATCCATTACTATAATATTAATTTTATTGGAAAGTTTATAGTTTAGATTGAATCACATACATAGGCTATTGAAAACGACAGTTAAACCTAAGACTGAATATGAATAGCCTTTTACAATTTCCCCCCTTTCAGTTGCAGTCAATTCTCCATCACCTACTTACACTATGTACAATATTCGAATTCTCCTTGACGCTTAGTACATGAGCCCCATGAATAAATGAATAATGGCGGTCGAACGGAACGAGCCCGCGGCATACCAATTTGTCCTCGAGATGCTAATAATGCGCCTCACATTTTTCACAACCGTACCCCAACTGACAAAGATCCTTCTTCATCGACGTCGCTATGCCACGTAAACGTTGAGCGAACCAATGATTAATCGACCTCAGTATTGGACGAATTTAAATGCATGAAACAGTATTTATCTATTGACTAAAGCCAATAATGAGACTAGAAAAATACATAGATTCATACATATTCATAAAAATCGAAGATACCTCGATATAATTGATCCTGTGATGTATGCCTGTAGTCCTCCGGCGGTGGGAAGAGGCCTTTGCGAGGTCCACGCCTGCCAGGGTTGCGGAGAGGCTAGGTCATATACCCTTAGCCCTGGCAAGAGGCGAAGGACGGAACACACAGGGGTTTTAGTGGGTATCCCTAACCGGGGAGTGGCAATAGTAGGGGTACCATTTCTAACCGGGCCGGTGCCACCCCCGATCCGGCGAGTGCTACACATGTATGGTCGTGAATTATCCCCCCAGGCTTCTGTGCCTATCGCGGCTTAGTCGTCTAACGGATTTCCCGTGGCTAAAAATATGTATTGTATGGCTGGATGTTGTTAGGAACAAAATGGGACCCAAAAGGCTGACAATGCAGACGTGCAAAATCGTGCAATGTATATTGAGTAGGAAAGTAAATCCTATCAAGACCGCATCAATAAAACAATTGTTAAGTAGAGAGTAAGAAAGAGATTTATATTATACATGTGGGAATGAATGTATCTTGAACGCATGATTTGATGAATGTAAGATGATTTTACTGAACGAAGCCATAGTGTGAAAGAGATAACGAGTGAAAGAGAGAGGGAAGATTTGGACGAAGTACGCACGACACACGGAAGACGCTCTGATAATTTAATTTTAAAATTGAAATTAAGTTATATAAAATAAACGCACGCGCAACGATAACTCGTAAAAGTGTTGTTTTACTTGCCAGCCGACAATCCTACAGTTTTTGGGAGCATCGTCCGGGATCGACACATCGATCGGCAAGGCAAGCCATTGCGACGCCATTACGATACACGGAGAAACGAAGATACGAAGAACGTGTTACTTGTGTGTTCAAAACGAAGTAATTATAAAACGACGCGTAAAGGTGCAAAATATACGAATATATCTACGCAACGCAGCGAGCAAGACGAATTTATCTCTTTGTTTTACGACGATTAAAAAGGATAAATAAACGAGGATGGCTAGACGAAGAACTAAAAGTCAATCCTTTGATGACGATGATTGTATGCTCGATCTGCCGACGCGTGTTGGTATGTTTCACCTTACGGAGAACATTGTAAGAAAATTTGATGGAAAGGATAAAGCATATTCTGTCACGAAATGGATCCAAGATATTGAAGACAATGGAGACATTTTTGACTGGACGCAGACACAACGCTTATTGGTTGCGAGGCGATCATTAACAGGTACGGCAGCATTATGGCTTAATTCTGAGAAAACCTTCAAATGTTGGGAAACGCTAAAACTAGCAATTTCTAAAGAATTCCCTGACATCATAGATGCGAAAACGATACATGAAATGATGAGCGCAAGAAAGAAAAAGTCAAATGAATCATGCATTGACTACATGTTTGCCATGAAAGAGCTAGGACGCCGAGGAAAAATGGCGGACTACGTGGCTATTAAATATATTATAGACGGGATTGAAGATCAAGAAATAAACAAAATAATGTTATACGGTGTCACGTCGTATACAGAGTTAAAAGAAAAATTAAAAATGTACGAGACTGTTAAGGAAAAAATGAAGAAGGAACCTATTTACGAGAAACAAAAAGACAAAAATATGAATACAAAAGAATGGTCAGTCAAAACTAGATGTTACAGCTGTGGAGAGAAAAATCATAAAAGTGAAGATTGTCCGAAAAAGATGCAAGGAAAGAAATGTTTCAATTGCAACAAGTTCGGCCATATTTCTCCGAAATGCCCGGAAAAGGCAAAGTCATCGACTACGGTTGGCAGTATGGAAACGGAGCGGCAACCTAAGCACAGTTTTATCGCCACAACGCAAGATGGCGTGAGCGCGAGTTTAGAAAAGCAAAATGGCGAGGTTGGCAGCACTGCGCACGCGATGATTGGCCCAGAGAGCAAGATGGCGCGCGACAAATGTCATGACGGCGAATTTGACATTTTAGAAGTAAACAAAGATTGTAAAATGTTGAAAAAACCATTGAAATTAGTAAAGATGTGTAACAATAACGAAATATATGCGCTAATAGATAGTGGCAGCGAAATTAACTTAATAACGGTGGATTATTATGAAAAAATAGGCTCTCCGACATGTTTCAAACACGAAAATATAGTTCTTACCGGTTTAGGTCTATCTAAAGTAATGTCGTGTGAACAGTTAAAAACTAGTGTAGAAATCGACGGCTATACGTATCGCGATGTAATATTCTATGTGATACCTAGAGACAGTATACCATTTAAAGTGATATTGGGGCATGAGTTTTTACAAAATGTTATTACAGTCATGAAAGATGGTTCTGTATGGATGAAACCGAATGATTGGTTGTGTAAAGTGAATTGTTTTCCATGTTCTGTTGATATTGTAGGTCATGTTATGAATGAAGATGTGAGAAATGAAGTGACTAGGTTAGTACATGAGTATCAGCCATGTCAAACCAAGGAGGCTCCAATTGAGTTGAAAATCACACTTAAAGATGACATCCCAGTGGCTCAACGACCACGACGCATTTCACCAAAGGAACAGGAGGAAGTGAACAAACAGGTTACAGAATGGTTGGAACAAGGAGTGATTCGGGTAAGTTTTTCTGAATATGCTAGCCCACTTGTTCTTGTCAGAAAAAAGGATGGAAACTTAAGAATATGTGTTGATTATAGATTGATTAATAGGAAAATATTGAAGGATGAGTACCCACTACCCATCATCGATGAGCATATAGACAAGCTGGCAGCTGCAAGAGTATTTAGTGCACTTGACCTTAAGAATGGATTTTTCCATTTGAAAGTCAGCAAGGATTCGATTAAGTATACATCTTTTGTTACAATGAATGGCCAATATGAATTTTTAAAAGCACCTTTTGGATTGTCAATTTGTCCCAAAGTTTTTATGAGGTATATTTCAATAATATTTAGAGACTTGATAACGAGGGGTATTGTCATAATATTTATTGATGATTTGCTAATTCCAGCTATAAATGAGGCTCAAGCTATTGAAAGATTGCGAGAAGTGCTACAATTAGCTATGGAATACGGATTACAAATAAATTGGAAAAAATCTCAATTATTAGTAAGAAAAGTGGAGTATTTAGGACATGTCATTGAAGGAGGATCAGTCATGCCATCGCCAGGGAAGACAGATGCTGTCATTAAATTTCCTGAGCCTAGAAATGAGAAGCAACTTCAAAGTTTCTTAGGACTTTGTTCCTATTTCAGAAAATATATACAAGATTATGCGTTGATAGCAAAACCTCTTACGGATATGTTAAGAAAGGATAAGAAGTTTGAATTTAACAATGAACATCAACTAGTTTTCAATATGCTTAAAGAAAGTTGGCAAGTAAACCTGTATTGAAAATTTATGAACCGAAAGCGGAAACAGAGCTTCACACAGATGCCTCATGTATGGCATATGCGGCTATATTATTGCAAAAAGATGACAGTGGTGAACTACACCCGGTACATTATATGAGTAAGCGAACAACTGATGCTGAGAGCAAATATACAAGTTATGAGCTAGAAGCCTTGGCCATAATTGAAAGTATAAAGAAGTTTAGACACTATTTATACGGAAAACATTTCAAGATAGTCACAGACTGTAAAGCTTTTCAAATGACGCTGAATAAAAAAGATCTAGCAATGTCTACAAGAGTGGCACGATGGATATTGTTCCTACAGGATTATGACTTTACTATTGAACATCGGGAGGGTTCAAAAATGAGACACACAGATGCTTTAAGCCGAAACCCATATGTAAATCTCATATTTTCAGATCTGCATAGTGATTTAAGACGTGCCCAAGAGAGTGACAATGGATTAAATGCAATTATGGATATTCTGAAAGATGAAAAACAATACAATGACTTTTATCTACAAGGAGGTCTACTCTGCAAGGGACCAGAGCATTGTTTGGTTGTACCACAGAAGATGGAAATTGAAATTATCAAGAGGGCACATGATAATGGTCATTTTTCAAAGAAGAAAACCATGGAATTGATAAGTAAGGATTATTATATACCGAAATTAGAGAAGAAGGTTGAGGATTTTATTTCTACATGCATACCTTGTCTGTTGGCATCCCGTAAAGAAGGAAAACAAGAAGGATTTTTAAATCCCATAGAAAAAGGTGATACACCATTACATACACTTCATGTGGATCACATTGGACCACTTACAGAAACACATAAGCAGTATAACTACATATTGACTGTTGTTGACGCATTTACCAAGTTTGTATGGTTGTTCCCTACAAAGAGTACATCTACTCAAGAAGTGTTGAATAAGTTGGAGATTCATCAACAAGTGTTTGGTAACCCTACAAGGATTATTTCAGACAGAGGCACTGCATTTACGAGTAATGATTTTATGCAGTATTGTAAACAAGAAGAAATAGAGCATATAAAAATAACAACAGGTGTACCAAGAGGAAATGGTCAGGTTGAAAGAGTTCACAGAACCATAATTTCAGTACTAACTAAACTTTCAGTTGAGAAACCTACATTGTGGTATAAGTTAGTAAGTAGAGTTCAAAGAGCACTTAACAGTACTTACCACAGGAGCATAAATAGCACTCCATTTCAATTACTTTTTGGAACAAAGATGAGGCGGAAGGAAGATATTGAATTGCTAAACTTACTGACGGAAGAAGAAAGACAGAGTTTCAATGATAGTAGAGAAGAACTTAGAAAAGAAGCAAAGAAACAAATATTTAAAGTACAAGAAGAAAATAGAAAAAATTATAATAAGAAGATGAAAGAATGTAGTGTATACAAGGAAGGCGATCTAGTAGCTGTAAAAAGGACTCAGTTTGGCACAGCAATGAAGCTGAAACCAAAGTTTTTGGGACCATATCAAGTAGTAAAGGTCAAGAGAAAGAATAGGTATAATGTCGAGAAGGCTGACTCGCAAGTTGAAGGCCCTAACAAGACTACTACATCCGCTGACCTTATGAAAAAGTGGCCTGACTATATGAGTGACTAAAAGTAAACAGTAAGTATGAGTATGTATAAGATGATAGTATGAAAGGATGAGTGAATGTTGACATTAGCCCTAGTATATATATTATGTTATTTTATTTTAGGTGTTTATGATGCCCTGATATCTTTTTTCATAAGATGTGTTTATTTTGTATAAAGAATATTTTGTGTTATAAGATTTTTGTGTATAACTTTATACTTGCAAAATTGTAATGTAACTTTGTCAACGATTATGAATTTGTATAACTTGATGTTTTTCTATGATGTTTGACTTTGTATTCTTTGTATAACTTTTATTATGATGTTGTAAGATGATGTAGTGTTATGTAGATGAATGTCTGAGGACAGACGAGGATGCAGGACGGCCGAATGTGGGAATGAATGTATCTTGAACGCATGATTTGATGAATGTAAGATGATTTTACTGAACGAAGCCATAGTGTGAAAGAGATAACGAGTGAAAGAGAGAGGGAAGATTTGGACGAAGTACGCACGACACACGGAAGACGCTCTGATAATTTAATTTTAAAATTGAAATTAAGTTATATAAAATAAACGCACGCGCAACGATAACTCGTAAAAGTGTTGTTTTACTTGCCAGCCGACAATCCTACATACATACATACATAACTTCACGCCAGGTCCCTTGCGCGGTAGGCACGAACAACAGAGCGCCATACAGGCTTATTCTTACACACCTCACTTGCTTCTTTGACATTCATAGCCCTTGTCATGCACGCTCGTCTGTTCTTAAGGCTCCTGACCTCACCTTCTGCTAATACATGATCAATTTGATTTATATTATAACGCCTGTTAATGTATCCAATTGTTACAATGCTTGCATATATAAATAACTCTTACTTCATCTCTTATCACTCTCTCTTCACACTTGCACGACAATTTAAAGTACTCCGTACCTAGTATTTGCTACGCCATTGTGAGTGCGTTACAATTTAGGTATTAACATCTACACTGCACTACGTCACGTCTCTTACACCTGTATTTTGTCCTATCAAGGTAGAAGGTATCGATGGAGAAAATAGACAGAGGTGGCAAACAAGTGGAAAGAGCTCTTTATAATGTAATAAACAAAACTGCGTCAAGGGCCGGCACGCGGTCCCCTAGATTACTATTCCATTAGGTGTCGCCGCGGCGCGCAATTTGCGAATGAAAACAACTTATTGAAATTCTTTGCCGGCGCGGGTGTCAACCGAACTGAAGCAGAAAAGCATCTGCGATGGTCGAGACGACATTGGAATTCACATTTGCACTTTTAAAAAAATGCATTATATAATAAATAAGTAATAGAAATTTATTATCAGGTCTCAAACTTACAAATTATTATTTTCTAATCTAGGATATGCTCGTGACTTCGTACACGCTCGACGCTCGCTTGAAATTCCCGCGGGATTAACGGGACACAAAGTATCACAACATTAGAAAAAGAATATAAGCTATTATTTTAGTGAAAACTGTGTCGGAATAAGCTAATTTTTATGCACCCGAACAACTATAAGCCGCTTACGGAATGATTCTCGGGAGATTCCTGGGATAAAAAATATCACAAATTTTATAAAATAAAATTTGCTACCGATCAGTAAAAAAATATATATTGAAATTTAACTTATTTAATCTAGTTATTTTAAATGATTCCTACAAAAATCCCCGCGGGATTCCGAAGATTAAAAATAGCGCAGATTTTAAATCTCAAAATTTGCTGATGATCAGCGAAAACCGTATCTAAATTGGTCCAGTAGTTTTTACGTGAATTCCGAACAATCAGACAAGAAATCTAAAAAATCGCATACTCATACTCCATCGTCTCTATTCCAGTCGTTTTCTTAAATAGCTTTAGTGTGCAGTCACGGCATTTTTAGAATTTTATAATATAATAGATTAATAGATGAAAGAAGAAAAGTTAATAAAAACACCCAAGTTGGTGTGAATTTCATCGAAATTTTCCCTTATCTCAAAACTTACTTAACAGATCTTATTCAAACAATCTCGAAGTATTTCTAGGCTTTTACGTCTAGATTTCTTTTTCAGAATTTTTAACTCCATACTTCAGACTTAGAGGACTAGAGGGACGCAGTTTTTACGAATTAGGAACTATAAATTATGGAATTATCAAACCATTAAGGAACATCATCATGAATTTTTGAAAATTGTCTTACAATATTCCTAACTTAAATGTTTTCATCCCTCAATTATAATATGTACCTGTTTCGGCAACATTTAATAACTTTTTCGAATTCATTTTAGCATATTGTGGGGTAATACAGAACACATATTTCTATTAAATTTCAATCTATATGGTTGGTTTTGGTGTATGGTTGACCTAGTTAGTAATTTCCGAAATATGAATGTGTCAAGTAAAGACGGACGGAGGAACTTATGGGTTTTGGCTATTGAGCCACGGAACCTTAAAAAACAAATTTTTACCTTCATTTTAAATATTATAAATATTGATATACATTTTACAAGTTTATGCATAAATAACAAATATTTCAGCCATGAACAACGCTATAGCATAAGTAACAAGTAAGAATCGTAAAGAATGATGTAACCAGTAAGTATATAATTTCTAAACTGAAAATAATAAGCCCGCGCTATAAACGAGGACGCAGAGAAAGCAAAGAAGGGAACCGCTCCGTCCAATCACGTGCGGTATTTTGCATAAATTACCGCGTTGCAACAAACGGGTTGAATTTCTGAAAAATAAACTGGCGTAAAATAAGCCTCCTTGGTCGAATGTAAATATCGCCATTATATGCTAATGTGATGTGCGTAATCCCTACCGTTTGTTTCGTGCTTGTAACAGGGCTTCCCGAATATACATTCCAGAAATAGCGACCCAACTTCCTTACAATTTAACATAAGATATATAGTAGTCGATGGTAAAGTATCTGTTTAAATATTCTACGAAATTCAGATAAAATTAATATTGTTTTACTTGAGAGCAGATTGCATTTCTGCAATTATATTTTCCAAAAACGCCGGCGTATCTTTTTATTAGATGCATCTCTATTCAGGCATACGTCTTTTGCACACCACAGTTTTATTTTACACAAAGTCGGATATCGATTTATGTAAATGTAGTTATAATTTACAAGTGTAAATCTGTTTCTCGCGAGTCATTTAGCAAATGGTGATTTAAAGATAGAAGAAATATGTGGGCAAGCGTTGGTGCCACTATCATTTTAGTAAGCCGAAAAATCCTGTTCCAAAAACTTACTAACATACTTGGTCCAAACCCATTTTTGATGGAACGTGTTTTTTTTTTAATTTTGCCACTTTGTATTTTCATAATTTCGAGTGTGTAGTTCAATATGCCAGAGAGCACACCAAAAAAAATAGCAATGACATTCATAGACAGCCGGACAGGATAGAATGATATGAATAAAATAAATAAATATCTAAATTAAAGGCTAATTGATTTGTAAGTAAAAAAGGCATATAAGCTAAAGCAAGTACACGTATCCATAACTCCCAAATATAGCCCCCAATAAATAGGCCCGATTATACCGCTACATTTTAAGTAGGTAACGCGACGTCGGTGCTGTACTGGAGTCCTTTAGTGGGAAATGAACATGCATGCACCAGGATAGGCCAGTCGACAGTCGTAAAACAGTTATAATAGGCGCAGTGCGGAAACACAAGTTTATGAGGCCTCTCAAACACGTAACATGCGCACTATATATCGATTACTGTATGGATATTCTGATATTTCAGACGGGTCATGGAACCAAAAATATATTTATGAACGATAAAATCTGATACGTGCCGACTTTACAAGCATTGCTCAAAATATAACACAGAATAGAAATGCGTCGTACCCCACCGAAAAAGGTCGTCATGAAAAGCAATAACTTTACTGTAGACCATCAAATTGCGAGACTTCACAGTCGTGATTTGTACCACCATCACTAACAAAACAAGTCCAACAAAATCGAAAACATTCCAGACAGTTTTATCACTACAACTCGATAACCAATTTTTATAATCATTCGTCTTTTTCTTTAAATAGATCTTCGCACAGTTAAAACGGAGCGTCGCGTACTAGTAAATATTTAAGTTTTAAGATGTTTTACAAGCTAAAAGGCGTCAACTCTTAACCGAAGTAATATAACCCTTCCACTTAATTGTAGATATATCACTAATTGAATCAAAACAATAGTTGTTGTGGCAATCCGATAAGACATATTTCATTCATAAACTCTTTTGACATTTTCTAACATTATTCTTGGTTAGAAACAATAATGTTGTATAAATTCTAATGCTTTACAAAATTAATATTTTTTACGGCTTCGTAGCAATTTACAATCAATCAATAGTGGTACAATACAAAATAACTTTAATACTAAAATTTAATTTACACTTATATTCTAATTTAAAAACATGTCACTAAACTTTAGCAATAAACAAAAGTGAAGATGTTTATAATTTATGTGAAAAAATGAGCAAATAAATTACGTTTGACAAAAACAGAACCCATGTAAAATCGTTTTCCAATGTTATTTTTTTTTAAATCAATACTGATGGGTATGTAGTCTATTTATCAAAGTTTAACAAGAAGATGTACATATTCTTCAAACCACTGAATTTTTTCAGTGTAAATTCAACGTAAATGAATAAAGGCGTGCGAGGTCTTGAAATAAAGATGCCTAACTGTGGTGTTTTTATTGACATCAATAAATAGATGGAGATAGATCTCTTCCCAGTTTGAAAAGAGCTCTCCCATTATTCCAAAGTCAAAAGGGGACACCTTTTAACTTTTAAACAATGGAATGGAAAATTATGAAATATTTAATAATATTCTCGATTTTAAAAATACATTGAGTAATTTGCTTTGACAAAGATCTTTTCAGTACTTTTTGAAATATGGGATATTTTCGCTTAAATACTTTCAGGGTTTCGTAACCAAACGACAAAAATATGATGTCCATTATCTCTATAGAAACTTCCACGATTCGTAAACAAATGCGGACTTGGTCGGCTTGATTTTGATTAAACTGCATAGCAAAAAATCATCCTCAAATAAATAAATAAAATATTATATTTGTTTTAACCATAGAAACACTACAATATCCACAATGTATCTAAGAGAAAAGTTTTCAAAACACTCTTGTGCGCATTCCTTTCTGCTAGTAGCTATCATAATTTTTTAATATTTCTCAGATTTTCCTCTCATTACTAAGAAAAGCTTGGGAAAGAAAATCTATCGCTCGGCGTCGCCACTAGAAATTCTCAGAATAAAGCTTCGGTTTTTAATGCGAGATAAAAGTAGCGGTTTCAATAAAGAAATAGATTTCAATTCAGCATGGAATTGTTGGCTCACCGATAGTGGCCCGTTACAAAGACGTAGGTTTAGTTGTTTGTACAAAAAAAGTCTACGAACGATGAAACGGCAACTTCTGATTCAACTCGAATCAAAGATGAGGCCAGACTCAAGGAAATTGCATCGAACACCAGTGCCACAAAAAATATCATTTCGCTGCGGGAATATTCAATTGTCCGCAGGCTAAGAAAGACGCGTGAAACATAAGAAACTAATTTCCTCTGGGATGAAGATCGCCACGGGAAATCCTACGGACGGATGTAGATGTCAATGGACAGGAACGTTAAGAAATATTTTGTTATCATTTTATACTGCGTTAATCAACCCGCCTTTTGAAGTGTCTGATGTAGTTGGATCATCCATAAATTTATGTCTTTCGTTGATTTCTTTATTAGTAACTATTTCATTAAAGCCTATATCTTGAGAATGTGATTTTCTGTACAAAGATTCATACGAAAAATGAGCACGACGTTTATAGATGGAGTCTCAATTTCTTTTATTTTATGTAACGATATTTATTGTTAATGACTGTGTAATTTAGTAAAGCTATCAGTAAACTGAAGAGGGTATTGATCATACATAAAAATTCAAAGGCCCATTAAAAAAAATCAAACAATAGAAACAATCTATACGAACTAATATTACATCCATTTAAGGTATTGTTCTGATGTCATGAATAATTAGAAGTCTATCTAACCGTATATTGTATAATGGAGTACCTAATTATAGGGTTACTTGGTACAAAAAACGATCATTCATATATTTATAGCATGATAATTAAATAATGAGAAATCAACTGCAGCGTAAAATATATAATATACTGCTAAAACATGGTTCTTTACAATACGAAAATAATATTTAGAAATCCGTTAGATCTAAAATGCCGATAGTATTTAGACTAAATCTCTATACTTTTGTAATTTATTATTGTTAAAAATGCTATTGAATACATCATTAATATATAAATGGACATACGAGGTGGAAAATTAACTCGGGATTTTAAAATCACAATATTAGCTAATTTCATCCACAGGTAAATAGTAAACTGTGAAATAAATTTAATAAACATTATCTTACTTATTTCACATAAATAAACTGTAACTGTTAAATAAATAATACCAAAGTAAATGCTTAGACCGTTATTGCAAATAATTGTTATAATGAATGTCTCTTCTCTTTCTCTTATCTTTGAATTTGTACGCTTAATATGTAAATAAAATGTTAAACTTTATATATAATTATGTACTAACATCATTAATATCTAAAACAAATAATAAACTGTATTGTGTTGTAAATGTGTTCAATTTTTAATTAGTGAATTGTAAATTCAATGTGTCGCTCAGATCAGAGCAGAGACAAGAGTGGACAGTACGACCCCCTCTCATTCTTCACTAGCAACCCCCGGGCACAATGTAAGGGCCGAGCGCGGCGAACGGCGGGGGCCTACCCCGCGGCGCCGGCGTCAACGACCCGCGAGAGTCAAGGACGCCCAGCGCCGCCTAGCGACATCGTGGACGCCGATAAAGTCGATGACGACGCGCCGCTACACGACCGTCACATTAGACACAATATCCACTTAACGTTTTATGAACGGCTGATAGATCTGCTTCTAAATATACTAGGCGCGTTGTGAAAAACATAAATACAACATTTTACAAAAATTGTTGATATACAATACAATATAAAATTTCATCAAAGAAATAATTACAATGACTGTTAAATCAGTAAAGCCACTAGACTCGTTAGAATTATGATATCATAAAGCAATAAATGTGTCAAAAAACACGGAGGCTGTTGAAAATACAAAGTACCCTATTATTTAGATTTATCCGTATGACAAGACTAGTTCATTGTGGCAGGTGCCCCGCTCTGAATGCCGGGATACATAAATCTCGCAGTTTTCGGAAAAATGATCTGCATTTTATACTCCTTAGTAACTGCTTTCGCACCCTTTTTTATCTTTTACCCCTTCTAAAAATCGATTATTTATTTAAATACCAAGTCATCTTCTGTACGGACTTAATCTTGATTATGTCACCTCCGATTTGAGGTTAAGTCAAGGATAATTACGTTTTTCAGTGATAATATACAATTATTTGTCTCAAATATAAATACTTTACTCACATACTTACCTACGGATTAGCTGCCAGACAGGTAGCTCATTAAACTTAGCATACTAATTACTAATCTCGCACTTTATAACCGGTTTAAATTAAAATAAGTGTAATGAACACATTTAATTAATTTAAATTGTACAACCATTACCTACGAATGCAGAAAATACTTGAACTGGCACATGTGTCGCCATGACAACGTAATATCCTGTTTTCTTTTAATATGCTGTTAATATATTGATGAGCGAATACCATGAGGCCCGTAAAGGTGTTAAACATTTCGCTTCGGTTTCGTGCACAACAAAGTTAGACTAAATGTGAATTTTATTGTCTACTATTCACATGGAGTGAACGAACAAGATTCGAGGAAACATAGTACATTGTCAAGCCACTACAAGATTTACGCCTTTAGAGTGCAGTGCTTGTACTTTTACCGATATTTACAAATATTTATGTGAGGTTAAACACCCAAATTCAAAACTACTGTAACATAAGAAAATGCTATTTCACCAACTGAGAATACTAGAGATGCCCGCATTAAACAGTTTAAGAACTATTTACATAAAGTCAATTTAATTTATAACAGAAATGATTTGAAGGTATAAAAGCTACCTTACTTAGCCACGGTACGTACGCGACTTCTTACTACAATACACTTTTAGTTTTTAAGACATTTTTACTAATAGATAAACAATAGATTAATTTACAATGGCTGCCGCTTGAACACCAACTGGAAAGGAAGCCTACAATGTGCAGAGGTGGTCGTGTAATCCGATACCGATTCACGAAAACATAACGATATCGGGTGTACTGTAACTAGTTTGAACAAAACATTGACCCTATTTCATGAGTGTGATGAGTGAGCGACACCTCGTGCCACTAAAGCGTGCCACCGTTGAACGACTTCACTAAGGGTGTTAACTATTCAATGTGAGCGTGAAAGACGATTTAATTATTTATTTAATAGACAACACAATCGTCTTTTATCTCTTTATAACGTAAGCACTAGGGACGATTTTTCAGGCTCATGGGTGCGACCAGCGATAAGTGGTCTTAATTTCTTATATATTTTTTTTTATTTTCATATAGGTTCGCTTTTGACTATTGTCTCGTCTGATTTTTAGAAATAACGCGGTCTGTCTATGGATGGAGCAAGCTTCCCTAAAAGAAACCTATTCACTCGTGACTTAAAGACCCCCAGGTGGTATTTATCTGAGAAAACAGACTCCGGCAAATTATTCCATTTTTGGCAACGAGCACAGAAGATAAGTAAAGCTAAGCGCTTCGTCCAAACCGGTAGTGTTTCTACACGTAACGGGGCTCAAACTGGTGCGTCTGGCTGTTCGATGGTAAAACGGGGACGTAGGAACCAGCTCGTGCAGTTCCAAGGAACACACCCGAAGTGTATACGATAGAAGATCGACAGTTTAGCAACATTGCGTCTGTGCTCAAGATTCTAAGTCGAATAAGTGCTTAAATGAAAAAGCATTTGTTCGTAAGCTTTGTAGCTCGGAGACAAACTGCAAGGTAATGTGGGGGTATAGGCGATAAAGGCGCATCGAGTGCCCGAATAAGCACTTAAACACCTCACTGTTCGTCTACTGACCACCGTTTAGCAAACTACAGCCAACCGTGTGGCGTTTCTAGAGGGTCCATAGCAGATTATAGTTGATTTATTAACACCGTAAATAGCTGTAAGAATATACGTTACAAAAAAATTTTCGTATTACAGAAATAAACAAAGTATTCTACTGTTGTCTTGTTATTTTTGTTGGTTACAAAATTAAATCGTTCAAAGGATCCTAGCGTAAAGCCTAGATCGATACCTAGAAGGATCTCGCTAGAGTGCTAGGTGAAGGGCTAGTTAGAGAAGTCATAGGTGTTGGACTCAGTACGAATTGTGAAGTTTCAATCTCTAGAGTCCTAACCGCCAGTGGTTTGGACCCGGGGCCCCATTGTCGGCGGATATCGATATTTTATATTTTATAAAATTAATATTTTCTTTCAGGTGTTTTTTGTAATATTCTTATTAAAAAATTAATTTGCATTTTTTTAATTAAAAAATTTGGTAAATAAAGAAATACACACATTATTAATTAAAAATAGATGAGATAGCTGTCGATCTTTTGTAAAAGATATCGAATACATTTAAATTTCAAACAAAACGAGACATCGCGCTTACAAAAGGATATAAAACATATATTAGCCCTACAATCAGCCGCAACCGTCGTCGTCCAGATTGTCTCGACGCAATCATTTACCACCGTAATTGTCCCTCGGAGCGGTTTCAGACCGGCCTTACTTGTATTATTGTTGTTTCGGGCGCTCGACGGCCGACTGCTCTTTGTCGATATTACTTATTAAATATACATACACAATGAAAAATATTTTATAATTTTCTCTTATATTAACAGGTAATCTCAATGTTCACAATTTGATGAGATTTTCTCATATTAAATCCATCGTTTCTGCGTACCCTCATGGAAAACAGGCGTAATAAGATGTGTGTTTACTCATAATAAAAGAAAAAATAAGCTGATTTGATTTATTCAACGAATGAGACAATATAGGATATAAATTACGTTACACATTTCGTCTCAAGAGGCTAATTTTATCATTTATTTAAATACTTATAAAATATTGCTGAAGTACTAGTACAGGCTATGACAACTCACTCACTAGACGAAACTTATTTATTGTAGTATAGTTTCGATTTTAATCACAATTTTAAGCCAAGATATGGTCTGGGATGGAATACAATACCTATAAATGCAGCTATTCACATGGGACTTAAAACTAAAATACCAAGGTTGAAGGCATAGATAGGAATTATGCGAATATATCGGAATTATGGGAATATTTCGTCAAATAGTTGTATTTTGAGGAGATTACAAAGAAAGCGGACAATTGGTAGCGCTTCATTTTATATGTGGTATCACCACCATACAGCGGTATCGCATGCCGATGTGTCTGGTTCTCTTGTGGTGGAAGGGAAAGGGCGGGCGAAAAAGTTCCTTTACACTATCTCCAAAGTGTAAATAGATTACCTAGTCCGGCGACTGCGCATCGATATTGACCGTGGACATGGTTACCAGCACATATGTGCCAAGAAGAAATTTTATATAGAAAAAGATAGTACTTTCCACATACATCCATCCACAAGTGGTTCAAAAATATGAAAGTTATTGCAGATAATTAAAGTAATTTAGAGATATTAAGAATGACATAGAACAGTAAGATAAAATAAAGTAATAACTATGTATGGTCCCTGAGAAAGTACTAAAATCTATTGCTACAAGCCTTTGATTAAATGATTAGTGCATCACAATGGCCCCGAAGTAAGTTGTGGACCAAATAAAACTACAATACGAAGCTGTTTGGAGATCGCAATTTGTGTACAATGTTGCAACGAGTACCTACAACAGAACTGGATTCAGTTGACAAAGAATTGAGTAGACGTTATTTAGTCTCGTAGTCAAACGTCTTTCTATATATTAATTAAGTCATCATGAAAAAACGTTTTAGAAGAAAAAATATAATTTGTATATAGAAGTAAAAATATGATTTGTATAGAGTTTTTTCCAATGAATATTTAAAGGAATATAAGACAAAACTATATTTTACATAATTAAGCGACGCTCTTATTGCTCCAATTAATAAACAACTTGTGGGTCTTTGTTTACGTTTCCAGCTTTGTAATTTTCAAATAAACACATCAAGGGCTGCTTTTTCAATCGTCAGATAAAAGTTATCAATGGTTATTAATTACTGAATGTTTATTAATTAACTGAATGAATGCAAACAAGAAACAATTTAACAATTCATGCAACTGTCAGTTTTAATTCTCCCACATTGTATTTTACTCTATGAATAATCGGGTGATTGACAAACGGCTCTTAGCCGTTTATTGATAATCTTAAAACAATAATTACCTAAACAATTTGCTACGATCAAATGCATTGACCATTCATACGAAAAGTATACATTTTGCGCATTCGTGTAAATAAATGTTCTTTGTATGAAGCATAATTATGGTACAATTAGTGCCGTCAACACATTCTACGCCTAACAACAATACGATGATTACTGTCATAAAGCTACTACTGACTGGCCGATTATTCTGATAATTACATACTCGATACTGCTATAGTGCCATATACTACGATGCACTATTTTTGTTAAGAATCCATGACATTTTATAATTTACGTACGACATACGCATATACCTGCACTAAACATAGACAAAGAAATATACGATATTCATGGTAGTAATCCATAATCTTATTTTTTTATTCACTTACAATTTCGTAACAATTCCACACCTAACTCGAGAATGTAAGTATGTATATCTTTAACACATAGTTGAGTAAAATACACTTAAATGCACTTACTGTGAATTTCTTTAAAGGACACGTCAAATTCCAAATGTGAGTTCTCTTCGGAAATTTAGTTCAATTTACAAAAAGCCTTATTTCGGAGCTGCTTGGGACACATTGTGTCTACTGTCCGGTAGTGCAAACAGTATGTGCTGTCTATACAGGGTATTTAAATTGTTGGCTTCGTAAACATTTATACGCTTCAGAACATTGGAATTAGAAATTGTTAGAACTGAAAGATATATATGGAAAACGACTTTTTATTCCTTTTAGGAATCCCTTAGGAATTAATGAATTATCATGAAATTTGGGAAATAAGTAATTATGTACTACGGGCGTGAGATTAGGGTATGCAATTCCTTCTTGTCCTGAAAACTGGTAGATATCAGCTGTATAGGGAACTAGAGTTTACGCGATGAGTTTTATGAAAAGTACGCTTTATAAAGTTGTCTCCTGCATACTTTAGGTATTTGAAATGAGCTCTCCGATGAAGATTTCAAACATTACTACTACGACGTGGATTTTTCATTAAAATAATGGTACCATAAAATTCATACGAGGCCAGCAGTAAGTTAGTGACACATCTGACGTTACAAGGACTCTTAGGTGACGGTTTTCACTTTCCATAAGTGGGTCGTTAGATTGTCTACTGATCTCGAGAAGAAAAAAAATCATATAACACTACAATTAAAACGTTCTACCGGCTTCGGCCACTTTTCTGAAAAGTGGCTCAAACACCGAAATAACAATCAAACCGAATGTCGCGCTTAAAACTGTTCAAACGTAGTTTTATTATGTACAAGTAGCGAAAACTTAACCGAAAACACATAAGGAATCATAGGAATGAATAGTTTTTTTTAATCCCCTCTTGGCCCGGGCGAACTAGACATGCCCGAGTCTCATTACAGTGTTTCTCTTATATCTAACCTACTTATGAACTAGGAATGAAAAGTTACAGGTTAACCAGTACGAAAGACTGTGCTTTACGAAACGTTCGAATACTTCGTGTCAGGGTTATTTAAAGGAGAATGATCCGTAATGTTGTTCTAGGTTACATTCATGATTACTTTTTGCCGATGAATATTTTGAATTGTCTTTTTCATCGCGATACCAAACCGCCTGTTGGTTTACGATATATTTTTTTATGTTTGCTTACAGGAAAACTGGCAGACGGGTCCACTCGATGGCAAGTGGCTACTGTTGCCCATGAACATCTGCAAAACTAAGGGTGCCGATGCGTTGCCTACCTCGTTGATACTAAATATCTGTTTACGCCTTTGAAGAGTCACAATTTATAGCGCTCTAGGAAAACCGCGGGAGGGAGCTCATTCCGTAGCTTCCTCACGTATGGGGCGTAAAGGAGCGAGTGCCACGAACAGTAGATAACTTCCAGGTGTCAAGGAAGTGTGGATGAACTCCCAGTCGCCGGCGAGCAGTGCGGTGGTAAAATGGTAAGTACCAAACCAAACAGCTCCTCAAAACACTCCCCACTGTACAGACAGTAGAACGCGCTTAGAACGCCAACAGCTCTTCTAGCGTCATCGTCTCTTCTGAGACTAAAAGGTTCTAAATCGTCTGTAAGTTCGGGATCGTCGACAATCCCAACAGCAAATATACGATATAGAATTTTATTATTAAATATTGTTGCGTTATAATTCAAATTTTACAGTAGGACAATTACATATAATGGTATAAGGGCACTTAATATTTATGTAAATTTTACAGGCGAAATCGCAAGTTTCGTGTATGCCAGTATAGGGCGATCACGCTATAGCGCGGCGCCACAGCGGAGAATCCCGCCTATAGTCTATAGGTATTTTCACGTTGTGCACGTGCAATTTACTGACGTTCTGTAAAATTATTATTACTACCGCACCAACACATTAGTTATTTTACCGCACACAATGGAACATGAACATATTCGAGTCCATTAGATTGATATAAAACTTTAATGTTGATCAATCTAATGCTGATATTAGACTGATCAACCAAATTGAATCGATTTAGTTGAAAGGCACAGAATTCAAAGGATACGGCGACATACATGTCATTGAATGATTCAAATTTATGTTTATATCGATCACTGAGGTTCATTCGTCCAAATTGAAAGATACATCTAATCCCGGCTATGTAGATAAATTTGTATTTTAGAAATGGAATGCATCTTAAATATGTATTATTCAATTTAGTTTATTGAATAAGAAAGAATAAACACGTTGGCGGTATTTCTTATATATAACTTACATCTATAGGTTTTTTCATCTATAAAAATAATATATTTTAGAGAAAATTGCGTAAAAAAGTCATATATATACTATATGATAATCGTTAACATCTGAAGATATGCTTTTAAGTCCAGTGTTCTGTCAAATTGATACAATATGATTAACCATTGCAAATTCTATTTAAAAATGGCTAAGATATATTTATTACCTATTTGAAATCTTTGGTTATTTTCCGAAAATAGCAATATTCTTTATTTTTATTAAAATCGCGTACTATTACCATTATTGTACCTAATACGTATAAGTATTTATCTCTTACTAAATAAAATACTAAGATTCGCCCGTGACTAAGTCCACGCTTAACTTGAAATTTCCACGGAAATCCCGGGACTCAAGGTACCGTAGCGTTTAAAAAAGAATGTAATCTATCGTTTAAGCAAAAACTGTGGTGGAATAAGCTAATTTTTATGCACCGAACAACTACAAACCGCTTCCAGAAAATTTCCCACGAGATTTTCAGGATAAAAAGTAGCGCATATTTTAAGTCTAAGAATTTACTGTAAATCAGCAAATACCTCATCGAAATCGGCCCAGTAGTTTTTACGTGAATCCCGATCAGAGTCAAAAAATCTAAAAAAAAATACATCATGTTCTCCATCGTTTATATAGTCTATTACAGTTGTTTTTTTCTTAAATACCTTCGACGTAATGATACGGCATTTTTTAAAATCAATAATATTATAGATATACATTAAACTAATAGTGGTTAGTATTACAGAAACAAAAGTAAAAGTAACAAGAAACAAAAACGAAAAATTACAGCAAATAGGATTGATTATCTTACAGGTAAAACAGTGAAACTGGCCAATCATTAAAGGTGGCATAAAATCAAAAGTTAACCTCTTTAAGCAGAAATATACATCATCATTGTCTAAACGTAAAATCTACTGTTTGCTGTGTTCTCACCAAAACCAGTTTTGGCACTTACATATATGAGAAGATTCATCATTTCCATTCACACGATCTCGGACTCAATGCCAGATACAATAAACCTGTTTCGTAGACAGGTGTCCCCCTACAGGCCTATTGGTCTTTTTTGTCACGATATAATTGTCTTTTTTGTCACGATATAATTACGACGACCTCAAGTGTATACCGTCGACGTGGTCACAGTCTTGTATGTTGTTTAAATGAAAAAGAATTTAATCGCAGGAAACGTTTTGTATGTCACTTTCGTTTTCATCGAGGGTTGTTTATGGGATATTTCGCTACATGCTTTCAATTCCATTTGAATTCCCACTGTGTCTATTTTCGAAAGTGCTTTATTTAACTAATGAATAGCCGTCAGGCAAAAAAGTGACTGGTCATGTTAATTAATAACACTGTAAGAGCGACTCATCAGATAAAAATTAGAATGTGAGGGTGTATAAAGAACATAAATATTTCCATAAATAATGTTTGTAATATCTATACTTCCATCAAACTAATACAAATATTGTTCAAAGGCTACGAATGTATAATCTAACTAATATATAAAATTCTCGTGTCGCGGTGTTTGTAGTTAAACTAGACTACTACTACTACTATAGACAACATCTATTTTTCATCCCCCTAAATGTAGTCCACCCCTATTTTTTAAAATATTTTGTTTTAATTGTTTATGATGCAGCATTAAAAAATACATACAACCCTAAATTTTCAACCCTCTACGATCAACCCCTATTTTTTCGAGCAGGCCGACGTCTGCCAGGACAGCTATTCTTATATATAATAATCGCGTATCACGGTGTTTGTGGTCGCAGTCGAAGAATCAATACTGTGTATGTTCAAACCCGAAAAACTAGAATACCAACATACAGTACCAAACTGAATTTTGGTTACCAACAAAACCACGTGCAAGCCTTTTTTACATAGCCCTTTTATATTTGATTAAGCTTTTGGCGAAAACCAGTAGGATAATACTAATCCTCAAAGTAGACAGGATGATTAAAAAAAACAGAAACACCCAGGGCCGAGATACATAAAGTCGAAAATTTTCTTTATGTAACTGGCCCAATTTACTCTATAACGTCGTTTAGGATTTCACACGCAAAATGCGGTAGTCCTGTCAGCCGTCTAATTCACCGCAATATGCACTTGCATTTGTGTCCATCCAGACGGTCAGCCGCAATCGTAATACGCGATTGACAAAACCGACCGTAAACTGTACCGCGTGATGCGTTTGGCGTTTGCAACGATGATGGGGCGACAAGGCTTCGACCAACTGTACCCACTCGTCTACGGCAGCCAACGCGTAGTATGTATAGAAATCAATCTTTTACACATTTTCTTACATGAAGTCAACCAGATAGTAGAAGGGATTGCGGCTAGCCGCATAGTTTCTATGAGCACAAGTCTTAGACATACTTTAAATTGACTTTAAAATTATAATAAATTTCGCGCCATCGTTATCAAGTAAACAAAATACTGGCGCATTTTTCGCAGTTATCTATCATCAATGATTAAACATGCCGTTATCACACCGGCAACAGCCAACGGTAACGATCGCCTTGACGTCCGCAGTCAGGTATTTTTATAAGTGTTATGAACTAGTTTCCACGTATGATAAGATAAATTTTGGCGCCAACCGTTGTAATATCGCCTGTTCATTCCGGACCTACATTATGTATCGTATCAAACAATGCGATTATTTGAACATATCCATTGGAATACGTTTTTATAACAAATTCTTGTTATTTTGTTGCATACTTGAAGTTGTGATGACTATGTCATCTACCAATCAAGTTTTGGACCTTAAAAGGCGATGTTTTACTTACAGTAACATTAAGAAGACTTTCATATTTATTTTGTCATTATCTATAATATTATACAAAAATTAATCATGCCGTTTATGGCTTGGCAGCCAGGCCTTTAAGCCAGATCTTAGTTTACAATATAGTTTCTTAATTTTCTTAAGCCTATGAGTAGCACAGCTGAACGGTAATCAGCTAGTGCCGTTCAACGGAGTTCACATTTCTCACGAAACATAATAACTACTCAAAAACTATAATTATCCTGCAACTATTGTTCATTTTAGAGTAACTTTACACATTTTTAGACAATAAAACTGCACAGCACAGCATCTCCTTTCAGTTTCCGCCAAAAACTCCTGTAAAAACGTGCTGTAATAACACAGAAAACCTTTGTTATCAATACTTAGTGGATGATTAATAGTAGATTGTTACACGAGGTGAAAGTGACCTATGGTATGGCTTGATGCACGAGCGTAGCGAGGGCGCTAATCATTTGAGTACCTAAATAAGCCTTTACCCGAGGTACATCTATGCTTTTCATTTGGAACATGAGGAAAGTAAATAAAAACAGATTAATAAACAAACAACTACTTCTTTAATGAAATGAGGCGTTAAATCGATATCTAAATCTCATGAACTTACGTAAACGTCAAGTAAATTCCTTTTTCTATGGCATTCTACCGGTCAGTATTTCGCTGTCACTGCCGACCTCTAAGAAATTTTATAACGCCGCTCTTAAAGAACCTCATGTAATAGGGAAAAGCAAAAGCCGCAGCGGGAAGTTCCCTCTAGATCATTGTTGTACGCGGAATAAATGTTCTAGAGAACCGTTGCGTAGTTGAGCATGAGAGCTCAAGGAAATGAGAGTGAATATCCCGTCGCTGGCGAGCGGGGCGGTTGCAAAAGTGAGGCGTTGGCACCAGATCAAACAGTTCCTCGGAACACTCTCCGTTATACAGGCGGTAAAATACCCAAAGGGACGCAAAGCCTCTTCGAAGCCTAACCGATTTTAAACCGCCTTCTAGTGTGGGATCATCGACGATACCAACGGTGCGACGTTGGATGGAGTCGAGGGGGTCAGTCTTGTAAGCGGGTGCTCCTTCATATGCGGTCTGATTTGCGGTTTGTACAGCGCAAGTCGTTGCCGCGGAGTGTAGTACTGCTTTGAGCAATTTAGCATACGTAGCTTTTCTCTTTCTCTTATCTTCTCATATCTTTATGAGGAGCACTCATAATATTTAACCATTTGATAAGAGGTATCGACTTTATCATTTATATTTGATTTTAATTTCAGTATCTACCCTAATATTGTAACTTCGGCAACGACTGTCTGTTTGTTACATTCTTCAGACTAAATATTAGAAGGAATTGTAAGGAAATTTATTAAAGCTGTTTTTTTAAATTTAGAGTTATATAGATAGAGATATACCGAGTTCGTCACACTGGCTAAACTGATGGATTACCCAAGCTTTTAATGAAAGCACAATCCCCTAAGCATACATTTACAATAAAGCAGACATATATTAAACTGTATCATTTCATTTCAAACACACTACGACAATTAAAGGGCGTTTTTCGATTTTCTATGTAGGCGGCAGACAGTTGCCCCTACATACAAGTTGCAAGCGGCCGCAGAACAACACAATGCACTTATTGATTACTACATAATGTCTGGTGTAATCAGTTGATTAAACTTCAATGTTAGCTCGCTAGTGCAAAGTATAACGGTCCGAAACAAGGCGCGCCGGGTGCGTCGCGTCGGCCCGATAAGATTTAGTGACTCAGAGAGCATGATGCATCACATTTACTGCGTAAACTTAAAGATAAATATGCTGCTATCGGCATTATAATCCACTCAGGCATTTCAGACATAACAACACCTCCGGGTGATAAGGTGGTATGGCAACAGGTTGTCGTCAAGTGCTATTTACGTATACATTTTTTTTTATAATTGTCGTGATGACAATATGACTTAAAATGAAATAGCAGGTTTTCGTTTATTGAAAAATATACATAATTAATGAAAATTATTAATATTTTCTGCATTCTGTGAATTTATTTAAGATCAATCAAGAAATCTTAATATTTTTAATTTAGTAGTTATGTAGTTATACAATAATGTTATTACTTCTACTTTTAAGATGTAGTTATGCTATGCTTTTAGTATCATTACTTATGCCGGGTTTTTACGGGAATCTTCGGAATTCTATCGGTATTTTCATATTAAAAAATCTGTTGCACTGCTGAAAATACCCTTTGAATTTATATACTTGGAAAATAACTGTAAACTTCTACATTACATGTCAAGCGTGGACGAAGTCGCGGCAAAATCTTATTGTAGAATATAATTAAGCTAATCAGGCCGTAAGAATTGAATGTGGCTAGGATTTCAAATTGCTTTTAATACTTATATTAATAATTTAAGCTTTATATTTATGTTTTAGAAATATTCAAATAGTTTTTATTTACATATATATAAAGAACATTTGGTCAACAAGTATGCTTAAACATGTGCTTATATAAACTAACTGATAGTATACCTAAATATTACTAAAAACTTACGTATTTCGCAATAAATGTAGATATAGATAAGAAGCTTACCTGTAATAAAAAAAACAATAAATTAGTTTCACTGCACCAACTAAAAAAATCAAATCAAATAAATTACACAACCCTTAAAATCATTTAATCGAAAACCAAATCTTAAAAAATACTGAGCATTTAGAGCCTTACTTATAATCATTTCTTAAATTTAAAGAAACTGTTCAGCAACTGATTAGTGAAAATATTACCCATAAACTCGTCTTTAGCCGAATATTTTGTGTACAACCTACGTTAATCATTCAAATGTCATTTATCTGTGCTCCTCTTAGGTAAACAACAGGTAATACACGTTTATAAGTGAAGAAAAAGATAGACTGACTAGGGTCTGATTCTGATTCAAGTTTAAGAGATGCTTAATCATTTCTTAACGAGATTATTATAAGTAAGGCGGTTAAAGTTTAAACAAAATTTTGTTAAAGGTGTGTTCGCATGTTGTTTTATTTTATTTTTTAATCTCTCTCTCTCTCTTTCTTATTTCATTTTTTCGATGTCTAACAACAACTATGTGTAGTTTCGTACATACTTATACACAGATCTCGAGCTTTCAAGAGTCAAGTCGGTTAAAGGCAGCAGTATTTTGGTATTGGAAGCTGATCGCGGCGCAGTGCGTTACAAGAACTTAGTATTAAATAATAAATGTCAAATAGTTACCAATATATTCCTAACCCACACAGACGCAAACCACGATTATACTATAAAGTTTGCGTACGTAAGTTTAAAAAAATGCTTCACATAATTACACGCTTTTACTCAGGTAAACTACGGTTGTAGTTTAATTCCTTCGTCAGACGACTAAGGTCGATGTGTATAGACATCTAACCGATGGTTAAATTAATGGATTGCTAAAACTGTATGGCTAATCAGCGGTCATTTTATTTTAACCATTAGATAAATGACTACACACCAGCATAATACTTGAAGTTTTTGAAAAAATGGCCATATGAAAGTCGGATGGTCGACGATTTTATATAAAGGGTTTCTATAATACTTAAAATATAGACCATGTCTTAAGTCAATTCAAACAATATAAATACAAAATTTCACATGGCGCAAATACACAACAGGAAAATGCGTGAGCCACCCATGACAGAATGTGAGAATAATAAAAAGTCGGCACGATTATGGTATACTTCACGTAATCTACAGCCCTTAGCATGTGTTGGGAATATTAAATAAGAACATTTGTGCCTATGTACACAAATGTGGAGGCGAAAGCCAGTTTCATTTTTCCTTTCATAGTTGCAAAAGCAATAAGAGCCGTCATCAAATATTAAAGCGACCGTGGGTTAACTGAGGTACTGAGTGTTTAGAGCCGTCATTTACCCGATCCACGAGGGTCGGTTCTCGATCCCCTCCTGTGGAACATCGCATACGATTGGACGTTACGCAGCAGGGTCCTCCCCGGCGTCAGCATCATATGCTACGCAGATGACACAATGATCGCAGCACGAGGGAGGACCCACAGGCAGCCGTGTCTTCTAGGCACGGCTGGGGCGTCCTTAGTTGTAGGCAGGATCCGGCGTCTTGGACTGGAGGTGGCGCTTCAAAAGACCGAGGCCGTGTTCTTTCACGGTCCTCGAAATCGTCCACCTCCAGACACGGCTATAATAGTAGGAGGCATCCACATCGGCATCGGGCGGACCATGAAATACCTG
Source organism: Dendrolimus punctatus (assembly GCA_012273795.1). Lineage (NCBI taxonomy): Eukaryota > Metazoa > Arthropoda > Insecta > Lepidoptera > Lasiocampidae > Dendrolimus > Dendrolimus punctatus. Next base: position 13,676,186 of record CM022542.1, on the reverse strand, counting down.
GGATTGGCCCTCGACAGCCGGTTGGATTTTTCGGCACACTTTCGGCAGCTGCTCCCCAGACTCAAGGGGGCAGCGGGTGCGCTGTCGCGCTTGCTCCCCAACGTCGGGGGCCGAACGCCACGTGCCGAAAACTCTTCGAAGGCATCGTACGGTCGATGGCCCTTTATGGGGCCCTAGTGTGGGCAGACAGCCTGACGGCCCGCAGCGCTCCGCTGTTGCGTCAAGCTCAGCGTATAATGGCCGTCAGGGCGATAAGAGGATACCATTTACTATTGAGTTATTGAGAGAGATACTATTGAGTTTATTAGAGCTATACAAACAATAGCTCTAATAAACTCAATAGTAATACTAACGGCATTTTAATTCGAGTCTCGCGACTCGTAACAATATTGTGAAATCTATATTAGTTTAAACTAAAGTCTCAATGCGAGTTCTAAGTCAAGAAATTATCATGATAAGCGTATCATACGGCTTTGCTCGCGTAAGCTTTGTTATCTTTATTTCGCGAAAACTATCAAATTTTTCGGCATTAAATACAATTTATTTACTTAAAAACATGGTACACATTGAATATACAAATAAAGTAACACAGTACTTGTATAGGCTTCATACAATGTTCTTTGTCTATTAGGTGTACAAATTTAATATAATCAGAAAGATAACAGATTATTATTATTACAATTATAGTTACACTACACAGTTACAGTATCCTATTCAGATAAACGTTAAAGAAGGTAAAAATATTTCATCACAATCAGTTCATTCCGAACGCCATGAAGGAAGATATTTACTCATATAACTCTCATGCATTAGTATGTATTATTATTTATACAAAAATTGTGCCATGTGGGTGGTATTATTGTGCCTAGCCATTATTAATGTATCGTCTGTGGCAAACCATCCAAAAGGTCATGTTTGGGTGAGACAAATCTCCATTAAAGCGGCCCAATGTCCAAAGGTCACGCATTTAGTTTACATCACATATAATTACAACTTGATCCTGGTCTCCTCTTGAGGATTGTCATGATTTTCATAAATTAGCAACTTACATTTTAGGAAATGTTTGATATTAGATAAATGCATATCAGTTATACATTTATGCTGGTGTGCATCGACATTTAACCGGTGGTTAAAATAAAATAATCACTGTTTATGCAAAAAAAAATAACGATTATTTTATTTTAACCATCGGTTAAAAGTCGGTGCACACCAGCCTTATAGTTGAGACATACACATATATAATTTTTTGATGTAATCTATACAGATAAATACAATTAAAATATCTGTTTGTAATGTTAAAATAAGAATGTGAATAATATTAGAGGGAATAAATAATTCGGACCAGGAGATACCGAAAATGATTTTTTTTACATTTTTGTCTGTCTGGATGTTCCGGCTTAATCTCTGAAACGCTGGAAGGATTCTGACGAGACTTTCACCGGCAAATAGTTAATATAATAAAGAGTAACTCTAGCTCTTCATTTTTAGGGTTCCGCGAAAAAAAAAACCCGCGGACGAAGTCGCGGACACAGCTAGTCTCTAATATAACAACTAATTTGTTGGGGTGTCGAGTTTATATGATTATTTTAAAAAGAGTATAAAATCTGGGAGACCAATCCGTACCAACAAACCAAAATATAACTAAGAATTTTGTCTGTCTGTTAGAGCATCAATCTCTACTGGACGGACTTAAATGAATCTCGACACAGAGTTAGCTTATGACCTGGGTCAACACTTCGATACATTTTTATCTTTACAAAAGATTATGTTTCCGCGTGATGGACGTATATAGCCAAATAGGTCGTGCCGCGGTCGCGTTTTTTCTCCTTTTAAAATATTCCCTTTCTATAGGTATAACTAGGTAAAAAAAGGAAATCCCCGAAGATGTCAAGAGATGGCGCCATCTGTATTATACGCGGTCGCCAGCAAAACGTCAAAGCTGTCAACTAAAATTCTCTCTCTCTCTCAACGACACGTACGTGCAACTTAAACCGAAAAATATTTGAAAATATCCAAACTGTACGGGGTCCAGGTGCGAGCATCAAAGGCCGGATAAGTTCCTTTTCCTTCTTTGCGCTCACATATCAAAAACGGTATGAACTGAAATCTTTACCAGGGATGTATGGAGCTCCATAAGCAAAACTATCGGATATCCGAAATCAATTACTATCCGTAACGTAGAACGTAGAAATTTCAAATAATTTCGGATAGTCTAAGTTAGACCACGTTAGGACAAGTTTTTGTTTTATTAACGAAATAAGGTATATTTTCAATTCATAATTATTATTATAAAAATATTGTATAACATAATAGAAAAAGACAGAAAATGTCCTTTGATTATATAATAAACAAAAACAGACACGGCGATATTGAACCGTGAACGGCATCACAGTGTGAATTGAGCCTAAGAATTGTTTTTTTTTACCTTTAGGTATTTGTACCCCACTAAAGGGTCATAAAGTCGTGGTGACTCAGTGACTACAGAATCCATGTCTCATTCTTATGATTTGACTTCGAAAGCTGTCAATTTATTAGACGTACTGTGCGTATTGTTAAAAACATAAAATACCACGTATTTGGCGTTAAAGGAAAACTACACCATCAACATTACTTGGACAAGCGTGGCAGGTATACTCGTTCTCTTAAAATGCAGAATCCAGCATTCAGCAGTGTGAAGTGGGCTGACTTAAAAAAAACCTACAAAAGTATTGTAGTGGACGAGGCGGAAATGAACTAAAAACAGGTTTCGATAGCAAAACGTATATCAGAATTTTTCAATATTTTACAGACAATGTCACAATTTAAAAAAAGAAACAACAAACAAAATTATAATATTTAAGGAGTTTCTTCGTCGCCAACAGGTATCATAGGTTTCTGTGAAACTAGTTCTGAATCAAAATTTGTCAAAGTAAAGAGGCAATTCTGTGCGCAACAACCGTGGTAATCATTTGACTGTCTCGTAAATCAGAAGTATTCCAGTTCGTTGAACACTAATTCCAACAAAGTCTAGACCAGTCAATAGTTAAGATATGCAAATGGGCAGTGTAAGCGCTCTGTTGTAACTGTTTTACCTACACTACGTTAGTCTGCTCCAACCGAGACCGCTTTGTTAGGTCAAGATAACAGTCATTTGTAAAATCCACTTTTATGCTTAATTGAAAATTTCTTGGTGAAAGCGGTAAATTCATTAAGAGAGGTTTAGAATTTTGCACTGAAATAGTTAATATTCTAAAAATATTTTAAGTATCATACGTTACTTTTAAAAATCAAGTTCTTGTATTCAATTTAAAGCAAATTTTAATAGTCTATTAATAATATACGAAAACCAGAGTGATGATGTGTGATACATAATTGTATTGTTCAGTAGTTTTAAAAATTTAGTTCTGCCGGGTTGGCTATCAAATACGAAAATATAGTTCATATTAAAAATCCTAACTAATTAATACTATTCTTATTCTGTGATCACGGTTACTGAAAAGTGACCGAAACGTAAAAATAAAAATCAAATAAATGCCGCGCTTAAAACCGTTAAAACGTAATTTTTATTGTGCATTAGTCGCGAAAACTTAAATAATACTATCATATTATTATCTTAACTTATAAGAAATATATGCGTTTATAAACTGATAGGTATTCGTAAAATTATACACAAGTTTTCAGATTTGAAATTGTTTTATCGTAAACTTCAGATGTATTCACAAAAATAAGTAAGAAACTTTATAACCGACAGTTGAATAAAGATTTTAAGCAAGACTATTTTAAAGGCTCCTTTACTTAAAGATTATTACGGTTTCTTTAGGTCAAAAGGGGACCTATAAATAATTCGATATCTAATATTTGATGTACCTAATGAAGGAAAACACCTGAACTAGTAAATGAATCTCTCATTTAATCTTGGTAAACCAACTAAACTTGTTGCCTAATAAAATCTATTCAAGACTAATTTGATTAACATTTAAGGTTTGACGTGGTTTGCTTAAAGCCTAGATTACCAAAGGAGTTTTATCAACATTTCGGGATCGAAACGTGATACAAGAAATCAACGAATGAAAATAAAAGTATATATGGCAACTGAGGTCTCCTTAAAGATATATTTTAGATGGAGTCTTGAAGTCTTTTTTTAATACGATTAATGATTATAATACTATCCAACATAAGAAATGATTCCAAGATAAAAAGCGATATTAATACTTTAAAAATGTAGAAACAATTATTTTAATAATTCGAGTATTTAAAGATTTTATTGCCTGCCCGTTCTTTTTAATTAACCCGTTACACGTCATCATACCAATAAATATAATACCCTATAATTTCTCTACCTGTATTTAGAATAACTTTATTCATATTTAGTGTAATTTTATGTTAATTATTCTGGTCTGGTATCGACCATTTGTCCATTGCATGTTATCCATAGATAGTACTTGTAATTGGCCTAGTTTGAATATTTAATAGACACATAGATAACACTTGATTATACACCAATACAAAATATACTTAAAGACTAAAATGATATCTAGTTATGCACAAAGGGCGGTCTTATCGCTAAAAAGCCATATTTTCCAGACTACCCCAATATGCTACTATAAAAATATGTGGCTACTACTGTTGCCCGCGGCTTCTCTCGCGTAAATTAAAAATAGCTACAGATTAGATAGTCGTGAAAGGTAAAAGATGAGCTACCTTTTAACTTTTTCATCTTAGGGGTATAATTTAAAAACACGCCAACACACTTGTAAATATAGTAAGTATATAAAGTATTGTGTAACTTGAAACTGACGGACTTATATACAAATTTTGAACCCCCTTTTCACCTCCCTTAGAGGTTGAATTTTCAATAGGAAGGTAGGAAGAAGTGTACATTTTCACGGTCCTATCCCCAATAGTTTGGCCTGTGCGTTGGTATCATTCAATCTCTCAGTCAGTGAGTTAGATAAGTGGATTTGATTTGCGAATCTACTATAAACATCGTTGACAAAAAATGTGATCCACAAACGAAATTCTCCAAGTGCTGCATAGTTGGCAGATGAGTGTGAAACGAGACACGTATGATGTACATTCCTCCAACAGAAAACTGCGATAGGCTGACAACAAATAATATAAAATGTATAAAATATAGCAGGAACAATCCGTACCTATTTAATTGTGTTTTAAACTTGGGAAAATACGTGCCGATAATACTGATAACCCATTTTTGTGTAACCATACAATAACACGAATTGTTTGTCACCACACATTTTCTGGCGTTTTATAATCTACCATTTTCACCACATATACCAAATCAAATGGTTATATCCATCCGTTTGTCTGTTTGTGTATGTCACATTCATTATTTCTCATTAGTACTTTAGGTTACATGGATAAAGTTTTACAAAGTGTAATTTGTGTAGCGTTATAAAGATATACAGAGAAATCAAGAAAAAATGTAAACTATATACAACTGGCCGCCATACATATAACTTATAAACTATAAATTGGAAGAGTGATAAAAATAAAGCTTGTGGAACTTCAGAAATATATGTCCTGAAAAGCGTTTTCAACAAATTCTGTGTTTTACGGTAATATCAATTGAATGCTTTTTTATAGTTCCACAGCAAAATAACGAACCAAACCAAATGTGCTACAAATGCGCTGCTGCTCTCTTAAGGGAGAATGGAACCTGGTCACTAATGCCGGAACACAACTCAAGGTAGTTATGACGGCATACTCTAGACCAGGCGTGGTAGCCATCTATTCGGGCACCTGGCTGTGGGTTGTTTTGTCGCCTCTTACGACAGGCTGGCCGGCCGCAGGAAATTGTATTATTTCTTCGTTCCTGCACGGATACAAAAGGTTGGAGAGCAAAAAGTATTTTTTGTCTCAACGATATATCTACGATGTAGTGATGGCATAGACCAAAGCTATGGACATCTAACATGCATGAGAAATAGAATGTTATAGAATCAAAATATTTATTAAAGAATCTTAATAATTAAAAAACGGATTGTCTGGAAGAGATCGCTTCTTAGCGATAAGGCCGCCCATTGTGCACATTTAGAATATTTTTAGGCTATAAGTCATCTGTGTTTTCTGTAATGGTGTACAATAAAGTGTTATCTATCTATCTATCTTAATATCACTATAGATAAATTAGCTTCGAGACATTTTTGCGTTTATAGTTGTGTACTATCCACACATAAATAAATAAACGAATAGGACTTTTGATATATTTTTTTAGCAGGTATTTAATATGAAATGATTATATTCAACTGTATTAAACATATTAATATGAAACCTAATTTATAATATTAAATTTTAGTTTAAGGTCTTGTAATATCGTTGAATTATGCGCAATCAATAATTTCTTAGACATATTTTTAGTGTTCTGAATTAACAAATGTGATTCACTACTAGAGAGGTCAGAGTTCGCTAACTAAAGCCGACGATAAAACTAATGTGAAATAGGGAGAAGTTAATCTAGCGATACCTGAAACTATACAAGACGCAAGCTACATATTAAAGTACTTCTTCATACATTGTATAACACAACACATGAATCATGTCTTATGTCTTTTCAGTTTGGCTTTCACGAAGAGAATTGAAGTGTAGTTATCAAAAGACCTTTAGAATCGTATTTCCTCCATAACACTAGTAGGTTGTAACCTGTGGTTCAATTAAAATAGCATTCAATTTTTAAAATAAATCCTATACGTATATATTTTATTAAAAAACGGTTAATTAAATGTATAAATGAGACGCATATTATTCATTATCAGAATATCCGCATAGTTTCTGCCCATTTAACAAAATCCAAACCGACTGGTGGTTAACTCGAGCAGGAAAATATACAAGAAATAAAGACAAAGGGAAACAACTAAACAATGTATCGCATATGAATAAATATAATAAGTCTAAAGTCTAATCAGTCTGTGAAACTTTACGATTTTAAACGGATTTAATATATCTACTCCATATTCAACTCCCAATTTTTATTAGCATCATAAATGTTGGTCGTAAACAAGATATCAATTTTAAGTCTATAAAGCTTTGAGATTTTGGAAATGGTTATTTAGTGTTGTGACCGGTGCGGAATAAGCTATATTTAAAGCGATTCAACTAATGGCCGGTTTTTGTATCTTAGCGTCGGTGAAATTTGACATTACTAGTGTGGAGCTTATGTACAATTTTAACTGACATTAAGGCAAATGAATGGTCGGTGAGATATAGAAACCGGGCATAAGGGCATTTTATGAGTAGTATAAGCGGGTATAGCCTTCGTTTACCTTTTCAAAAGGAAGGCACAAAGACGCCCGTGGTCCGACATAACATGCACTAGGATTGACTGACGCTTCTCTACCATCCTGTATGTATTCTATTGGTGATATCAGTTTTTGAAAAAAATTTCGATTTTTCCATAAAATATTATATTTTCTTATCAGAACAATCTCATCGTCACAAGCACAATCTGCCATTCATGCCGATGTAACTGTATATGTATTTTAATTGTGTACGTTTTGTGCCTTCGTCTACGTCACGGTTGTCGAGTGTATGACGCACGTTTTGCAGAATCGAAAACGTTGAGGCTACATTTAGTACGTCCCACGCAACCTCCGACATCACCCTAGCCAACAGACACGTGAATGGAGGGCAAAATGGGATTAGGAGACCGTCAATGGCTCAGGCGAGAGCTTAACCGTGAAACGCCATATCGGTTATGGGTTTATCGAGTTATAAGTCGACCACGAAAAGCGCTTGTCTTCATTTTATCGCAAACACTGACCATAGAGTTTTTTTATGAAATCGGCGCGATTGACATAAACAGCAGAATAAGAGTTTATATCTTTCATATTATGAAATTATTAGATTTATCTATGGCATACATGTGAATATTTATCCCATATTTAAAACAAAACAGTCCAAAATGTCGCACAAAATAATGAGCAGTAAATTCAAAACAATAAAACCTTAAACCGGGAATAATAGTAATGGTAATTGAATACGCAATTAACTACTATTTACTAAACACAGAAATACGACTCTGACCTCAATGTTTATTTCCACTTCTGGCTGATTTTTAATCAGCGATAGATGGTTGTCCGTAGCAACGCCCACGCATCCCTAGATTCGCGTATTTCGACTTAACTCCGGCTACCTATGAACCAGGTAAAGATATTTTTAGACCGGGACGTGATTCCATTTATAACGAACGGTCTTTTTCGAGGCCTCTATTTCTAAAATAAAAACACGAGTGTTTTTTTACCTAGACGATAGATGTAAATGGCATTTTTCATTTTAATTCATCATATTAACTATTGAATAATACGAACGTCTCAAAGAATCCTCCTTTTGGTTATATGAATAAGGTCAGGGTTACTTTCCTATTTATTCCGTAATTCGAATAATAATTAACGTTGAAGAAATAAAAATAGCATATTCTACAAAGAAATCATTTTGCTTAAATTATGTGCGTGTTCCGTATAGTTCTTTCCACAAATGAAAACATTGATGTATTTTAACTAATTAAGAGATATGTTACGGGCAATTTGATTAATCAGGCATTATTTATATGGGCCAATCATTATAAATAATGACCAAGAGCGTCGGTCAAATTGATAAATTAATTTCTTTGACCGGCCCATATTAATAATGCTTGAAAACACTTGGCACGACGATTGAAATCTCAATTTTTCACCATACAAATATTAGAAAGTTAGTTATATACTAATTGTATTAAATCTCAGATGGTAAAAATATACCGGCGGCGCTTAAATGACAGTACAAGAAACTGCTAAAATATGGGTTAATAAATAATTCAAGCAAACTCATTGAATAATAATCTTTTTAAACTCTTCATTATTAACAAACAAACAATCATAGGTCAATTTCAACCACGCAAAATACAAATTGATGCTATTTCCTTTAAATCCTAGATGTCTCCGAGTTCCATATACATTAAAATCCAAGATAACCGTGCTTGTCGCGGCGGCGCCGATTTTAAGGTATGCGAACCGTGTCAAACTAAGAGTAAAGACGAATGGGACAATTTTGAAGGGTAATGGAACGAAAGAGCACGCACCTGTTTCAAGAAGCAATGAATATCGGCGACTTCTTACTACACTTCATACTGTCACATTTGTTAACTATGTTGTAGATTTAGTATGTATTTACATGCGGTCCGGCTTATAATATGTGTTATATTAATTTATCAAGGATAATTAAAGTATAGGTATTTGGTAATCAAGCGGTGCGGGTGCGGAAGAGTATTAATTATTTTTACTTATGTTACTAGCGGTATTATTATTATTATTATATATCCGCTTTTGTAAATATTTAACATAAAATAACTTGATTAGTTATTTTATGTTACATATTTACATAAGCCCTTTTATTTTTGTTATTGATGACATGATATGAATGCCTGACGTGCGTGCGAAAAAGGGAACACGGCGTAAGATTTAAAGAAAGAATTTAAATTAATAAAAGAAAAGTTTGTATAGGCCGAAAGGTTTGCTTAGTTTCGTAGACCATATCATTGCTTAACACTACCGCCATCTATCTAGTCTCAAGAACTCGTCTATTAAAAATTACAAAAAATCGATACGAGACAGCCGAGGGCAACTGGAAAAATCGAAATTAATTATTCATTGCTCTATTTTAATTCCCGATACCGACTAACGGACGGAGTTAATCGGGCTGGAGAAAAACTAAAGAAAAAATAATACAAGTTTTAAAAGTTTAAAAGCAATCTCGACTGACTGCACCTAGCGTTTCAATAAACTAGAACGGGTAACAAGTACTGTGAATTCCAGCTTAATATAGTCAAACAATGGCGTTAAACCGCTTTTTTTACTTTTGCCAAGAAAATGTATCCAGTTTATAGTCATATATTTTTCATTGCAGGAGTTCAGCAGACAAGCAGGCGGTCCACTTGATGGAAAGCGGTTACCACCGCCCATGGACATTTGCAACACGAAAGGGGCTACAAATGCGCTGCTGCTCTCTTAAGGGAGACTGGAACCTGGTCACTAATGCCGGAACGCAGCTCAAAGTTGTTATGTCTACATACTTTAGACCAGGGGTGATAGCCATCCAGTCGGGCAAATGGCCTACCACCTGGCTGTGGGTTGTTTTGTCACCTCTTACGACAGGTACTAGGGTTTTCTCTAACTCAAACCTCTCATTCAGATGTTATACCAATTGGAAGATATACGCTTTCTATATCCCGTATTAGAATTACCATCTCTAGCTAAAACCGATTTCGATAATATATTTAGGGCCGCTTGCATACGGTTGCTTTAATTAATTAAGAAACACAAAACGCATTTAACACCCTTAATTACAATTAGCACCTTGCACAACGCAAAATTTGCCGCTAAATATGTTTAAAGAACTGCCAATACGTTTTGTGTAAAACGTATTTAGGCAGTTTAATATGATTAACTATTTTTTATTTAAAGGCGATCGTTATGCAAGCGGCCCTTATTTTATAAAATAAATTCAAGTTATCTTTAAAATACTACATAAACAAATCCAGACATTTTTTTAATTAGCTGTTCGTATTCTGTTACTCTATCTGCACTACACATATAACTAGCAATTCGATATAAGTAAATAAATATATAAAGTAACGTAAGGATAGTTTCTTTATGGTACATTGCTATTCTAATAAAACATCTAAGCCATGACCATCTTGTTAATGATTGTCTTGAACCAACAAATTATTAATTCAAAGCATAGCAATGGGAAAAGTAGCGAATAGAAAATAATTTACTGTGGGCGGTCGACCACCCAGTTAAGCTTATACAGAACTTTCTGCGTAAAACTTATATCTATCTGTTACAATGAGTACCTATTTATTGTCGTACTTTAGTATTGTCCTGCAGCGCTTGGTTTATTATTAGGCACGTTGTCAAAATTAATTTTATAATCAGATAGAGAGATAACACTTTATTGCATACCATCACAGAAAACTTACGAACTAGTACCTAATTGTGAACAAAGGGCAATCCTGTTGCTAAAAGGCGATTTCTTCCAGACCCGTGATCAGATGAATGAGAAAAAAAAACATAAAAGTCAAGTCATAAAAGCGAAACTATTATTTTACGCACTCGCTTTTCAGTAAGGTAACTGTCTCGATGTGCACTGATTAAGTCTCTTAATGAAGTTCGCTTGCGATGCCGTTTTAATTACACTGAGTAGTAAGAACAGCAACGGCATTATTTTATATTACAAAGACAAAATGCAATTCTATCGCTACATCTGAATATAACGATCTCTCTAAAATACATTTTCTTCTCGCATTATCGATAAAGAAAAGAAACAGTATAACGATATAACAGATCATTATTGACCACTTGGGTCAGCAGCAAACATTCTTAGCAGGCCAACGCCCCACTACGACTTCCCTCTTTAGCGGAATGTAGCCTTAAAACCTAAAGAGCAGAGGCTTTAGATCCGCGTAGCGCAGCTAAGATTGTTGCACCGAGCATCTTATACACTCCGCGTCAATGCCGTTCCGAGAATGCATCGGTCTCTTTTGCAGTATTTTTCTATTATGCCGCGACAGTTTCGGGTATATTTTTTCCTGGTAGTTTCGTCCCGTATTTTGTACGAGTACAAAAGGTTTTCAATCTGCCTGGCATAAGAAATATTGACATTATACCTGACCATCATTCAATGCGTAAAACTGTCTGACTCATACTTGTGCTTTTGACACGCTTAAAAGCGGTTACCATAATCAGTCACTAGAAAACATGTCTACATAAGCTTTTGTGAAGCATCTCCAAAGTCCATTACGATCAAACCTTGTCATATTCTATGAACGAAAAAGTTTTGTAAAATCTATATTGGTACGCATCACTCGCAAAAAGTTTTTCAATCGTTCAACTCTCGACGAAAGGTGACAGTACATCAAAAACTTGCTATACAACCTTTTAGCTTTTAGGCCAAGCTTGTCTACAAGTATAGTCAGTCATAACAATCAATCATGATTTAAGTTGAATAAAAAGTTAATTTACGATAAGCAGTCTAAAAATATAATAGTAATTGGATTACCGTAATTATTATAGGTGAAACAAATCAGCTAGGAGCGTATAGTACAATCAAACAAATTGAATCATGACCCACCATAAGGTCATTTTCTTACAGTCGTGAAATACAATTAGGTTGAAATTCGCCTGAACATACATTTCCTTGGTAACGAACTTGTTATCATGTTATTAGACATTGACAGTTACTGACTACGTTGTATTAAACAGATCGGAGAGACTCGTCTATACTCGTGTAACATCTGACAAATGCTATTACGTGCTATTACTATCTCTGTCATTAAGTATGTTGGATTAAGTGCCGTTTCCTATATCTTAACGACCGTTTATTTGCCTTACTAACGATTAAAATTTGAAGTAATCTCTATACAAGCAATGTCAAAATTCAACCTACGGTAAAGCAGGGAAGTGAAGTGGAGTGAATAGTGAGATATCGGAACCGGTCATAAATCGACAAGCCAAAGGTGACACAGGCCAAACCTTTTGTATATACAACATTAGATATTAGGGTTATCGTTATACGTTCGGTAGCAGAAATACACAAGAAAATAAAACATTAACAACATTAATGTGGAAGAAAATAAAATAAAAAATTGTTTGTTAATTTTATTAATTGGTTGTAGTATTTCAAAGTTGATATGAAGATATGGCACTCATTTTACTTTACTTAAACCTAAAACCGGGTATAAGCACCATTGTTTTCAATGACGTCTAATAGTTGATTACGCATCGACCCGATTAGACGATTGCAGATGTCGGTTCCTCCCTCCGGCCCCTCATGTAATTCCAAATTTCATTACAGTGCTGCTCAATTGCTTCCTTTGTCCTCTCGTTTCTGTTATCCCACATTTGAACCATCAAACCCCATAAATTTTCTATTGGGTTGAGGTCTGGTGACCTAGATGGCCATGGAATTAGAGTAATTTCATCTTCATGCTGGGTAAACCAGTTCGAGACAATTCTGGCGGTATGTACTCGACAATTGTTGTGAACGTAGGAGAATACAGGGACTTCTTCAAGTGGGTACACTATTCGCACTGTCGGTAACATTGATTCTTCCAACAAATCGACATAGTTTAATGCGTTTTGACAAGGAGAAATTTGGACAAGTTCACCTATACCCCCGGTACCCATCCAGGCCCACATGTTAGCTGAAATTCGACCAGATAATTGATTGGGTACTACGTGATCCTCTGTGTATCGCGTATTGTTATAACGCCACAAAGTTAAGCGACCATGTTGAGAAGATCTAAATGATTTTTCATCTGAAAATATGGTATTAGTCCATTCTAAGTCTAAATAATTACGTGCAAAATTTAATTTGCAGTTTTGTGTGCATTCGTTAAGTGTACTTTCTTAGCATAATGCCGGTAATGCAGTCCAATACGGTGTAAATGATTTCATATGGTTTGTAAACAAACGTCGTAACGTGCCGCGAAATCTTGGGTAGGAGAAAAAGGATGTTCTTCATAATGGTGCTGCATATCTGTACTTTGTTGGTTTGTTATTCGACGAACGCCATGATTATGTTTTCGTCTATCTTCAAGAATGCCCTCTTCAGCGTGCCGTCTGATCCATGTTCTCACTGTGTTCCGACTTATATTTAACACTCGTGATATTTCTCGAATGCCATAACCTTCCTCACTGAGCACTACAATCCGAGCTCTTTGTTCTGCGAGACTACCCATTATACAATTTAATTTTTAGATATTGAGTTCTAATTTTTTTCTCATTGACTTTACTTGACTTCTGATATACTTTCAGAATGACATTTTATTTTTAAAATTATAATAGTTTTTCTATAATGAAAAGAGTTAGAATTATAAGGCAGATTTCAGTTCGAGATTCAAATTATTTCAAATCATTACTGTTTTATCTAAAACATATCTAGTACAATGATAACAAAGTATAAAATTGCGTAGTTCTGAGGCTAGTGACGCATTTTTATTAATGTTTATAACGTCCTAAGTGCAACACACACAATAAACCTTACTAATTTGACGGTTTTAAAGGAATTATTAGCAAAGTGGGTCATAAATCAGTTGTGCCGATCGTACATACACGTACAGTAAGAGCTACGCACACACTGTTTTTGGTACTAAGCAGAAACTACTAATCAGGTCTTTTTTTAAACAAATAACAACAAATAGCAACATTTGAGTTCCAGGATTATGGTTTGAGGATATGGGTTTAATATCTATTTTTTTTTAACAAGAAGCTAATAAACAATATTGTGGGATATTAAAAATACTGCCTGATAGGAAAGAGCACAAGAAATAATAAAAGAATATCAGTATTTCAGAGCTATTTTCAGCTACATACTTAATACAAAACTAGAAGATACGGCAGGACAGCAATGACTTAAATCATAATACCAAGACCTGAGCTTTAGCCTGGCTTAAATTTAATTGAACCTTATTTATTAATAAAAAAAAATCCTCTGTTAGACAAAATATTCTTTTAGCAAAAGATAATATTAATTCTTAATTTTGTTAAAAAATGTGTTGTGACTATATATTTTTCTTAAATAAAATTATTTTACCAATATGTAATTGTACAGAAAACATCAAGTTATGGTACAATGTTTTATGGATAAGGTTTAAATCTAAAACGACACATATAAATACAATTTGGATGGTATTCGTAACCCCATAATAGCTGGTGTTTATTGAGATTTATAATCGCAATTAAATGAGTCGCAAATGAAGTTAGTAATATTACTATAGTTATTTACTACTTTGTAGTTTAATGTTGGTAAGTAATAACTAGGAATACCGCTAAGGAAGATGATAGACTAACTAGACAAAAGTTAGCATATTATTGTATACAATAAATAACACGATTGTATTGTTTTCTGTAATACATAGAAGATATATTCTGAAGGCACTAACTTCGGTTGAAAATTTTATGCTTCAAAATTATAAAAGCATTATCGAGCATCGGACAAAATCGAGGCATACCGAAACAGTGATCGCTCATAGATAGGGAACAAAACCGTAAGTGCATAGACGTCGTGCGATCGATACGAATATTTCACTTATTTTGCATACTAACAAAGTAACAAACAACGGTGCTCGCGCGCGCAGCGGCGACAGGTTGCGTCACCGTCGGCCGTTGCGCAATCCACTCACGCGAACAGAGACTACCATTCATCCGGCTACGCCGGTTGGTAACAGGCTAGATTCACAACATCTAGAAACACGCTTCCGACCATATCATTAATCTATTCCGTGACGTGGTTTCTTTATTGGCCACCCGGCCCCGTCTGCTTTATAATAATATTTGACGAAATTCAGATAGCAACAGACGCGTGCGCGCTCGACCAAGAATTTTGTCTGTTGGATTTTATTTATGTGGCGAAAACAATAGCGCAAACAATAAGGAATCTAATTTACTAAGTCCCAAATGAATGGGTAGTATATATGACGTGCGTAGAGGCAAGTGTGCATGAGTGTTATATCGGTGACTATGTTGTAAAAAGCAAAAGGAAACGCGTTGATAAGCGTGGCAAAAAACATGTGTAAGCGTATCCATTCATAAAAGATTAGCCTGTGGCACTGTATCGAACTTTTACACGATAACTGACCGGATGTTTGGTCGTGTGTCGCATATGTCATTGTTCATATTGGTCCATTGATGATAATAATCATGTTAAGACAATAGTCTACTCGTTTAGTAATCACAAAAATATAAATGTGAGTACTTATAAGCTGTCAATAGGCAAATATTACGTTACTCTGTTCTAGGAAAATAGTAAGAGGTCAAGTTTTGTCTTGACAAATGAAAATATTGTAAAACTATCCTGTTTGCCGCCAATTTTAGGCTTCAAAAGCTCGTATACAACAGCTTCCTGTCTAAGTATTTTTACGTCGATACTTTGAACGACCTACCTCACGGACGCCGCCTAATAACTTACTCCAAATTATACTTTATTGAAAAACTATGTTAAAGACATAATAACAGACAGACATATGTATAAGAAATAATAACAGTATTAATCATTGTATCAAAAATATATAATTTCTTAAATTCTGTGTTCCAACTAGATGTAGGAATCAAAGTGATCCATGAAAACAATAATCGCGTCATTCAATATAGTCGTATACTGTCAGTTTGTACATTAAAATCAAATTGATTCAATTTGATTGAACCATGTAATGTCGATTCAAGGATAACATAACAACTAAATAGTAAAATAATGTAATATCAATTTACTTTTACATAGTTATATTCAAAAGGTAATAGCAACTCACTGACAAAAACTCAAATATTTCGTTCCGACATAGGAACCATGTCATAGGTTAAAATTAATACAAAGAATATGCGGCACATAAAAAAAAATCTGGCCTAATGTGTATATTGTTCAAATTTAGATGTGCAGAATGCGAATGAAAACATCAAGATTACCATCCCGTCCCTATTACAGTCAAATAAAATTTCACCCAAAAATCGAACACAAAATAGGATTTACAAAAAGTAATTTACTTATTACACCTAAGATGGCGCCTGCAATTGATATCGGAACAAGGAAACAGTATTACAGCTGCCATTGTTTACATTTTGAATGCGTAGGGCTTGCAAACAATACCCCACCCTTAAGGTGTATGGTGTATGTACGTTTCAAACAGTAATTGAGTTGAATTCACTAATAGCTGATAGCTAATTATACAACACTATGTCTAGTCGCAAAGAATGTTCCTAATCTTACAGACCATTCTATCTATAAATTAACTCATGATTGTTTTATCTCATTTATGTTGTAATAATTTTCATTGCTTGACGTTTCCGAGGAATAATATGAGTGTAATTAAAAATATTTTATACAAAAAAGAAACTCAAAAAATAACTCACTTTAAAAAAAACAAATTATGTACATATATTTTTAAAATAATTTTAATGTTCTTGGTACACAGGATCCATAAATCTAAAACTTTATGCGAATAGTCGGACTTAAATATGACCAATCCAGGCCTTGAAGAATGACTGAAAAGACATGATTAGATGCTTTAGTCAGTGAAGCTACAATGTTTATTTATTTTATTTTATTTCTCACAAACAAGACATATTATACATGTTGGAATCTCCAACAAAAAGTATTTATTACTTTGGTGTGGCATAGTACTGGCCACCAATACGAAATATTTGAATTTAGAACATAGATGTTTCTTTGTTTTTTATCTGTATATTTTTTCCTCCATAGATATTAAACATGTTATATATTACGCACGTGCGAGTTTTTGGCGGAACTGAAAGGGGACGTTGCGCTGTGCAGATTTATTTTTTTTAAATGCGTGAAAATACTCTAAATGAACAATAGTTGTAGGATATTGATAGTTTTTGAGTAATAATTATGTGTTTTTGTGAGAAATGTGAACTGTATAGTCAAATGTGGCCTTTCGAGTTTTCACAAGAACTCCGTTGAATGACGTGGGTTGTAGCCTACAAACAACTGCGCTACTATACGAAGATTTATACATCAGACTTGGCTGTATGGACTAAGATTC
The DNA here is from genome assembly GCA_012273795.1 of Dendrolimus punctatus. NCBI lineage: Eukaryota > Metazoa > Arthropoda > Insecta > Lepidoptera > Lasiocampidae > Dendrolimus > Dendrolimus punctatus. The sequence goes on along the minus strand of CM022542.1, from coordinate 13,658,659 downwards.
CTTTGCCTGCCTTTGCGGCGAATTCTACCAAAAAAAAATACGCACGTGCAGTTTTCTATAATAAAATTAAAATATCTACAGTCCACAACAAATTAATATTTAAAGAAGTGTTATACAATATATATATATTGAGTTGATAAATTAATGAAATGATAACATCACAAATGAAGACTCCATTTTTTTTAGCAATATGTATATAGTTACGTACCACCGACGTCTGTTATCGGTCGATGTTGTGACCGCTAATTATTGCGAAGGTGCTCTCATAGTATCGCGACGGATGTTTACATTAAATGATTGGTAAAATTCAGACTGGTTCATTGAACCGATCGACTTTGGAGTATCATTGGAACCCATCCAGACTGATGTGTGACTGCGAAATGGCTGTATGGGTGGGTGTGTATTGTGGTATCATTTTGACGGAAATGAACCGATTACCATAAACTTTGATATAGAAGTACATACTTTCACGAAGGGATGAATATAGGATACTTCCCTTAACACATGAAATGGGGTTAATTATCATTCTATATTATAATCTCATTTGCCAAGGATATATGTGTCCTATCCCTGACATTGAAAGTATATATTTTGTTTACATTTCATCTAAAACTGTTAATTTCTGAAGACGATAGAAAACGAAGAAATGGAATTCAATATTTGCATAGATTTGATTACTCAATGTTTTTCTATGCAATAGAAGGAGTTATGTCATATAATAGCTTTCAAATTGTTAAGAGATTTCTGTAACCACATATATACTAACACATACCCAAATCGCAGTAAAATTACGAATTACGTCATATCAAATCAGAGCGGTTTCACCAACCAATCGATGTCATAGACGTTCAAGGAATTTATGCGTTACTGTGCATGTTCTAAGAAATATTATTTATCAACGCGCCATAAATATTAATCTAATTTCAAACAAGGAAAATTAGTGACGGTTAGCAAATAACAATTAATCACAAACCGTAATTTTAACAATTTAAACAGGAAGCAAAATAAAAGAAATATAAGTCTGGATCCACCTATTTAGCACGCATACCCTAGAAACACTTCAAATTTTTCAGATTATAAAACGATTAACTAATTAAAGGTTGTTACATTTTTAATTTCTTAAATTTTACATTACATTTTACTTAAAATAAATTCCGATTATGTCATCGATAAAAAAAAGTTTCATTTAGATTTTTGACAAATCTATACTAATATTAGAAAGAGGAAAGATTAGTATTTTTGTATGTTTGTAAGAATACATTCAAAAACTTCTGTACCGATTTCAAAACCTCTTTTACCATTCGAATGCTACATTATCCCTGATTAAAATGGGTTATATAAAAATTAGGGATCCCTACTAAAACTTCAATAAGGTAACTCATTAATCTATCGAAATTCTTGACGCCGGAACCGGATTCTAGATTTTTATCTTTTGAGGGCAGGACAACGTCTGCCGAGACCGCTAGTTTGATATAAAATTATGCTTCAATTAACCAAACATTGAAAAACAAGAGATAGCCATATCGAATTAGGTGAGGTTTAGAAACTTTTAAAAGTTACAGTTTCCACTGAACATACATGTTATTCTACTTCCACAATTGCAGAATGTTCACTGTTTCTATGTAAGAACTGCATTTGCGGAGACGACAACGAAATGTGACTGTTGAATAGTGGCAAAAACTGAATTGTATTAAGACAATCAAAAGCCTTTAATTTGTTTGAGGCAAAAATAGACGTGATATATGGGTCCAATTCTCGTGTGACGGCTATTTCCTTCAAGTATATTTTGAAAATCGAAAAGTAATGTATGCCTGCTAAATTAACCACACCAAGGCGTAATTTTTTTATTGCAAGAGTTCAGCAGACAGGCAGACAGACGGCCCAATTGATGAAAAACTGTTACCATCGCCTACGGACATTTGCAACACCAAAGGTACTACAAAAGCTGCTGCTCTTTTAAGGGAGACTGGAAGCTGGTCAGCAATGCGAGAAAACAACTCAAGACTGTTATAACGTCATATTTTAGACCAGAGGTGGTAGTCATCCAGTCGGGCAAATGCCCTACCATCTGGCTATGGGTTGTTTTGTCGCCTCTCACGACAGGCCGCCCGGCCGCAGGAAGTTGTATTCTTTCTCCGTTCCTGCACGAATTATATGCATTATATAAGTTCACATTAGAAACATATGTATGTATATATATATATATATATATATATATATATATAATATATATATATATATATATATTAAAAACTGAACTGCATTATCGACCATTTCTCACAATTAATTTCGAGCCGGACTCGATTGAAACATATCTGGGTGCAATAATCCATTTAACATTAAACTTGATATATCAGCTTATCAGTTGGAGGACGTCACATGGAAAACGAGCGTGGGTGGTGATATCGGCAACGGCGCCCTCGTCGGGCCACGTCACGTCGCGCTCTTAGCGTCCACTATTTACGTCAAACTCGTGAACTTTACAATTACAGCGTCAAAATATACTTACATTGACATGCCTGTGATACATACGCTTAGCGCTGAACTAGTAGATTTTTTTTTCGGAGTACAGCAGAGGTATTCGACCCACCTAATGGAAAGTATTTACAGTCGTCTATTGATATCTGCAATACCAAAGGTGCTACAAATGTGGTGCTCGCCTCGAAGGGAGGACTGGAACAAGGTTGTTATGGCGCTACATGTATCTATTCTAGACCCTGATACGTGGGTAGTAGCTAATTTCTTTTGCAATTAGAATTGTTTAAGAAGTAAAATATTTAAATAATATCAACAATAGATAATATAAATGGATCAGATGTGTGATATTCCTCAACAAGAACGACATTTTACTTTAAAAAATTCTATATGTGTATGTGAAAAAAAACAATTAAGAAAACAATTTATGATTTTTTCTCTTAAACAAAAATATGAGTGCCTTCTCGTTTTATGGTTATTTTGTAATATTTCTCGCAATATCTATTTACACGCAAGAGAGAACGACCAACAAAGCAAATAGTTTGTATTAAACAACTAATCGCTTCAGGTACGACGTTAATGACAAGGACGCGGCGAAATCTACGAACGCAATCGCCTGTTACAAACAACGATGTCAGAAATGATCTGAGCTGTTTATGATACGGCAAAAATTGAGAAAGAAATATATAACTGTAGTGCTATCATAATATTCAAACAATAAGTAATTATGTGAGGTCTGAAACCTGACACCTTCATATGTCCAATTTATTAAATACTAGAGGTCCCAGCAGACGTTGTCCTGCCCAGAATAAATGAAAATCTAGATCCCGATCTCAGCGCCACCCACTCAAACACAAACAAAAAATGTCCTCATAATCGGTAAAGTCGTTCTCAAGTTATTTGCGTACGTACGTAAATTTTTACGATTCATTTTTATTTATATAGATTTACCAATGTACAGTGTGTCACAGACCTGTATGACACTTCTATTTTACCAATTCCATATTAATTTGAGGTTCTATTAAAAACTAAATAGCATTCTGGTTTGACGGAATTAAGTATCTATTGTGATAAGCTGCTTATTAAAACGTGACTTATTGAGTAGATAGACATAAGAACTTCTTTATATGGCGCCAGTCAAAGAGACCTACAATTTGGCTGGAATATGTTAAGATTTGCCATTTCACCTGGTGCCTTGAACTTGATGTATATTCTAAACTTGAATGAATGAAGACACACTGGCAAGGTTTACAAATCTATCTATCTATCTTATATATATAAATCTCCTGTCACGATGTTTGTCCGCGATGGACTCCTAAACTACTCAACCGATTTTAATCAAATTTGCACACCGTGTGCAGTTTGATCCAACTTGAAAGATAGGATAGTTTTTATACCGTTGGAACCGGTAGGTGGCGCTGAGATCGGGTTCTAAATTTTATTTCTTCAGGGCAGGACAATATATATATAATATATACAGGACATAATATTATAAAATTCTAAACATACCGTATCTCTACATTGAAGCTATTTGAAAGACAACTGGAAATGACTATATAAGCGATGGAGAACACGGTGCAATTTTTTTTATTTCTTGTCTGTCGGCTAGTGCCTTTGTTCGAGATTCACGTAATAACTACGGGGCCGATTTCGATGCGATTTTCGGTGATCTATAGGAAATTTCCGAAAATAAAATCTGCGATATTTTATGACCCGGAATTTAGGAATTTTTTAATTATAATTTAATATTTTTATTGAACTATAGGACAATTTTCTATCATAAAATCTGTGTTACCTATTAGTTTAAATATTGGTAACATAACTGTAACCTTTGTTACTTGTCCAATGTGAACGAAGTTGCGAGCAAATGCAAAATATATCTAAGAAAAAGAGCACCGCTTTAAAATATATATCTCGAAGTCAATTATTACTCGGGTACAAATACAATGCAAACTATAATGATCAAAATGAATTCTATTCTATTCTTCAATTTTCCTACAATTAACACAATAATAAATTTAAGTTTTGTTAAGGTTGATCTTATAAGGTTTTTTTTATATTAATAACATATACGATTCCTTAGCTGTGACAGTACGACTGATTGACTTCCGATTGCACGTATTTATTGCAATTAAAGGCAGACGCCAGAAACCCACGATAAAACTTCATAACAGAACAGTAATCTAGAACCCCAATGATTCTAACATGTCGGTTTTGTCATCATGCATTTCAAAGAGCTATCGTCTTAACCAGAATTTAAGTCCACATTCTTAGAATAAAATAAACAACAGATTGTAGCTAAGCTATTAACTTGTAATAATCTTATACTAATATATAAAGCTGAAGAGTTTGTTTGTTTGCTTGAACGTGCTAATCTCTGGAACTACTGGTCTGATTTGAATAATTCAGTTTCAGTGTTAAATAGCCCATTTATCTAGGAAGGCTATAGGCTTTTAATATATCACCACGCTAATACCAATAGGAGCGAAGCACCAATGAAGAATGTTTCAAAATCGGGTTTTTTTTTTACTTACTTTTTTAAACTATTCCACGCGGACGAAGTCGCGGGTAGAAGCTAGTAAACTATGCCACTGCACTCATGTGTGCCTTTTAAATCATCTTTTGTAACATGCCTTTTGTCATGTTACAAAAGGTGATTTAAACATTATGAGCCGTAGTAATATATTACTAGCCCCTATGATACAGTGCAAAGCAGTTTAGGGGCTAGTAGAATAAAAAAAATCAATCCATGTATAAGTTTCACACAAATAAATAAATAAAATAAACAAAATATTATGATTATTATAAATAAACACTAAATTCAAAATTAATTATAAAAAGGGTGTAAACTGATATATATAGCTAAACATATGAAGAGTTACAGTAAATTAATTAAAGACATACATATACGCGATTAATATTCAAATTTGATAACACTAATTGCTTAGTAACACGTGTGTTTATATATAATTAACAAGACCCGGAAGTACGTTAATCAATTCATAGGTTTCAATTAAATTATTTTCAAGGAATTGTTTCGTATTTATCAAGTAAACACAAGTGATAACGAGATACATAGCCAATGAGTTAGTCACTAATTAAATCATCTGAGTTTTTAAGTAAAATTAAGTCGTAAGATATCATTTATAAATTAGATATTAGTTCATGTACTCATAATTACTTTATAAATAAATAGCATACAATTGGGCAAATCTTTTGTATAAAGAAAAGTATATCTCTTTTTAATAGAAAGCAATAATTATGTTAACTTACACAATTACCTTACCTGAAACAATTATTTTACTTTCATATGATAAGCTAATAAATGTTTATTTTCTCATTATTTATAGACTCGCACATAGGCAATGTTTTAATGACAGTTTGTACCAATGTTGTCGCTTATGAAATTAACTTTTTATATGCAAATTTATATATTAAAGTCCCGAAAACTTTATGACAACGATTAATACTTGCGTCATTTTTTGTAATTTGCTTGATAAAAAAGACGAATAAGAGTCGATTTCCAAACAATATTGTTTTAAATTTTAATTACAGCATTAAATGATGTTAAAATTAAACATATTCAAAAATTTATTTAAATAATAGGATTTCAATAATTAATAAAATTGTCAAAATAATATTTCACACTGAAATTAGTAAAACCACACGCTGATTTGCGAGCTTAGTGTTTATGAATGGATGCCTACGTCAGGAATAATATTCCCTTAAAATCCTAACCAAAAGCTCGCCGCGCCCAAGACTCTCATAGATGAAGACAAAATATCAGAATATTTAATGAAATTACATATTGTGGTTACCATCTCCATAGTGTTTTCGTGCATGTACGAGATCAGCTATGAGTCACTGGAGGTCATTTCGACATCAGCTGACTCATTGAGAGCCGTCCGACTGGCGGACGAGAATGGGAAATCCATTGTTTTCTTTGTCCTTTAACATGTTTAAGAATTTATTTGACATATATATACACAAATAATTGTCACTGCTGTTTCCCATGGAGACTATGGATCTTCAGCTGCTACGAACTGGACAAACACTTTTCGCTTTATCAACTTTCATTAATCTCTTCATACATATATACTTTATGGCCTGCACTATCTACATCGCCAGATTAGGTTAAATTATTCCTTAAGTTAGATTGCCTGGAAGATATATAACAGGCTTATATAGTGTTTTTTACCTGACCTGACCTTTCTTCAAAATATATTCAAGTTGATCATGGCGAATACGCCGCAGCAGGCAAACAGGCAGACGGCCCACCTGATGGAAAGTGGTTACCGTCGCCTATGGACGTTTGCAACACCAGGGGTGTCGCCAACGCGTTGCCGTATGTATCCGTCACATCGCCGTCATAGACTTTGTTTCTTGTGTTCTCGTTGTGTGTGAATTTTATAAATTCATTTCAAAAATACATTTATATAGATAATAGAATGTTACTTACACTTCACATAATAAGTCCCGCTTGCATTAATACTTATCACTGATTACTCTTAACATTTACTTGAACAACATTCACAAATGAATTGAAAAAAAAATCCCAATATCTCAATATCGGGGAAAACTAATTAATCACAACATGTCCAAAAGCAGTTGAATGATTGACTATTTGTTGACAAGCTATTTTTGTCAGAATAGAAAAGAATGAGGGGAAAAGTTATTGTGCCAATCCCAATGAATTGGGGAACGGCCAGAAAAATAACTAATGACTCAACGAGTACTCAATTTTGAAGAGCTTCCGTTAAACAGGAAACAAATTCGAGGATTCCAAATCTTATTATTGGGAAAGCTGATTTTTAAACTTCAAATATATGTTTTTATATAATGTTTAAGGAAAAATGTAATTAATTTACATACGAAATAAATGTGTTTAACGTACGAGTATAATTCGGCAAACAAACACAATATATATATCACGAAGATAAGCAAGTTACGCTTGTGTTATGAGTAATATACAGCAAAAACCAATATGCCACTCTGGGGACCGATTTCAGACACCCAGACCACAGTAAATTACGGAAACCTCGTTTCCGAAATTTACCACCCAAAGGCAAAGGCTTAACGCGTTCAAAAATGTAATTTATTTATTTTCTGAAATGAAAATTCTTTAGAATCCTTGTGATTTGAAAATCGATGAAACGAAAACGTGACATCAACAAGAGATAAACACATGAAATTAATATTATTTAATTCGAATAAAACACGATTCTCTTTACCAGTTGCTATTAATTTTCAATTTAATTTAAACTTAAAAGATTTCAAATGAATTTTCGTATAACTAACTGTATATGTATACTTAAGGCAGATATTCTTTTATACATATAGATCACAGAAAATTGTGCCTAACGGTGCATTGAATTTTATGCTGTTGATTTAAAGTGTAATTTAGGTTGAATTTTTTTAATTATAATATGTTGACGGTAGGCTAAAGGAATTATATTTATATTAGTAAGTAAAAGAAGAATTATATGTGAGTATATTCTCTAACGTTTCACCTTTTACTATGTGTAAACTGCACACACACATACACACACAAAAAATTTTTATTGCCTGTAGCAGGCAAACAGGCAGACGGCCTCCTTTTTTTGGAAGGTGGTTACCGTCGCCTATGGACGTTTGCAACACCGGGGGCCGTGGCAACGCGTTGCTGGCCTCTAAGAACTGTTACGACTCCCTTCTTCAACAACCCCATGTCGTAGCGCAAGGGGAAATTCTCAACAGAAAGTTTCAAATCATTCTCGTACGCACGTTCTAGCGAACCGTTGTGTAGTTGAGCGTCTAATTTAAAAAAAGTTACTATAATGTTACATCGCGCGTCGGTCTGTTTGCTACCGTTTCAGGACTTAATCTTTGATTCTCTGTACCAGGTCGTAACGGAATTTGATATACACATACATGTGTAGATGTTTCATTTAGGAACCGTAAGATGCTAAAGTTTATATATTATTTTTTTTGTATTTATAAATAAATCACGGAGAGTACCCGAGCGTCTAATAAAAATGTCCATTATGCATAGATATTATTTGATTATGGCACCGTCGATGGTGTATTCATATTTTTCCGGTCGGGTAACTCCGTGTGACACACTCGTAATCCCACGCGAGTACACGGTAGCTAGGTCAAACCTATTTTTGTATTAAACACAAAACAGAACTGGACTGTATTGCTTTATAAAGGACTGGCCGACTGACTGACTGATGGACATTTGTTAATTTTTATTTTTAAGGTTTTAATTTAATTTAATAATAACAATCTGTAAAAATGTGTTGTGATTATGGATCTTTGTGTCTGAAATAAATGTTATCATCATTATATTTATTTTTTGTAATTATTCATTTCCACAGTATTGTTTTTTTTACTGTTTGTTTCGTGACGTTACCAACGAGCGTATTACTTGTTCACAAAATGAAACGTTGGTTATATTCTTGTCCGTCTGCAATTTCAGTAAATTCATCTAATTAGTTGCTATCGATAATGTAGGAAAGCAACAAAGATTTTAATAATTTGGCAAAACAAAAAGTAATTAGATTTTCGGTGAACGAGTTCGTATAGTAAAGAATTAAACAGAAGGTGCACGGTATTGTATCCACGTTCCCTCGTTAGCGATGTCAGCTGTTAGACAATGCAAAGTGTGTAGCAGAAAACAGTGAATCAGTGAATGGCATCAGCTGATTCATTCGTCAGGCAAGCGGCCTTGCATGCACCGGCTGTGAGAACGAATACTCAAGTAGCGTTAATCACAAACTCGAATGAAGGATGTTTCGAGGCAAATAAGAAGTTATATTACACTTCACATCTTTAATATTCTAACGTAAAATATACAAATTAATTGAAACAGGTAGCAACTGATAATGTAGTGAAACGACATTCAAATATTTGGCCTCAGATATAAGCCACAAGGTTTATTTAGATTATAAATTTATCAAGTCAAATACAAACATTCGTTTACAACATTGTACATTGTAATGTCAAGATAACCGTGATGAATGTGAACACCTTTGTAAATCGAAATTCATACATTATCTAAGACTAAACTGAGGAATGGATATTTAAACAATTAGTAACAGTGTAAAAACAATACACATTGAATGAAAGTCAATTTGTACATACAATAGTTGCTGTCGATCAAGTTTCAAAAACAAGGTGACCCGAGCGACCCAAAGGTGACCTAAACTCGAGCGTTTACAATGGGTCGACGAACTTAATGTTTTCATTCGTTTTTCCACTAGAATAATTATGTTCAGAGATAGAAAAACGTGCAAATACTTTAAATGTCGCAATAGTACATATAACTCGTGCACTTGTGTATTTATGCACCCGGCGCCATTGCGACGTAAGGATCAACTTATTTGCAATAAAGGTGGTATGCCGAGTGCATTCGAGTACAAAAAAAAACCTGTTGTTGTGTCTCAATGACATCGTATTTTCATCAACTTTTAAATCGATGTGGATTCACATGTGGACATCAAGCTAGTCAACAAGTTCAAAAACGTGTTAATTCTCGTTTAAGCTCCTAAAGCACGTGCGATAGCTTATTCGAATAGGAATGACGTCTAGAAAAATGTATCTCGAGATTGTACCAGTATTAGCGTATAAAAAATTGCAATTTTTATTAACAAATTAAGATATAAAATTTAATAATAACTCAAAAACTATTCAAATTTAAGATATATTGAAAAAAGATCCTTAAGCAGGAGGAAATTTCCGATGAAAAAGTCGCGACTCCTGGAATTCTACCTCCATTATTTATAATTTTAATCCAACGCTGATAATAGGTCTCCGCCAAGCCGTTACGACAAGACAGTGTTGTACCTCATCATTATTTTTTATAAAATTTCCTCCTCCGTAAGGATCTTTTTTCAATATATCTTAAATATGAATAGTTTTCGACTTATTGACGAAAAGCGAAATGCCGCTTTTTTTCATCTTAATTTGTTAATAACAATTGTTGTAATTTTTTATTTGTTAATATATCCCTCGAGATACATTATTCTACTACACGACATTCCGTATCGAATGAGCTATCGCTCATTTTTTAGCGGCTTTAACAATTAACACGTTCCTGAACTTGTTGACTAGCCTACATGAAAAGAGGAGTTTAGAATTTCGTAGTTATTTTTGACAAAAACAGGTACGAATCGATCCAATAGTTACCGTTAAAAACATTTGTGTCATAGAAAGACAGCTGAACAGACAGAGAAACAGACATGACGTTTTTGTGAGAATTTGTACACTGCAAAAAATTGCGAAGCTTGCGAAACGGCAGATAGCCCAACTGATGAAAACAGTTTACCATCGCCTATTAACCTTTGTAATGCCAGGGGCAACTTTAACGCATTGCAAGCCTTTAGGATCGGCCAGGTGGGATAGGACAGGATGATAAAGGTATGAGATAGGAAGGATAGTATAAAAGGAATGGTATATGCAGTTGGTCATTAGAACTTTCAGTCATCGCACGATACACGGTTTAGCTCAAGGCTGAATCGTGCACGTTTCATGCTGATATTGTGTGAGAGCGTGATATCACACCGACCGATCGGCCACCAGAGCTGTAATGAAGATGATAATGATTCCAGCACAGGTCTACCACGTAAAAATCGCTACGGAATCCTAAAAAAGGAGACTAGACGTATTACATATATCTACTGAGGGGTGGGCAATAGAGGTATTCGCCAACTAATTGCGAAAAACGAGATTAACGCTCACTGCAGTGGCACTAAACGAGGATGGTTATTTACCAACCCCAGTTTTATTTCTTTTAACAAGACCACAACGGACTTCTTTTATTATAGAGAAACGCCGAGATAACATTTATATTAGCAACTAAACGATTAACTTAAATTAAGCACTAATAACTATTCGCTGATGTGGTTCTTTGTTAGTGTTAGGACAGTTTATAGACTAGCTCAATTGTGCCTAATAATAAATACAAACTGTTTTTAGAAATTCTTGTCCGCCAATCTGAAAGTTTGTCTGCGAAACGGATCAATGGATTTCAATGAAGATTTATGAGATTGTTACAGGTATATTTATTACTTTATATTTACGTATATCTAATGTTTAGATATTTTGATGGGTCAAAAAGGATATAAATATAAAATCTCGATACCGCGCCAAAGATGTCGCAGGTATAGCTAGGTTTTTTTTTGTAACACTATTAATAAGTGATACTGTAGAAATTGCACACGCTTAGAATTCCCTCGCATGCCTTAGACCTATAATATTATCGGATGCCTGACAAATTCGGGACATATGGCAATCCTGCAATAGTAACCCTCTTTAAGTAGCAATTGAAAAATGTTGATGGCGCCAAGAATGTAAAAAGATTAATTTTGTAAGCTAATTAATATAACCAATAACTAATCTATTTTAAAGTGAGCAATTAAGCAATAAATTAAGTTCAGAAATATGTTGTGGTAAAATCGGTTTATTTAAAAATGGATATTTAAATATATATATATATATATATATATATATATATATATATATATATATATATATGTTTCTCGTTAGTCTCAGACAAAAAAAATCATTAAATTAATATTCTTAACAATATTATGATTAATATTAACACATTAATTTAGTTAAAATAATCAAGAAATGCAAGTTATCTTGCTTGGACGTTTATTTGGGTTTTCCTTCTTCACGGCCTTGGTTCGGTTAACCGGTTAATATGATTTATCAACAAAATTCAATAAACATGTAGATAGAGAAGATGAACCTCAGACATTTGTTTATTTATCTAAAAAAATAATCATTGAATAGGTCACACATTTTTTTACAAAATTATATAAAAGGCTTTAAATTGGATCTTGTCGCCATCTTACTTTTAAAAGATAAATATAAGAATACTTTTAAGTACTGCTTAAACAATCACAATTGAAGTGCTACAGGATTTGTTTAAAAAATGTCGTCGTAAATTGCCACGTTCGTATAACATCTCAGAGGCTTCGGCTTTTTGCAAAACAATAAAAACTGTCTTAAATGATTTGACAGTATTCTACCCTGTTAGATAGTTTCCGCAGAATTTAGATGTCACATCAACTAAAATTAAGCAGAGTGATAAGTCCTAGTGAAGAGTGCTTAATAAAATATAAAACACATAGTGCAAATCAAAATATCTTAAGCATAGCGATAATAAATAAGAGATGATAGGAATCATAATTACTGTTACGATGCCATTCAACTTATTTACGGTAAAACTAGAAATATCATAACGCAAAAATCCGCAAATTAGCACCGAGCGGCATCACAATGATATTCAACCAACTTAGAAAATAATTAAGGAACGACAAATTATATTCCGACGAAATTGAATGAAGAGATTATTAGGGAGGCATATTAAAAGCGGCCGGGTTGTTTTGAAATGTTAATTTCATTTATCGGAGCATATTGTTTTTCATCTCCTGTGATATTTTTATTTTGCCATAACTCTTGTTTACATAATATTACTGCCCGGTTAGACTGACTTTTCATCATTTCCTCTCAAGTTCGGCATTACTTACTTACTCCGTTGGCCAGCGACCCAAAGTGGGTCTTGGCCTCCGAGACGAGACAATGCCACTTTTCTCTGCCCTGTGCGATATTTTGCCAATTCCTAGCTTCCTAGCTCCGACAGGTCAGGCTCTACTCTGTCCTTCCAGCGATATTTGGGATGGCCGACCGGACGCCGACCTACCGGTCGTCCCAAATATGCTTTCCTCACGCTGTGATCATCTTCCATCTGTTCTATGTGACCGAGTCAGCGGAGGCGGTGAGAAGTTCGGCTTTAAGCTCTTTAATTCACTTGTCTTTTAATAATACAAAAAGCAGTGGTGACTTACCCCCTTATTCATAATAGTTATAATAAGATATTTATAGGCTCGTTAAAAGAGAATAAAACTTTTATTCATAATCGCATTCTCAATGAATACTTATTAAACTTTTTTTAACGAGCCTATAAACTTCGTATAACTATTAAGTTTATAAATAAATGGGTAAAAGCTAAGCCGGAGGCGTAGTCCGTACGTAGTAATGCACCATACCACAGTGAGTAACATTGCACTTGCACCATTAAAAAAAAAACATACATAGCCAATGAGAGTACTAATGTCAAACTATATCACTGTCAAGAGAGTTAAAAAGCTGTGACGGAGGTTAAGTTTGGTCTCGTTCGAAGTTCAAAAATATCAGCTGTTGCTATATATAATTCTTTTATAAATATTATTCCAGATGATTCAAAACTTCCTTTAGCGTTATTAGTAACTAATATGCTTTTTGGCTATACTCTAATTTTAGCCCAAAATAAAACACTGCATACTGTTACAATAACCACGGGCTCAATGTGAAGGCAAAACATTGTGAAGAATCCAGTCTTAAAATCATGTGGGGAATACCATCCGTTCCTTTAAAACAGTACGCATCGATTTTAGGATTTGGTGATTTGTATGCTGATATTCTACAACAAAATGAAGAATGTTGCAAATTGTTTTAGTAATACATCTACAAGAGGTCAATTAAGAGCAAGCTATTTACTTAGGCTTCAGCCTTAGCCGAAGTGTTTATTATTTTCTGTAATAACACTTGTTTTTGTTCATCTCATACTACTACGCGGAACTGAAACATACAATTAATTTCAATGTGCTTTGTGTACGGGCCACAGAAAATTACGGAGTTTAATTTATTATCTTTAATTATGTAACTTGTATCTCTACTTTGATCTTTCGTTTCCTGTTTCATATGGAGTTAAATTTAATCTTAAATATTTCATTTTCAAAATAATCTCACTTCAATTCTATCGCAATTTCATTCAATAAGATATGTACCCAACTAATTACTGCATAAATCGGAAAGTTGAGGATACTTTCAGTTTTTTTCTTTGTTCCTTCTTGACAGCCTCAAATCTGATCCAATTACTTACAATTACATTTAATATGTTTTAATGGTTATAAAATACGACTTTATTTATATAGTTACTAGGTGTGCCCGCAACTTCGTCCGCATAAATTTATTTTACGCGGAACCCTAAAAAACAAGTAGCCCAAGTTACTCCTTATAACATCAGCTATCTGCCAGTGAAAGTCCCGTCAAAATCGGTCTAGCCATTTCAGAGATTAGCCGGAACATTCAAACAGACAAAAATATTAAAAATTGAAATTTTGATATAAATAGCGTATATTACTTTCATATGCATTTAGTAAAAAGCTGTTATTTTGACTTTACAAATAGACACTTCAATTTCAGTCACCGTGTAGTGTAGATGTATATTCGATAACCATGTTGAACATATTATGTTTTAAAATACCGGAGCATGCGGTTTTTATTTAAGTATCAACGAATGCTAATATTGAGGACTACGCTATTGCATTGGTATATTATATAGCGACAACGAGGTGAACAAATAAATTACATTGTATAATAAAGCTGAACAGTCTAGTTGATTTGATTTGGTTATATATGGATGGTCAGATTTATTGGCGGAATAATTGTTACAGTTATTTAGTATCAGGTTGTTGTTGTCATGTTTCTTTTTGAAGTTAATAATTAATTTTGTTATGTACCCCCTTATTTCTAAACTATACTATCGGCCATTTCCTTAATTAAATAATATTTTTTATTTATTTATTCTGTGATTAGCGCCTGTTTCGTATAGAGTAGTAGTATATAATTTTATGTAATATTTATCCTTTGTATGAGGTGGTAATTGTGTAGATTATAATTCAAAATGTCTCAATTGTATATCGACGGCATTCATTACATTTTATTTTCATGTTGGCTGATATGATCTATCGCGATTTATACTGTGTTCGGTTCATTTTATTACATGTAAAATTTTAAGTATAATATTTTATATAAGATATTATCTAAAATTTCCAAACAATAATGATTTATATTCTTTTCATTCATATTCAATCAAAATAGTTTATCAATGACTTCAATCCTCTATCGGTTGTGCCAATTTGCTAAGTTTCATATACTGTTGAATTGTTGGAGAGATGGCAAGGTGTTTTAATAATGCTTTTAAAGTGTAAAAAGTAAGTATATCAAATGTGTTAAAAGCGTAAGGTTCTCTGATTATAAATATGTGACCAATCGTTGTTCTTTTACTATCAGAAACCCTTGTGACTTGGTGCAAGTATTACATTATTGTAGTAAATATTTCCCTACAAAAATACCCACCATTGCGACCGCGAAGAAAAAGAATATAATAATGCAAAAAACTTCAACGGACAAGTGGAAAAAATAATTGTAACGGATAAGTGGAAAAACGAATCGCAACGAACGAATCGAACTAATTTTGACTTTGAAGTTCTACGGGCATGTTTTCAAATTGGACAAGTACATTATAACAATCTGCCCCTTAAACTTCAAGTTAAAATTAGTTGCAATTCGTTTTGCCACTTGTTCGTTGCGATTCGTTTTTCCACTTATCCGCTGCAATTTGTTTTTCAACTCGTCTGTTAAGTTTCACTTCTACTAGTTGTCCCAACACAAATTTCGATTTTTAGCGGGTTTACAGCAAATTATGATTTGGTTAGGTCAGGTACATTTTATTAAATGCATTTGTTATTTAAACATATTTTATCAAACATAAAAACCGAATTCGATCCGGAACCAAAAACTCATCCACAGTCTACTCTAAAATTATGCCACCTCTCACCACGTCTAGTCTAAACTATGCCGCCCCTCCACGCGGCCGTAACGCTTTTTTGTGAGAAAAAAATCTATATAGAAGTTTCACTTCAAATGTATACAGGTCGTTCACATATTTCCTCTTATCGGTGAGATGTTAATACCAGCAAACTGTCAGAGCACGGAGTCTGGACAGCGTGCCGTGTCAAGGCGAAAGATATAAGAAAATGCTCCCTATACGGTTACATATAAAAGTGTAGTGAGAATGACACGAACTCGCAAGTGTGTAATATGTCATAAAGTTACTTAATCGTCTCCTTGAAACACTTTATTATCAGACGGGTTATGGGCGTGACACACATTTCACGAGTAAACACCGTTAACTGAACATTACATAGGATTTATTATTGTACAGAATTTAAAAATATAAAGTCCTATTTAAGAACAGGTACCAATAACGATTGCCGGTGTTTCACAAAAAAAAATATTACTGAAAATATATTTTTTATTATGATTCACTTATTGTTTTCTGATTAATAATTATAGAGATGCCCGAACACCGTGCGAAGTGGAAAACTGATCCTGAACAAATCAAAATTACAGCCATAATATAACGCTTGTTTTACATAGTAGTAGGCAGGGACGTATAGTGCGGCCTAGCAGTCATGACTTGCAATACCGCAAGGTCAATTGACAAGAATCTACAAATATAATATTGCTCAGAGGGTTATAAAGCGAACTTATGTTGTTTTTCTTGTGGATAAAATCCGAAAGTAGAATATTGGTAAGAGGACCAATGTCATAGTTCGAAAATTAGCTAGCTCAAGTGGCAATGAGCCGGTCTTGTGTGTTGTACGATGGCCGAAGGAGTAGGTCATTCCGAGAGTGAAAACAGCATGTTGGTAAACGTATATAGTGCAGGATGTGCTCTGATCTGCTGGAACGGTAGTCTACGCCAGGTAATCGCTACAAATGAAAAAATTGACGTTTTGAAAGTGGCGTGAACATGAATAAGCTTACGTTCAGCAGTGGAAGATAATAGGCTGAAGACAGAGGCTGAGACTAAAATAGGGTTGTTGACAATCAAATCTTACTTTTTATAATTTTCCAAAACCAATTCTCTATCACGGTGTACACTTTTCGCTGTATCTATTTTCATTAATCTATTTATGCTTAGGAGTATTTATATACTGACCTTTGCTCAAAAAGTCAGCGCATTGTTTGTTTAACTGAGTGGAAATCTACTATTGATTTATAAAGCAATAATTTAACAACAAAAGAGTTTCTCGTTGAAAGCGATAGGAGGTAAATCACAAGTTTCACCAGACATTTACCAAAGAAAATGGACGTCAATGAATTAATTAAACAAAACAGTAACAACAACCTGTGACAAGCCACGTCCTCATTCCCGCGGAACTTTCAATACCTTGTTATTGGGGTTATCTGTGACAAGGTTACAAGTAAACAACCACCTGAGAAACGGATTACACGCGTGAAGGTTCCGAAGCAATGTAACAACTGACGAAGTTTAGTTTTTAGACTGGAATCTAAGACGAACAAATAAAATTTTAGACGGAGTATTACTTGAAAAACATCAAATAATGTAATGTATTTTTTAAACCTTGTGTGCGGAAACATATGTGTGGGTTAAACTCGTGTACTTATACACATGTGTGTGTATAAAGAATAATTATCTGAGTTATGGTGAACACCGCTTAAAATTTGTTGCGTGAATTAAGGAGTAAGTGGAATGTACAGGCAGACGAGAAAAGCGACTTTGTCTTATACTATGTAAAAATACACGCGTCTGTGCGGTCAGCAGTAATTTAAAGAATATATATCACTAGAAAATCTTCCATCATAATCCATACTAATTGGATCATTCAATAAGTTCTCTTAAAGCACCGACGCAATCAATCGGCTTTCTATCCGAAAATCGGCTTCCTTTAGCCGGCTTTACTTTCGGGTGTTCGGTCAACCTATTTTGTCATTTTGTACGTCTGAGGTTGGAAGTAACAACATTGCTTTATTTTCACTAGTTAGCGAAAGTGAAATACGTGTACTCAAAACGTTAATCAAAAACACTATTAATAATCAATTTCCTCCAGCTTAGTTCCGTTAATAATATATCAGCCCATAAATGTCCCACTGCTGGGCTCGGGGCTCCCATTATAGGGGGGAAAATAGTATACCTGCCACGCTTGTCCAAGGCGGTCTGGCATGTTTGACACATCGGTTATCTCGATGTGTAAGTTGCAACACGATGTTTTCCTTCACCGTTATTAGCACGTGGTAATTGTAACAATATACACATTAGATCAGAAAACTGACTAAGTTCCGTTTATTATAAAAAAAATTAAAGATTCCTGTTTATATTCTATCCTATTCCTAAATATCGTATTCCTATTTATTATATAGCCATTGGAAACTATTCAATTTAATCAATGCAAACAAAATCGGCTTTGTTTGGGTTATATATAGTTGCGACTTCGAACACATTAAATACAAAGATATACGATGTTTTTTTTTACAAAGCCTGTATATTTGAGAAAGTTAGATATATGTTATATATCACGCTACGACCTAAAAGATCGGAGTGTAATTTAAGTATAACGCAGACAAACCGCAGTGCATAGCTAGTAAATATATAATCAGCTTCTTACGACCTCTCAACGGTAATCGGTTGTACTTAAAAATGTATGATGGAAGCGGGTCTAGGTAAAGTGTCCATCTGCGAAGGTTGCCTGCCGCAAGTAAAATTTAACACGCAATTAGTAACCCGTCGGACACCTTGGCACCGATCGGTCGGGTGGTTCAGGGACAGAGTACATTATCACAACATCCCGCATGGTGATAGGATTTATATTTGGACGCGACAAAGCCGGGTTGCGACTAGCGAATAGTTTTATTGTTGGGTACTTTACGCTCTTTTTACCATAATAGGTATTCGGTAACAAACGTCGATCATTGTTTTTACACACGCAATCTGTGAGTTACGGACTTTGTACATTTGGTATAACGAATCGGTTTGTCGATACCTCAATTCTATTCAACACCAAAATCTTTCATAAATCCTGCATCGTAACAGTTTCTAGTTCCAAGACCTTGCAAATGTTTCTCGCTTGGTACGCTGAAAGATTATTGTTTATTTCAAGGGCTTGTGAATCATGCTCAATTTTCTTTAAACCAAACATGACACATAAATAACACAAACCGGAATGTTAATGACAACGAATCATAGTTGGAAAGATTAAAAACCTCATAACATGTTTTACATTCAATTTTACAATACCCCCGGCATAACGTATTCCCCGAATAGGTGTTCCTACTGATAATAATTACATCGTCAACGATTTAGGCTTCCACGTACCGACCATAATGTTTATTGAATTTTATTACGTTTCATTCTGTCGTTAGCCGCGTCAAGGGACATTGAACACTATGAGCTTCTTATTAGGTTTAATTTAGTGCAAAGGGCACGTATTTCAGATATGGAAAAGTCTACGGCACTTTTCCAAGAGTAGGCAGACCGCACCGCGCCCTAGCGGCGCCAGTAGCCGTGTACAATAATCCGGGTGGTAACAGTGCGGCATGACGTCGTGCACTCACCTTGACTCACTTTTGTGGACCCGTTTGCACTACACTGTTTGCTTGGCGTGTACTCGTGATTAGTGAATAATGAGAGACGCATGTATGCTAACCGGACTGCATGAACCGATTTGATTAACTAAAACGCGTTCAGAGAGTTTAAAAGTCGATTAAAACGCCAATTGATATCTTTAATTAAATAATCATATGAAAATTGATACATTCGTTATTTAAAATTGTTATTAATTTCACAACTTTAATTCACTCGGAGCTGAAGCATAATACAAGACAGTAAAAAAAGATTATAATCAGTTAATTATATACGCTAATCAAATAATAAGAGCTATAATTTTATCAAGAAAGCTAGACGTAATAATTGAATTCTTTGACAATCATCGCTTACAACCTCTTCTACGTCTGTGACATGAAAAAAATATTAATTTCCTGTAAAACTAAGCGTCGCTTTGAATAGACGATTTGATTGCTCTTGTGTAACTCGCAACATCAGACGCTCTGCTTCGTGTCGTATCTGTGCGATAATATTCAAAGGAAGAAAGCGTACTCACGTGATGACGGCATGACGCTTTTCTACAAATTCCAACACAATCTATTCTCAAAATTATATAGAGTTTAGCAATAACAATCCTATCCATTGGTCCACAATGCCAGAAGTATTCATGGGCATTTCTAAGAAAACATCGAAGACTTTTAATTAATTAAACTGAGATTTAAAGCTTAGTTAATATTTTGTTTATTGAGTAACCAGAATTAATCTAAAAGAAGCCATTATATAGAGATACCGATTTAAAAAAACCGTGCACGCAATATACTGTCTAGACTTTTGATAAGGATAAAGTGGGCAGTCTTATTTGAAACGTAGTCAAGTTTCGATCTATAGACGCCAACAGTATTGGCATCGTTTGAGTTGCGAAATAAACCCACAGGCCGCAAACGTTAGTCATTGTTGCGCATTGGATCCAATGCGGACGGCGGCGGTTGCTTCACACCGAGCTAGGCTGCTCCATTTGATACTGCACTGACGTCTTATTTACTGTATGCACTCCACTACACGTGTAAAAATCGTATACTTCGAAATTGATATTTCTTAATAATACTACGTATTACTGTTCAAATGTTTATTCAATGACGCAATTTAATGACGTGTGTTCTTGGTACAGGGCATACAAAAGGTTATGCATCGCTTATGCACTATTTGTGGCATACTTTGCATATTGTAACATTTACCACATACAGACGAGTTAAATAGAAAAGTTCTCTTCAAATGTTCCGATAAGCGAGTCCCTCTAATCTGCTTTGTATAAGCTTACAGGTATAATGTTTATTACTCTAGAAATTGCACAGCCCGGGACCATTATTAAAGAAACATGTAATAAACTTGCGGGCTGGGCAGACGTTCTCCTGCTAGGAAAAAATAACAATCTAGAACCCCGTTCCATCGTCATGGAACGGATCCAATTGTGACTCTAAACCTTCCCAGGTGTCCAGTTCTGATGTTTTAATATCAGGCATTCAAAGTCGAAATTCATAAACACTAAATGCACAATATCTTTATGATAACGTCGCGGCGGACTAATAAGAGAACATAATTGATATTACCATAAGCAGAAATAGCTTTAGCCCAAATGAATATTGAAACACCATCAAAATTTCAAACAGTAATTTTGCGAGTTTTCATTTATAAATATTCAAAAGGATAGAGTGGCTTGCCACGGGCACGCCTTGGGATTAACAGAATACCGATATCAGGCCAACTTACGAAACAATACTTTCTGGTGATTTTGACGAGATAGTATTAGCGGAATTGGGCTCCCAAACTCACTCAAATACACAAAAACATTTCATCAAAATCCTGAAACACGATCCCAGCCCCACCAATCAGATATAATTGTGAAAAACTCAAAACATCCCGGGACCCATACGAACATACTCACACTAAAAATTTCATCAAAATGGGTCCAACCGTTTAGAAGAAGCAGTGACATAGAACATAGGAACAGCAGAATTTTTATATACAGAGAAATAAATCTTTTTGCGGAAATAAATTTAACATGTAAGGCAAAGTTATGATTTCGTTTATCTCTAAATAATGGCAAGTGCGAGTTGTGCATTGCTAACGTAATCATTAAGAAATAAATAACAGCCAACAAAAGCAAAATGTTACAAATGTAATGTCAGTCAGCGGAATGTATAAAAAACATGACGCAATTGGGTCATTTGAAACCAATAAGTTGGTCGGCGCAACCGCAGTGTGGTATTAATAGACAACTGGCAACAGATAGTCGCTGCATCAAGATTGCTTACATAATAAATATGAGTGTACATAAATATTTTACATGATAAACGTTATACATTCTTTGCAAGTCGCTAAGACCTTCCTAGTCGAAACTAACAACCGTCAGCTGATCAAGTAAGACATAGTGTAGACTTCCTAAGGGTCACGTTGCCCCCACTGTTGAGCAGACCGGGGGCGGGAGCAATGTATACAATATACACAAACTTCTATGTAGCACTATACTCACAAAATTGACGAAAACTGTTTCATACAAAAGTATATTTTAAATAATTAACTGACATCTACTTTGCTGCAAACTTGGCCAAGGAGATCGTAGCCTAGACTTTGATAAGTCCTCCAAAGACTTTTAATTTTAATCCCAGTAGTAGAAGTCAACTAAATAATTTTTGTTTAAACCATTACGGGGAATTTGGTTCATGATTGGATAGAAAATGAATCCCAATAATAATGATTGAAATCAAGTGAAATCTAAAATTCAATACCGCGGTTATATCAACTGACCGTAACAGGAGGAATAAAATACAATAATTTGGTTGTAACAGACGGATCTAATTAAACAAATTGCGTTTTAAATGTTGAGAACTGAAAATGTCTTGTGAACATAATAGCTGGAATTTCCACAGCGCAAACCTAACTGGGACTAATAAATTGCGGGAGAGGCGGTTTATTAAATCGCCACAAACATTAATAAATATATTGTACATTTTTACCAAATCTTTACACTGAAGAAGATAATGTTGTTTTCGTATGAGTTATCAGAATACATATTGGTACTTTAGAAGACAGCTAATTTGCGAACAATTTAATATATTTTAATATATAAAGCTAGCTTGTCAGGAGCCTTAAGATCAGACGAGCGTGCATGACAAGAGCTATGAATGTCAAAGAAGCAAGTAAGGTGTGTAAGAATAAACCTGAATGGCGCTCTGTTGTTCGTGCCTACCCCGCAAGGGACCTGGCTTGAAGTTATGTATGTATGTATTTTTAGATGTTATTTATGGATCATGCTCATCATGGATGATATTCGATAGTAAGCGTTTTCGCAATAACGAGAAAAATAAATCTCCGATTATGATTTCAGCCAACGCCTAAACGTCACGTTCATAATATTTAATTCACAAAAGAAAGGAATAAAAAAAACATATCCGATTTATCGAGAGCAAAACATCTCGACTTACACGTGTCGCACTTGCAGAATGCGTTTCAAAAATATCAAGGTACGGCGAAATCGTAAATATTGGAAACGTGTGCGTTTCCCTAACACGTCACGAGTTGCAAGACGGCTGGCAGGGCGCCACGGTAAACACAACACCAAATAGGGCAATGACCACTTCTAAACTTAAATATAGAATATTGTCTATTATTAATCGCGTACAAAAATAAACAACTGCGAGGGGGAACCTCCACGTGCCTCACAAAATATAAGATTAATCACCGCGACCCAGCCCCCGGGCACTGTGTAGATGTGTTGAAGCAACAAAAACTTACCTAACAAGCGGAAGATTCAAACTTAGCGGACAGTTTAAAAACTGTTTAGCGACAGTTTTTTCATCCGGCAACTTGTTCGAATAAAATAACACACTAATAAGATACGTTCTTAATTTTGAAATAAACTAAATAAATAGTAACCAAAATCGTAAATATATATATATAATCGTGAATATCTGTACATTTATAATATATTGTTTTTTTAGTATCTTGTATACTATATAGCGGACACTCCCGCAGGCATTATTTTATTTTATTAAATATACTACATTTACATCAAAGCTTAACATAAACTACCTCACCTCTTCATTGCGGTCTTGGTTTTGCACAAATAGACTGTAAAGCGTTAAGTATCCAATAATTGGCCAAATTCATATTAAACAGAGTTGATTGTTTAAGTTATAAATATTAAAGCTGTTGGATATGCAATAAAGAAGTATATAAAAAATGAGTACAACGATTCTTACATTATTCGTTAAACCAAGGACTTATATTTACATTCTGTAAAGACAATATTTGGTATGTAAATATATAAAATGAATAAATATTAAAATAGAATACATAATTTCCTTATACTACTACGAGTTTCAGAGACAAAAATCAGTTTCAATGTAAACGACTATTTTTCTAGGATTCCGATACTGGATTCCTTTTTGCCTTTAAAAAGATGAATCTTTGTGATCTCACTCATGTATTTATTTGTGTGTTATAACTGATGTTCTCGTGACCTGACAGGGCTAGAGATATAACATTGGTAAAGTTGGTGTGTAGAGAAATGTAATATAAAATATGCAAAAAAATATTCAAAACATTAGAAATGAAGGGCTCTATAATATCAAATTTCTCCCAAAATTACAGTCTGACATTTTTAAAAATATTCTGACCAAAAATAAACAACGATTTTCCAAACATTTATGTTTAGTATTAGTAACGTCGGATTAGACATCAAATAAAATACCGCAATTAAAACCGCTAAAACGTAGTTTTATTGTTCATGTTTTCCGAAATAAAATTAATATTAGATATATAGATAACACTTTATTGTACACCATTACAGAAAAACTTACGAACTAGTATTATTACAGTAGGGTACAAAGGGCGGTCTTATCGCTAAGAAGCGATCGCTTCCAGACAACCCATGGCAAGAATATTCCGATTAGAAGTGGCGATGGTGGTATACATAATTATTGTACGATTACTTCAATTTTATTAATAACTATATTACTATAATATATATACAAATATACACATAAGTTATGTACATATATAATATATGGCGATAATATGCAACTATTTAAACATAATAAACATATAGCTATATGCAATATAATATATACTAATTACATATCATTATATTGCAGATAGAATTTTCTGACCAAGTTCTTAAATATTATTAGGGATTTTGCTTGTCTGACAGCAACAGGCAATGAATTCCAAAGTTGGACAGCCTAAAATTAATATTAATATATTAATAAATAAAATAAACGTTTACATCGTTCTAAGTAAACCAATTTGGAGTACATTCTTAATACTTTCAAAATTTTATTTTTGTATTAAATTTATAGAGAACCAGGAGACGCGCGAATCCGAATCGCAGTCACTTGTCATAAATATAGTCAATAATGCCAATACGAAATTAATAAATAAAAAATTGAATTACCTAAAAAGCGATGATAACGTTTGCTAACGAGAAAGAAATAAAAAAGTTTTGAGGAACAGTAAGGTTTCATGTAAAAAAATTGTGCAGTTTAATCTCTGTCATGGTTTAAATATAGAAAAAAGCACGTTACAAGATGTGAACAAAATAATTATAATCTTCACAGGCCTTGATCTAAATATTTTTGTAACCTTTTTTTAATTAGACGGTCATGTTGCTTCGCTTTTACTTGTTTCATTTCATGATTAAACGGTAAACACGAACGTATTATGAATGAAATGAAATTTTGTTAATAATTTTGTACTTATTAAAACCAGTCTCAAAGCTTAGTAACGCTTACATATTATAATAATTCTTTTAAAAAATAGAAAAGTAATTTTTAGTAGCAGCATCGCAAGTATTATTTATCTGACTTTGCCAATATTATAGATGCTAATATTAAGAAACTAAACAACATCATTCTTTGTCAACCGCTACCCCGAGCTGGGTAAAGGTTTTCCCAAATTTGCGCTATATATTTCGGTCCTCCGCTTCTCCCATCCAGCCCCTACAGGCGAAGACGACCTGGCGCAGATCTTCAGCCAAAAGGCGTCCTAAAGTATTGGACAGACGTGATGTCTATTCCAGGACTCATCTGCTCCATCTGCCTTCAATGATATTACAACTGTGACCAGGCGACAACCACTTCGGTTTATTAATTTTAGCTTTGCCCCAGTTACCTTATTTC
This sequence comes from Dendrolimus punctatus, assembly GCA_012273795.1. Taxonomy (NCBI): domain Eukaryota; kingdom Metazoa; phylum Arthropoda; class Insecta; order Lepidoptera; family Lasiocampidae; genus Dendrolimus; species Dendrolimus punctatus. The sequence continues at coordinate 13,632,784 of CM022542.1, read as the reverse complement.
TATTGTGATATCCTCGATAAGAATTTTATTCAGAAGACACACGCAATATAGCTTGCTCCATAGCCCGCTGAACGACTTACAACTTGTGGACCATTCCCACTCGAAGTGGCTATGTCTCAGTACCATAAGATTATGACGCAATTTATATAAATATAAATGTAGAAGTGACTTTCCTTGGATATTTGTTTATACTCTGTTAACGGTCTTGGAATGACCTGATTTTCATAAAATTAGGTAAATTTATATGTTCGATAATGCGGTGAAACATAATAAGAGTGTTCATTCTAGTAAATGGGATAGTTTCCTCCGAGAGAAGGAACCCGTAGCCCGTTATATATTCGGAGTTTAACGTATTTAGAAATTTCCACGCAACATCACGAGATATGTCGCATGGGAATCTCTAGTACGTTAGACCTAGCTATAGCTAATCAACGGATTTTATCCGTTCACGTTTTCTCGTCGTGTATGTTCGCGTTTAATAGCTATCACTCACCTGGTATATATAAATTGATCTATTTATCGATTTCTCGTTTACTCTGCAACAATTTACTAATAAATCTTATCCCACGCCTTTCCCCGCCCTCTAGTAACCGATCGCTCATTATTTATCCAAAAAAGTCCTCAAATGACACATGTTACAACGGTCACCAAACTTCTCGATGCCGTTTATGAGTCAGAATATATTTAAACTACAAGGGCTTTCCAGTCGCCACACTATTCCAACCGGGTATAATTCGGAGGCCCGTTTTGACAAAAACTTATTGTTCGCGCCAAGCGCGATGCAAATCCGCACAACACTACTGGACATGTCACAGCACTATCAGCCCGAATTACGTTACAATTTAATAAATCAAGTGAAGTGTAACATATCAGCTCTCATCATAATCATCAGAACTTCAGAACATCAGAACACCAACATCAACCAGTAAGTTACGCCTTTTATATTCCTAGCGAAACCACTTATTCTTCGAGAAAAAAACATCTTATTTCAACCTCTTTACCTAATACACAAATGTAAACGTTGACCAAAATAAGATAGATGGATTGCGTGATGGAGATGACAGGATGAGTTGCCTATCGTGATAGAGCAGTTATGCTAGAATAGGGGGATATTGGAAGGAATAGATATATTGTACCAGTCTGAAATAATTGTGAGAAGAAAAAAAAGGAGAGAAGTCCCCATTATATAAACTGTAATATATTTAATGACAATCGCTTTATACCAAAAGCCGTGACGGAGGAATAGACAAACAACCATAGTATAAATGTAATTGGTTCATTCATATAAGATGGGCATATGAAACATTTATCAGGAAACCTTAACCCGCAGAAAAAGTTTAATCTCAACATATAAGAAAAGTTCCTATTACGTGTGATGACGAATTTACTGGTGATTAAATACTTTTGAATTGTAATTTTATATCAAAACTTTCGATTTAAACTAACAAACGTAAATTAGTGATTTATACTGCATTAATAACATGTTACTACATGCAATGATCGATAGTTTTTAGTTGTAACTCGTACTGCAATTAGTATTATCACGATTTTCGCGATTTGGTATTAAGTCACAATCCGTATAATACTGTGTCAATAAGGCAGAAACCGAAATTCCATTTCTTCCAAAATATTGAGCGCGGGCTAACTTTATTAATACATACAACTTTTAAATATCTCTTCATATTATGCTTAAGTCAGGTTGCCTGGAGGAGATCGCTTTTAGGGATAAGGCCGCCTTTTGTTTTATCAATTAATTATGGTGCCTATGCATTTTTATAATTATTTCGGTGAGCAATAAAACCTTAGCTACCTATTTATATTTAGTTTCTTTTTATAGTTTCATTGGAAAATATTCAAATCAAACACTTACCTCGTTTATGTGTTTGTAAGTTTTGATGAGGTCTACGCTGAGCTTCCGCAAAGGCGCCGTGGAAGGGTCCCGAAAGTGGTGTGGTATTCGGGCTTGCATGGCCTGGGCAACCGAGAAATACCGGTTAATACTTCAAAAACCCGCTATGGCTAGATGCATCATAAAAAGCAGAAAAGCGGTTGATCCAAATGCAGTAATTACTAACATTTCAACAGGTAATAATAATGAAATAAAATAATTCTATTTATTTGTTTGTGTATTTGATCTAACGTGAAATGCATGCAATAGAGTGAACATTTTAAACAGCGTCTCGCACATTCACAGCAAAACGAAACAAGCACAAATAATATATGAAACTTAAAGTTGTCGTAACTACATTAAAAAAATAAATATATGATATAATGGGTGTGAAGAGTTAGCACACGAGACTGTTTGTGCAAACATCTATTCAACAGGGTCGTGAAACGACTAATAATAAAATCGCACCTGAATCGGAGTTATGAACTTGTGCAACAATTACGGTCGTACTGTAATAATAGCAATACGTAGAACGTTGACAGCCCATCATTGATACACGTGTTGCAATATCCAGAGCCATATAACAATTTTGAAATTGTTTTAGAATTGAAGAATCTCGAATCGACTCTTGTTTATTTAAAGGAACTCACCCTCTGACATCTGATACCGTGCATTCACAATTCGAGTAAGTAAAATTATGATATTGTCATCTGTTTAGTTATCACAATCAGTGATCCGCAATCCGTTGTTGGACATAAACCTTCCCAAGTTTTGGCTATGGGATATAGCTCAGCTTTTTTGTCCAAATGTAAAACTATAATAAGTTCCATAAACTGCTTATAAAGTGCTCACGCGAAGTCGCGCGATTTATAAAGTTCTTTGCAAATTATATTAATAATATTACCCAACCCCAGCAAACTTCTACTTTTAGTTTGACAATGAACGTCAAAAAAATATATTATTTAATATATATATTATTTATTATTATCACCAATCCAGACAAAAGAATGAAAGCATTATAATACACCTATGTAACCAATTCAGTATTAAATACATCATCACTGTTTTAATGAAAGGGACTTACGAACGCCTAGGTAATTAATGGCACTTTACTAATTTATTTAATTTTGAGTAATGTCTAGACATGCGTGCTTAAATACTTCGTTTTAAAAAACAATAGGTGTGCCGTTCACCGGTCACGAGTTTAAAGAAACTTTGGTTGATGCATGTCATTACCATATGCATACGTTAATTTTATTAGATAAAAATTCAAATTTCTGCTTTTAACATTAAGTACTTAACTTACTTAAGTAGTTGTACAATGTACATTAAAGCCATTGTTTTGCTTCATACTATATTATTATAGAGAAATCGATAAAATCATTTTACTTCCATGTAATTTAATATTGGGAAAACACAAATTATATTATTGTTATCTAAGAAGCAGTAAACATCAGCTCGCTAGTTTTTATATTACATCAATAAATGGAGTTCAAAGAGATGTGACTTCTTAGCGTGTTGTGGTGGCTCGATATCTAAGAATCTCACTAAGAAATATTTTTTCAATTAAAGCATTTAAGTACTGTGATTTACTTTTAATAATGCGCGTTAAAACTTCATACGATCACCAAAAAAAAATAACAATCCACCAAGTATATGTAAACAGTTATTTTATTAACTATGTATTCCTAAACAACAGAACAGTATTCAAATCTTTGAAATGACTAAAACGACCTTTAAAATGTCAATGCACGATATTTGATGGCAGGAATAAGCAGTCTCCCGTAAAAGCTAGGTATTTCTATTAATTTAGAAGATGAATAAATAACAGATCGAATAATCCGAAATGGTCCCTACGATTGAATGTTCTTTTCGTCGAGATCCCGCAAACTGCCTCGTGCATCATTTACCTGGGCGGGGGTACGGTAGCGGCAGAAAGCTCTGGTGTTGCGCACCGAGGCGCTCACCTGAATGTCAGACGGCGCGCCCATTGTCGCCAGCTGCTCCTCACCCACCAACCTGCCATAGAGGGGCACGTGCCGCCTCTCGCCACTAGCGGCTTCTGGCATACCACCGCCGACCACACCCACTGCAACAATAAATATACAAACATCCTGAACATCGTCAATCATAGTCCAATTTTAAGAGAAAATAAAAACATAGAAAGAAAGAAATACAAAGATTTACACATCGTACCAACGTATCATTTCCACTTAGTAACAAAATAATGGATAAGAGGTGAACATAGTTTACGATGTTGTAGTTGGTATACACTTAAAACAACATAATTAATATAAATTACCCAAATATAAAAGTAAATAATAATAATTTTTAAAATAGATAGTCCAGAAGATTGGCTGCATTGCCACGCTATATGGCAATGCTTATTCGTTGGGCGAAATACGAGCCAGCCTTCTGATCACAGGTAGTGTCAAATAATTTCTTAAAGATGTCATTAAAGAAGATTTTTCCCTATGGACCTCACGGACCCAATGTTTCAACACCAAAAGGCACAAATATATAAATTGGAAAATGTTAAGTCTTTACAAGGCTCCATATTTGCGCAGTTTGACGTCTTCAGCTGAAGGGGGTGGCGATGCTAGCATCTGACCCGGACGTTGGAGGATGTGACAGGACCAGTGTCTCAAAACAATACAATAATAATTAAGAAAATGTCTAGTAGCCATGTCTAATATAAGTTTTAATGTTTATTTAACCGCCGTTAAAGCTCTCCGAGCATAGTAATTTAATCATGTATTAACAACTACTAAATAGAAACCACTTCGGTGCATAAATTGGTAATGAAGTTATATCGACGGCCTATAGTAATCAGCATTATGGTATAAATTGTTGTGTGCACGTGACTTGTTCACCTCATCACCCCGCCCACATGGTTCCGGTTTTAAAAATACTTGTTGTATTTTAAGGTGAATGAATCATGCGATGACTTATTTTGCATACATCATAACACCATGATTTGACAATGCTGTTCTGATCATTTTTCTATATAATTTTTCTTGTTAGTCATAGCGCTGACCTAACTATTCTGCATAGACCGAGTCACAGAAGATACATTAGATAATATAATGATAAGTACATATTATATCACTATATTCGAGATATCACAGAATTGAAATAATCAACTCAAAAGAATTGAATTTTGTCAATGAATATGTGCTCACTGATCACACATTCTTGATCAAAATAGGCTATCAATACAATACAAAGTATGTGATATAAGTGAAATCGGTTGAGATAAGAATTATAATAATTTTAAGTCGTGCGCAGAAGGTTTGCCAATGATCACCCCTTCCGCTTCTTACGACCGGGATCGGGGTGTGTCTAAGTCCAACCGCGATCGCGGTTGTAGGAAGCGGGAGGGGTTATCATCGGCAAACCTTCTGCGCACGGCTTATAGATATATCATAATAATAGTTCCGTTTATGTAATAGGCTGGCTATCATCAGCAAAAAGTTCAAATTATTACGTGTGAATTCCTAAGATTAACATTTCATTTATGAATTTTGATAGGAAATAAGGATACTTCTTTATTTCCTATTAAAGAAGAGCGAATCTTCTTCAATCAAATCAAAGAGCCAATCGCTATGTATTTCTAAGCCAATATCGTTGAATTATTTGCCAGGGATATCGTAAAGACCATCTCTAGAATTTTTTGAAAATTATTACTACAAATTTTGGTTTATTAAAATTTATTATAAAAATTAATGTTTTTGCAAGTTTTACAATTTCCGGATAATATAATTTACTAATATGTATGTGTAGCAGGTGCAATTGTAATATTAATAAGATGAAAGTAGTTTATTAAGTACCGGAAAATTGTGATAATACCAAATTACACGAATTAAGTTAAATGAACCTATTAAAATTAATATTGATGTATTTACTTTCGATAATGGGGTTGGACATATAATACTTTTCATAAATAGAAAATATTAACTTCCTTGCTAAAAGGATGCGAAATTTACGTGATCGAAACCATCTCGAAAGCCTTCGTGGCAAATAAAAATAACTTTCAAGCGACATCGTCATCGCCTACAGACGAGAGATACGTATATCAACGAATTTTTCATACTATGTATGAAGTAACGGGGTGAAACAAACTCCAGTTTCGTCTGTTATCCAAGGTGTCAATGTGAACTTGTCGTGCACAATCCAGAGGTCGCAGACGAGTTTATTCAGTCTTATTTATGTACTGTCTGGCACGTTGTGACATTTCATAATAAAACATCAACGTTCGAGACTCGCAAGCTACTTTTGCTAAACGCGAAAGTTTGTTGAACGTCTCGCAAGTTCTCATTATATGGACATATAGCTTTCTTCAGTTGATCCTAATTTTTGAGTGCCATTTAAATTATTGAAATCACAGACTTAACACAACTGACATTAGATAATTGATTTTTATTTCCGACGAATTCTAATAGCTATTTCCGAAGTTTATTTAAATATATAGATTTGTTTTTATGTAATTTGATATGAATATATCAAATTAATTTAATATTGATATCTAGATAAATATCTAGATATCAATATAAAAATAGTTCACAATAGCAACTAATTTCAATACTTCTGTAATAATTTCAAAGTTCCAAATCTCTTGGAAATAATAAAGAAGTAATGGACCAGACACTAAACGGCACCAAAGGAACACTAGAGATTAAATATGTATTTATACTTCCTTATGAAACGTATAGATAGAATACTATTCTTTGTTTTGGCTGAAGATAACAAATACAAACTAACAAATTTCACGACGCAATTTGCACCCGTGGGTTCGGATCAATAATTCTGTGACGATAATCGTAGGAAATTGAGACGTAGTTTCTTCATTACGAAAATAGCTTAACAAAAACACAATATTCGATAAACATCCCTTCAGAATTTGGATATGCGTCGTTTTCTTCTCGTATGTTGCCCAGGCTCATTATCAAGCACTCATGAGCGTTGCATGCAGTTTCATCGTCACGACCACACACATACCATGCAGCGATTTATCGATCAACATGCAACTGCGTAGTTGATTGTGAAAAGTGTTTATATTATGTGAAAAAAAGATTTCCCGAATTAAGAGCACATGAAAAAGCGTGTTTGTTTTGCTATCGCTTGTTGCATCAGATTCTATCGATGCAATGCAAACTAATAGAAGTATACTGATTGAGTTCATTATTATACACTTGGTTTTTCATTTATGGGAAAGAACAGGATACTAGTATACTTTTCCATTTTATATCATTACTTATATGGAGGATTACTTACCATAAACTAATATTATGAACGTTAATCTCAGTACTTTAATGTGTCACTTTGTTCACCAGATATAACTAGTGTCGATTAGTCGTAATTTTACCGAAGTAACATGTGAAGAAACTTTTGGATATAGTTGTCATACCCGAACATGACATTCATCATCATCATCATCATCTTCAGCCAAATTCAGTCCACTGCTGGACGTAGGCCTCCCCAAGTACGCGCCACATATCCCGGTCTCCTGTCTTCCGCATCCAGCCCCTGCCGGCGATCTTGCGCAGGTCGTCAGTCCACCGGGCTGGCGGGCGTCCTACGCTACGTTTACCGAGACGTGGTCTCCACTCCAGGACTCGTTTGCTCCATCGGCCGTCGGTCCTGCGACAGACGTGACCGGCCCACTGCCACTTCAACGTGCTAATTTTGCGAGCTATGTCGGTTACCTTAGTTCTCTTACGGATGTCCTCATTTCTGATTTTATCCATAAGAGAAACACCTAACATAGCTCGCTCCATAGCCCGTTGAGCGACTTTGAATTTGTGGACCAGTCTCGCTGTCAGTGTCCACGTCTCGGCACCGAACGTCATTACGGGTAGGACGAGAACGTGACATTGTCAAGTTTTAAATTATTGACTGATTTGGTCTAAAACTACGCCGGTTTACACTGTTTTAAATAATACATTTAAAAAATGTTTTTATGGTGTTTTACTACGGATATAGAAGTGGAGAGAAGAATCACTAACGAGACCTAATAAGAGAGCGAACAGTCAAATCAACCGAAATACTTTTTATCCGCCGCAGCTTCATAGATTTTGTACCACGGTACATACTTATGATGTCATAAGTATGTACAATTATTATTTAAACATTAATGGCCTTACTTATAATCGTTTGTTAAATTTTAATAAACTGCTCAGCAATTGATTGACGAAAATCTTACCCATAAACTCCTCTTAAGGATAAGAGGAAGTGGTAAAGTAACTCGTAAATAACTGTCAAAAATAACCAATATTGAGAGGTAGTTTAAGTGACTGATAAGAGGCAAAATGGCAAGTTGTATTTGAAACAGCCATTGATTGGGGGCTTTAAAGTCTCTTATTTAAAAGATGGCTAATCCTTTCTTAACGAGATTATTATAAGTAAAGCCCTAATACGATTATTTCAAACATGATAATTTAAAAGTAAGATAACAATATGTTATTTTAACGCTTGTTTTTTTGTATATAAATAGTTACCTAAGAACTAATTTATACATACACTAAGTTCCGGAAAGTGAAAATGGCGAAAACATTTGCGTTGCGGCTTGTTTCTTATCACAATAAGGAAAGATAAGCCTCGACAATACTCGAAAATACGTCAAATTTATTAATACAATAACATTCTTGTGACACATATAAATGCGTTTAAATTATCAACATCCGGATAAGTCCGGACGCTCAGCTGAATGAATGTACGACGCCACAGCGATTGAAAATCAGGCCGCATCCGCCAATTAGCATTTATAAACATTCTTGCGAGTTCCGCACCGGTGACAAGGAGACTGGGCCTAAACTATGCACTCCATTTAGTTTCAAGTACTACGAATGGACATTTATATACTAGCATGTGCCAGCAAAACTTCGTCCGCGGTCCCATGACGACAAAGTAAGTATGTGTTAGTGAATTATATCGTGTCTCGCTATTTTCGTCTAAACCACGGAAACGGCCATATACCAGATTTATTATATTGAAGACAGTGCTCCCGTATAGGGCGGGCCAGCGAGATGGAATGCTCCTCGATCTCAAAGCAAGATCATCCAGCGAGGCCATTGTTTTTGTTGCCCTCGCAGGCCCAGGCCCATGTATTATTGTTGGAAATTTCTGTATATTCTTTGTATGTTACGGGAATCGTTTGCGACCTCAATTATTGTACAGCGCCATCTAATGGCTTGTAAGTGTTCCACTACAGTATCTTAGATAAACATAATATGTACCATTTTGTACTCTCACATAATCAATGCATGTAGAACGATGTGACAAACAATTGTATAACCGCGGCACGTGCGTGTAAACGCAATCTTTGCACCTATCACAATAAAGGCGGCAGACTATCGTCTGTGAATGGTATCACTATTGGAAGCTGTAAATGCTCAATAAATCCGTTCAGACTATAGTCACTTTGAAGGTAGAGGAATGAAGGAAGGAGCGGAGTGGTTGGATAATGTCTATCGCAAGCATCCCTTAGACCACCGCCGGCTTACTCCTGCTGCTGGGTTGGAACAGCAAGCTGTGTTTATTCTATGCTAAATCCACTAGGAAACACTAATGCCTATAATTTAATTCTCGGATTTGTGTGACAACAAAGCTGTTGTTATACAATTTGTTACCATTACCACGCACCATCAACATAATACCTATTCGTGTATATAGATACCACACGAATGATTTTCAATTGAAAAGATTTGAGGCTTCGATTAAATTGTGTACCTGCAAATGTATGATATTAGGCCTGCGAATGGTGGAGGCGAATCGCTACGTCATCGCTTTAAAGCGTTTGAAACCGGCCACATTGCCGGCCGACAACCTGTGGTTGCTATGCAAGGAATGCGACAAGCTGGCGGTAGATTAACGTGGGAGGTGTAAGATAATCGAGGTTTTTTTGTTTACAAACCAAAGTTGGCATTTAATTTTGCAACATTACCAAATGAAAATTGCTATTTCTTTTTCCTTATACTAATTTCAAATTGTAGAATAGAATACTAACTAAACTACGCAATTCTCGAGACGAGACTTTCAAGAAACCATTAAGGCGATCTCCTTGACGCGTTATTGTCAGCAATGTCATCGCAAACGGCGCGATGGTTGCAATTGTATAACTTACTTCGATCGTGTTGGTTGTCCGACTGCGTAGTCATCATTCGTTTAACGGTCACTAAGCAACATTTAGCCACTTATATTGTTTTAGTCTAATTTTTTGGTCAGCACAAATAACACCATTTTCAGTCGATACTATTCAATATTATATTTACTCAATGCAATTCAGTCAATTTCTTCGAGAAATTTTTCTCCTCAGTCTTGTATAAACCCCGATACATATCGAAAACATTGATGCGCCATAAACGTATTTGTTGAACAATCAATCTCTCATCGTCGCTGGGCCGGCGACGCTCTGAGCTCGTCCTTGCCCCGTTGTTATTGTTGTGATACAATGTTTATACACGTGGTGTCGATACGTATTTAGCGTCTGCGTAGATAAGAACGCTTTACCGGCCCAACCACACCGACAGCCACCACTAAACTAACGTGAGAAATCAACGCTGGCTAGTAATAATCAAGCGGCAGGCCATATAATTTAGATGACAAACACATGGGTAGGTAAATGCGGAGTTTACTTGACGATCCTATATATATCAAAATGACATTTGTCAAAAAAGAAGTGCTTAGCCACTTCTCTGATGTCAATGCACAAGGTTTTTAGCCTTTGGTTTTTGAAAGCCACTCTAGTGCTATCCAGATGAATGTGATCCTTAACAGAGACTTAGAAAAACGAAATGTGTGTTTATCTCCCTATTATCTAGGCCTCTATGGTTGGCCGGGTTAAGCCCTCATTACCAGCTGAGCTCGCTGGAACGCAGAAGCTCCGGGTTGTATTTCTGGCATGGTATTTAAAGAAAAATTAACATTCAGTTATTTCAATAGTATAGATATGTAGATATCTGGGACCTACAAACACATGCGTAACTTACTTAGCTATGGATTACAAAATGTGTATGTATATCTGTGGATTATATAGTATTATCGGACGACTTATTATGCTTATTCTTCCGAGGATTACGATACGCATTGTGTATCATTATCATGCAGAAGTCCGAGTACATCGAAAGAGATATTTGCTTAAATTATTATTTATCCTCAATAAGAACCTTCCCTACGAACAGCACTATGTACAAATTACGTTAGTAGCTTTCCCCCCCGACTGATGTCAGCCACGCAATTTCTCCAATTGTATGCAAATCCTCTATTCAAACAAAGACTGAAAAAACCCCCCAGACATTTTCCGTATTCCACCTGTGTCATATATCCTACGGCCTGGCTGTCTGAGCTGGCAAAACACTAGGGATCACAACGTAGCAGATCTAATCCAATTTTTAATACGCACTCTCTTAATTGAATTATTATATATATATATATATATATATATATATATATATATATATATATATATATATATATATATATATAGATTTTGTGGTAAGCACTAAATAAAAGAATAAAGCATCGTCTAGATATTTGCAAAGTCAAGGGCAATGGTTTCTTTGTATAAACACACTGGGGCGCTAGTTCGGGCCTAATTTGCATCACCTTAACCCAAACTTCTCTAGACCCGGATGCGTGTAGAATGTAATTAACCTATTTAATAACAATCCAGTTGTAGGAAACTAAAGTTAGTTATCATCTTACCTAGCGAAATTGCAATTCAAGTTGCACAATTAAATAAATAGGTTATTCACGATTCAACCCCGCATACATATTTCCCAAATCGACCTATTTTTATTCCTGTTTCAAACCACGAAATTATTTTAATTTCATTCCTCAATCAACGCAAATCTATTCCCAGTTCAACTCATTTTAAAACTAGCATGTAAAAAATCAGACATTTTTTGTAATTTTATCATAAATTGAATTGAAAAATCTAAAACAGAAACTCCATACTTTGCGATACTTTTTATCCCGAGAATACCGCAGATTTTTCCTGTGAATATTTGAGTGACCGACCGTGTTCAAATATAAAAACATATGTAAAATATGTTTATAATCTAAGGCGATTTTTTATTAATGCATAGCAAATTTTCTGAAATAAAATCTGTGCTATTTTTACCCCGAGAATGTGGAGAGAAATCTGCCGGGTATAATAAAAATTTCTTAGGGAAAATAAAAATTTGCTTATTCCGAATCAATTTTCACTAAATCGATAGCTTACTACTTGTACCTACTTCTTTTTCAAAATGCTTGCGATACTTTGTGTTTTGGGAATCCTGCGGGAATTTTTCTCGGAATTGTTATACAGTGGTAAGTAAGCATAAAACTTACTTGAATCTCTTGAATATACACGTAATTGTATATTTTTGGAAGCAAAACGATGTTTTTATGGATATACAGAATAAAGTTTTAATTAGAAAAGAATAACAGTTTTTTTCAATATTTTTATACGAAGACATTGTCATTCTTAATTTAGAATCTAATGACAACCAAAAAACATAAGTAGTCACATGTAAAGAGGTTTAACATCGTCAAACAGTTCATATAGCTTTGGTTCTGTTTAACACCTTCTCTCGATGTGAAGACCTATTTGATTCTCTAGGGCTAGAAGCCTTGGCTTGGCTAGCGGCTTAGTGAAGAGATCGGCAAGCTGCTTTTCACTGCTGATCTTGTTCACCTTGAGTTCTCCAGCAGTCACAAGTTCTCTTACAAAGAAGTGCCGTATTCTTATATGTTTCGTTCTTCGATGAAACTCTGGATTCTCAGATAATCTTACAGCTGCTTCATTATCAACATAGAGAACTGGTGAAGCCTCTATCTTTGTCATGCCTTGCAGAAGGCGAGTTAGCCATATACTCTCTTTGGCCGCTTCGCTCGCTGCAACAATTTCAGCTTCAGTTGTGGAGATAGCAACGCTTTGCTGTCTTTGGTACTGACTCGCTGACGCAAACGTAGTCATCGAATTTTTTTGGTCGTTGAATTCTGTTGCGATCACGAATGTCATAATGAATTTCATCTTCATCTATCGAGTTTTGAGTGGTTTTCCTCCTGATCCTCTCCCTCGAAACCACATTCAGGATCGGTCAAGACTATAGGCTCAGGGTCTCCCTCGGATTCAACAGTCGGCGGATCTAGATGTATTTCCTGTGTACTAGCCTTTTCCTCATTGATAGCGTTCTCTATCGGAAATTCCAAATCATTTTCCCTCGTTTTTGTATCCGTTTCTGTACAATTGGGGTCTATATTGGCAATAGGAAGGGGCTTTTCGTAAAAAATTACATCTCGTGAACGGACAAGCATGTTTTTCTTTCCGTCAGTGATCCAAATACGATAGCAGTCTTCATCGCATCCTACGAGTCTGCCTTTAATGGCTTTCTTGTCTAGCTTCTTTCTCTTTTGTTTTGGTATATGGGCATAGGCTGTACATCCTATAATACGGAGATGTTTGATGATAGGCCTTTTTCCATACCAAAGTTCGTAAGGAGATTTTTCCTTGTTTGTAGGACCAGTTCTGTTCAGGATATACGCTGCAGTGTTGATAAGTTCAGCCCATAATTGCTGAGGCATCGGTTCATGTGCATACATCATTGAACGTGCAGTTTCGACGAGTGTCCTGTTCTCTCGCTCGCTAACATCATTTTGTTCGGGTGTATATGGAGTAACAAGTCTTTGTTGGATTCCATTAGAGTCCAAGATTTTTCGAATGGGCTGGTTGTCAAATTCACCACCGTTATCACTCAAAAGGCATTTTATGGTATGACCTGTTACTTTTGTGTGAGCTATCATGAGGGCGAGTTTTTCCTTCACCTCAGATTTATGTCTCAGGAAGTATACCATACGATATCCAGTGAAATCGTCCTTGAACAAAACAAAGTAGTATCGATACTTCGAGTAACTCGGTTGAAACGGTCCACAAACGTCGGTGTGTACGAGCTCTCCTGACGCTGTTGCTCTAGCTCTCGTACCAAATTTAAGTCTATGGGCTTTCCCATATATGCAGCCTTCGCACGACTCTTTGTCAAGAGGTAGATCTAGGCCCAGTTCGCGTTTAACTGTAGCTTTCACATGTCTCTTATTCTGATGTGCGAGTCTCTCATGGTATAACTGCATCGTTGCAAATGTTGCATAGACTTCGGGTGGTTTTGCAGGTAGTATATTTCGTACGTCGAGGCGATATAAGCCACCTTGCTTCTGTCGTCTTCCTATTATGCACGCTTCTCCGTTGACATAGACGGTGCATTCTTTTGTCGTAGATGAGAATACGCTTTTAGGAATTCTGTCATGTAATGCCAAAACTGAGAACAAATTTTTGTTGATGGCTGAGACATACCAAACATCTTGAAGGGTAATGTCTTGTTTCTTCCCTTTAACTTTTGCTTCGATTATTACTGAACCTTTACCTTTGGCACTAATCGCATTGCCATTAGCCGTCGTTACAGTATGAATTTCCTCAAAATGTTCGTAGTTTTGGAATAAATCAGCCCGATTTGTCACATGGCTTGTGGCGCCATTATCCACGTACCAATTCTCAGTGTCTTGTTCAATTGAAAAAACTTCTGTACTTTCTATTGACATCAGGAGTATGTTTGCGGCTTTAGAAGTTGAAGGCGCTGGTTGCGGATTACTGTTTCTCGGAGGTTTGCCATCTTTGATCCATTTCTGACAATTTCTCACTCGATGACCTACCAATTTACAGTAATTGCATTTCATCTTCTTATCCTTCTTCTTCTCAGTAGCGGTAGTATTTCCAGAGTTCGATATTAGAGCTTCTTGTTGCATATTAGCACTACTATGTAATGTTCTCTCAAATGCACATAGATGACTAGTGAGACTTTCCACAGTTCTGTCGGATTTCCGTAATAACAGCCAGCTGCTTCGAAAAGAAATGAAGGTATCATCAAGGGTGTCCAAGATTTTGCATATTAACAATAGTTCTGGTAGTTCCTTGTTGTTATCTCTCTTCAATTCTTGGTTAAGCTGTGACCATATATTCTTTAATTTAGACATGTGGCTTGCAATGTCATCTGCTGCATCTTTCTTGTAGCCAAAAAAGCTCATGCAAAGATTATATGCTTTATCTTCGTCACTGCCATCAAACAGGCGATGTAACTCTAGCCATGCATCACGCGCATTATTGTACCGCATTACCTTCCTTAGTGTGTCTTCTTCCATGTTGGTTGTTAATATTATAAGTGCGGTTGCATCGGCTTTAATGAAACGATCGAGATTTTCATTGTATGTACCGAGCGTATCAGCATCTCCAGATCCAGGGAGTGGTTGTGTGGGTCTTTGGAACGAGCCCTGCACTACTTCAAGCGCTTTCGGAACAATGCTTAATAGGCAAGTGACTTTAAATTTCCAGGTATCCCAATTGCTTTTCCCACTTAACAGACCAATTTGAAATTTTCCTGTAATATTTTCCATAGTGCGTGAGTCCTTAACCTCTTGAATATACACGTAATTGTATATTTTTGGAAGCAAAACGATGTTTTTATGGATATACAGAATAAAGTTTTAATTAGAACAGAATAACAGTTTTTTTCAATATTTTTACACGAAGACATTGTCATTCTTAATTTAGAATCTAATGACAACCAAAAAACATAAGTAGTCACATGTAAAGAGGTTTAACATCGTCAAACAGTTCATATAGCTTTGGTTCTGTTTAACAGAATCAGATACGAATTAAACTAAAACAATAATTTGTTATTTTTTTCATGCTGCGATATTTGTGCCCCGGGAATCCCATAGGTTTTTTTCAATAGTCGTACAAATTAGTTAGGTTGCAACGGCTTCTGTGGTTGAGCGGGCCAAGTCTTAGCCGGTCGAACTTGCTGGAACGCAGAGGCTCTACGGTTTTGATACCTGGCATGGTAAATTTCAAACTCCTGGGTCGCCCTCTTTACAGCCCTGACCTAGCGACTTCTTTTTATTCCCGAAATAAAAAATCAGCTCCAAGGGATACAATTTTCGTTGCCGGAAGATTGCGCTGTCAGCGTTCGAGCAAGTTGTAAACGAGATGTCTGCGGTGGACTGGCAAAACTATTTCGAAAACAGGTTCAAACGCATGAAACTTTGTATAGAGGCCGGTGGAGAGTACTTTGAAAAGATTTAATTTTAAAAAATAACCTATAGAAAATTACTTATTAATTTCGCAAATCTTTCTGAGTGTCCCACGTAAAAATTATCTGAATTCGATACTATTTCACTAGAACGACAGTTTAAGTTTTATTTTAATATGGGTTACTTATATCCCGGGAATGACGTACGATTTTTTGCAGAAATCAAAATACTGCAAACAAATTGCCATTTAAAAGTTAATTTGTCTGTACATTGTTCATACAAAAGGTTCCACTTTAAAAATAATTACTAAATTAAAAGTAATAAACACTTTTCGAATATAAAAACATAAAATCTTACTAGATGGCATTGCTTATCTTTAAAATATCAACTGCCCATTCAAGTTCCACTTTTAATATTAAATATATTTTTTTCTCAAATTTGACGCTACACATTACACAATGGTAGTTTAAGAAATCAGCTGTGAAATAGAGGCAGGGAATCCATAAGTGGTCTTTTAACCTTATGGTATCTGGAAATCTAAATACATTAGAAAGTCTATTATTATAAGCAAACGGACGGGCATAATAACATACAACTTACATTTGGATGGTTTTTACTTTAAATTAATCACTTATATTGCAAAATAAATTATAAAATATTGGAGTGTATTACCATTGCGGCGACTCAAGAGGCTAAATTTTTTGCAGAAACCGCAATAATAAGGTAGAAATGTATTTAATGGAAAAAATACTCAGCATAAACTATTATAATTATGTGCGGTTAACTAATTAAATGTACACATTAATTCATTATAAAGTTACATATATTATTAGACTTTTACGTCACTTCGTATTAAGGAAAACAGGTTTATGATGAAATTATAATTTTTCTCTCATCAATTTTATACTTTTAATAATATCAAGCACTTAAAAAACGTTATTCTAAATATACCATGTGACTAGAGGAGCCCAACCTGGCATCCCGGGGAAACTTTCATAATTTCCGGGATTACAAGCATCCAATGTTCATTCCCATTATTAAAATAACACAATATACCGTATTTCACGATACTCAATTACCTTAGCTGTGCTAGTGTAATTTCGCATCTGAATCCCATGAAGTATATGTCCTATATTCCGGGTTTAAAACACGATGTTCACTACTCATATAGTACGTACAGGGAAAAGTAGAAATCAATTATTAAGATATACAATAATCTAGTATGATATGTTTATCTCTAAATACTTTGAATCGCACAAATGATGCCATCTCACAACCGGGTCAAATTGGGTTAAAGACTGAATTAACTTGTTATTTTATGTACAGATAAATGTCAATATCACGGAACTCAGCCGCACATTCCTATGATAAAATACCCGTGGCAACTTTGTATAATCGTGTCTTTCGTGTAACATAAAGTGCAGGTGCTTATATTTTGCAATGTTAATTGAGAAAATCATTAAAGACTTCTATAATACGTTTTTTAAACAGATTTTGGTTGGGTTGTTGCTGTTTACAATAGTAGTAGCATTGGTAAAGTGATTTAAAATTTAGCAATAATCGAATAATTAACAAAAAGCGAATCTTTATGATACATTGTAATGTTGTAAATTAATTTAAAGGCAAAAACTATCTGCGGACAACGCAGGTCATGGCATGGGAAAATTTCACGATATACGTCAGCCAAGACGGTTGAGGCCTTGGTGCGGGTGCGCTAGTAAGCGCTGTCGGCAGGCTGTGTCGGGTCGCGAGGCCCGTGAGTCCTCCGGCCGGGCAGGTTTAACGGCCGGCCGACCGTCTGTCTGGCCATTCACCCGGGGCCCGCGCGGGGGCAAAGCGCGCGAAAACACCGCGGTGCCCGCGCCGCGCCGCTATCGCCACACTATACCTTCACAATACAGTGCAACATTTACGAACAGTACGTTATGTACGTTTCACAAGATCTGTACTGATTCCACGGCTGCTATTTAAAAATGAAGAAATATTGAATTAATTTTTAAATCAAATTTGGCCTCGGCGGATTCGAACACGACACATACTTCTTTCTAGTTTATTGGTTCAATATTCTGACACACATATTTGATACAAATAGTATTAATTAAAATATAACTATAATAATGAAAAATATACTACACTGTAGTAAGTAAATACAAGGCAATCGCTTGTGAAAGAGCTATGAATGTCAAAGAAGCAAGTGAGGTGTCTAAGAATAAGCCTAAATGGCGCTCTGTTGTTCGTGCCTACCCCGCAAGGGACCTGGCGTGAAGTTATGTATGTATGTAAAATGACTAAGGACCGGTTACTATATTTTAACGACCGATTCTTTGCCTTACTATTGATTAAAAATTGAAATAAGCTTCCCGACTTCTTATGTCAAAATTCAAGCGATGATACGGCGAGTGAATGTAATATATAATAATGAATAGTAACATATAGAAAACGGCTCTTAATCGAATTATTCAAAAAAAAATAAAGTTTGTATTGATGCTTAATTTAAATAGGCAAGAAAAGTCATTCTGAGAAAAATTATATCATTGTTTAAAAACAACTTGGAGATAATTCTCCCTGATCTTGACACTTCAACTTTAAATTTGTATCATTTTACAAAATTATGCCGTCATTGTAATGTTACATTAGGAAATAGTAAGAAACATTCAGATACGATAATATGGATGCAAAATAAGGCAACAGAATAACGGTTATCAAGATAGTATTGCATTATTTATCACGATCATGACCTACTGTATTAATCTCTTCCCATGTTTATACGTCTTGCTTTATTTCCAATTCTATCTCACCGGTGTTTTTGAGTAAAAATAGGTGGTGGCGTGTTTGTGATTTATTCAGTCAGGTTGTTTCAAATTTCAATATAATTTTTCGTGGTTATGTGATTGTAACATTGGAGTTTAACGGTAAGTTGTCGAGTTGTTTTATTTACAATTCATGATGGAAATAAGATATTTTTTTATATAAAACGAAGTATAAACTAGTATTATAGTAGGATATGATTGTTTTTATGCAAAATTTCTTTGTGTTCTTGGATAAAAACTCACCTGTTTAATTAGATACGACTTGTATGTGCCACAAAAACTCGTTACTTTTGTTACGTACAATATGGCTGAAGCTGGTATGTACTTTTAAAGATTGCCTTTGTTGCAGCTTTTGCCTGGTATTGTTTGGCTTAAAGATTACAATTATGTTAAATCTTAAAAAATTAATTAAATTAAATTAAATGATTGTGTAAATACGTAAACTGTGAAGTCATATTTATAAAAAAAGGAATAAAAATAAAACTTGATTTTTCAAAATATTATTTATGTCAAACTAGCGTTACATTACATTACTTGTAACCAAAATCAAGGGGATTTGTGTAAATACATGAACCCTTTGAATTCCGTGTAATTAAGATCAAAAGCGGTTTAACCAGGACGAGCATTCAAA